>JAMPIV010002613.1:0-480130 GCA_024509875.1 Oreohelix idahoensis | reverse complement strand
ACCCCCCCCCCCCCCCCCCCCTTGCGAATGTCTAAGTTTTGGTTCTTTGTTCTGAAGGGTTTCCGCCGGCATTGTGCGGCATGATTCGTTTTGAGAGCCAAGACGCCTTTTTGCCAGCGTTCTGTGGCTTATTCTAATCAGGAAATGGGTCCTTCTCATATATTGGTTGTTCCTTTGAGATGTTATCTCTTTTGTGATTCGAAGCGCCTGGAGGCGTGTGAGTTATGTGGTTTATTTCCTGAAGAAAAAGGTAATTACATTTTTTTGCGAATAACAATTATCGCCATCTTTCGAGATTTTGACATTCTTGTAGCCTGCTTATTGAAGAGTCTACGTTATGAGAAGTTTTCTCAGCTCACGAATCACGTACGTTGTTATGCATCAGGTTGATGCATGTCCTAAGGACTATTTACTTGTTGAACTCTGCTGCTTGATCTAGGTTTGATACCTTTGTTGACTAAAGGAACTTTGAGGATATTTTGATGTACTTCAGAAGATATGCCTGTCTTGCTGGGGTCAGATAAAGGAGAGTGGATTTGATCTCCATTGATACCTTCCGGCTATTATGGAAAGGGATGGAGGATTCTACCTGACTACATTTACGGCTGGTTATGATGTACTGATATTCATATGATTCACCATTATTATGATGCTGTCTGCTGTCCAGTGTTGTGTGCTGACTATGTCGATGTAATGATGACTGTTCTACCGTACATGCATATTAATGTCTATGCACCTCGTCATTGTGGCGTCCACAATACATGACAGAAAACGTCACTTGCTGTTGGAAGATTTCTTGACTTTCCACGTTATGAGTTGATGTGACATCCCTATTTGGAACTGTAGCTGTTTAACTCCACACTTACATCATACATACAAACCAGACCAAAGACACCATATTATTTCGCCTTATCATCCCTGGTGTCTGAGGGTGATACACCACGCTTCAAGTGCCAGCATTATCGTACCTTTGGCAAGAAGAAAAAATATAACACCCTCAACATTGAGTGGCAAAGTAAACCCAGACACTCAACAGTCATGTAGTCAGAAGACAAGGGGTGAAGGGTATTTAACATTACATAGATGGTGTATGTATATGTGTGTTAAATAATTTTATTAATTTGACAACCTTCCCGGGCAGTCTTTGAGAAGAATAGGGCTGGAAAATTATTAAGTACATGGGATTTTCACTTCAGTGAAGCTATGTTGTGATGCCTACCAGCGAGACACGCACACAAAAGATTCAGGTCAGCCCGCATCTGGGAATTACGTAACAGACAGTGAGTTAATTGTGAGGGAGAGATAGGGGAGCTGTTATTAGTCTGACCCTCGGGCAGAAATACCTGTTTTATTTCTTGTGCGTAGCTTGTGTGTAGGGGAGATTTATTAATTTAGGGGACACCAGGGTGTAGATGAATTGTGGGTGTTAATGTGATAGGTATTAGGTAATTTTGAATTGTTGTATAGATGTTTTTTTTTTGTTTTACAGCAGTTCACGGCGTGGAGGTTATAGATAGCCCTAAGCCTACCACGGGCTTTGCCTTCTCAGGAGAAGGAGGCATGAGAAATCGCGGTAATTGAAGAAAACTGGGTACGGGCTTGTACCGGGCGCCCAGTTACGTCGGCAACACTGAAAGGAAAGGAGAAGTTCTCTGGCAGTGAGGACACATACCTCAGCGGGAACTGGTCTAAATAAGGAGCTCTTAGCTCGTAAAGGCCCTCACCATAACAGGCTACGTTGCCTGGTGTATTTACATACTGCCAAAATAATACAGTAGGCCTAAACCCGAAGCGGGTTAACTCGGCAGTTTGAAGAATTGAGTATCATCAGCAGTGATAACAGCTACAGCCTTAGGCAACAACTTATAGCTGTATTTACCAAGGCCCTCTTCATCAGTATTTGGGAAAGGAGAGAGGGAAAACGTACCTTTCTAAATGCTAATGAGAGGAGGTGTGTGACGAAGAAGCAACTCATCAGAGCCTCAGACGAAGACGGTAGCGTCAGAGAGGCACTGAACCGAGACAGAAGGGCAAGAAAGGAGTTGATCGAGGAACAGTAGGGTCAGATAGAAAATACTTAGAGGACAGCCTCTTAGTTAGCGCTGAAAAATCAATTAGCGTAGCATTTCTGGTGGTGTATTAGTTAGTTTTGCAGGACCACCTAGGGCACTTGTGAGACAGTGTAGACATTTAGTTTATACATCTTCAGCGGGACAGTGTGTTAGTTAGTAACAATAGTGTAGTCGGGAGTGGTGGCTCTTACTTAGAGACCCCCACCCAGTATATTTCTTTATCCTTAGTTGGTTTCGTGTAGGTGTGAAAGAGAGTGTGGAAATGTTTATATTGCGTCTTTCACTTGATTTGTTCTTTGTTTTTCAGGTTTGTGCGAACTCACACGTTATTAATTTTTACTGTGGTATTGATTTGTTGTTTAATAAACTATAAAATATACACTGGATCAGTTTATCTTTAACTATACTGTACTTATTTGCTTGGACTGTATAGTGGTGTCTGTTGATAATTTAGTGAAACCTCATCTCCTTCGGGTAGTCAGAGGTGTTGAGACAGTAGCAAGCAAATAAGTCACAAGTGGTGAGAGAGAGTCAATCTAGGTTCTCACCCTCGAAGCTATAAGTCTCATCCTTCCACATTCACTGTAATTCTCATCTAAATCTATCTTCTCAGACTTTCCTCAAACTAGTGTCTTGTCTCTGTACTCAGACAGACTCTAATTAAAGCCACTTCGTGACACCAACATTAATGAATTCATGTATCTATTTTCTGCAAAACTTTGACTAAAAAAAAAAATACTAGCACCTTTACCCAGCACTCACCTCTAACTGTTCATCACATAGCAGATGTAACAACATGGACTGAATGGTCTTCTTGGTTTTCTCAGTCTGAAGCAAAAAAAAGTTGCCAAATACCATCTGCTGCATGTAACTAAGGATGTTGGCTCTGGCATGCCACGACTTCAGGCCTGCCACCTGTCGGACAATGAATATAAAGTGGGTGACTAATTTATAACATTAACCATTAAGTGACAAATTTATAATACTAACCATTAAGTGACAAATTTATAACACTAACTATTAAGTGCCACAAACTGTGCTATATAAGTTTTAATGACTGAGTGTCATCGAGGAAAGTTTAAAAAAAAATCTGACAAAGTGATGCCTCTTACTCAGACAAAGAGCAATGGGAAGGCCTACATTACGACCACAAGGCCTATGGAGGGGCAAACAAATGGAAACAGAAGAGGATGAAAGTGAGAACTAAGTTAAATATATAGAAAATAAATAAAAATAAACACGACCCAACATAGAAGTCACTGGTGATGCTTCTGTAATTTCTTATCCTGAAAACAAATAAAGCCAAAGGAAAAAAGAAAATGATGATGAAAAAAGACATTAGATACTGGACAGTTAAACAGCCTGGCATAAAAGAACGCAATAAAACTGATAAACTGCACCTCTGGTTGAAACATGTGGAGACTTAGCCTACACAGTTGGCACGGCACTTTAAGAAGAAGAAAAACCATAAATTAATGACAACAATCTGACAAACTAAGAAGTTCTTGTTAAAGATATCTCAATTATAATTTAAATCATTTTACTTGTTTTTTCTTAAACACTGAACTGTAACGTAAACACAAACTGAACCTAAAGTTATCACACCTTTAATATTCCCAATTTTTATCACATCTACGTCCTTTCTTGATTAAACATAAGACAGATTTAAATGTGTCAATAGATAATCCATGATTCATTATTCATAACTTTTCATTCTAAATTGTTAATAACTTCAATGGCCTAATTGCCACCTGTGCTTTTTTTTTTTTTTAAACTTTCCTGATAACTTTTCCAGCACTAGACTAGGTTCCTGTGTGTTCAAAATAGCTGACCAACAACAAAAAAGCATGGTCTGAGAACACTAGTTTAGAAATGAATGCTCATGTAGAACAAGATGCAAATGTACTAAATAACAGGAAGGTCCAATGGGTCTACTTTCAAAATTAACCCAAAATTGTGTGTATAATCCATATATTATTTACATATTCATACATGTGCACCCATACATGCCTGTTCACACATATACATATTTGCTTTTCTCTAGAGAATCATCTCATTTTTTAAATGGGTTGCCTTTCTCCGGATGGTCTAAATGTCCAACATCGTTATTGTTATTGACTCTGTTATTCCAGTGGCTTTCCTCTATTTCAGACTTCTTTTATTTCATCCATCACTTTTTCATGATCTTTCTTTTATGAAGTTTGAATTTCGTTTCATGTCCTATTTGTGTATTTTTATGATGTCACTTTCATTCATGCTCGCTGACGCTATTACGATAGCGTATATAGATTCTCCAGGTCTTGTAGCAGGGCTTCTTGTTTTGTTATTTCATTTTCTCCTTTTGATTTTCCATGATTGTTGAATTTCTTGCACTGATATTTTTTCTTCTTGTTTTGTATTTTTCTTATTATTGCTCTTCACCTGTGTTTCTCATCCTGTTACGTGTTTGCAGTGGACATAGTATTTTTCTTTAACCTGTATATTTCTTGTTGCTGCCTGTTTGTAACTGTAGCTGACGAAGGGTGAAACCTGAAACATCCCACGTTTCCTATGTGTTTCCTGTCTACCTTTAATTTGTACAAATGATTCAATACCAATTTTCTTAAATATATATATTTATTACTTCTTTAATTGTGTTCAGGGCCATATCAATAGAATCTTCTGGTACAAGAACGTGTGACAGATTGAGCATGACATTCTTACAATCCTCTCTCAAGTCTTCATCGTTTGCCTCGCACTGCAAATTCTCAATCTGACATAGAAGAAAGGTAAAGGAAGTTAACCAAAGCTGAAAACATTTCACAGTCAGTTGTTTCAGTAACTTATCATACCTGTTACCCTGTACGGGATTCAGAGTCTGTAGATTATTACGTGTTCTTCTCTATTGTTGAGCTGGTGCTGGGCATTTTTCTGGCAGCATGGATGCTCTGTCTTCCATCTATTCCTGTACCTGCTATTGGCAATTCTCTTGGTGCCTTCATATGATACACTTGTACAGGTTTGACTTTTAATGGCATGTTTGTCAGGCTGACAGTGGATAGCATGAGTACATAATTCCAGATGAATAGTCCAGTAATATGCTTTAACAAAAATAAATCAATAGCAGCAAGCCCAGCTGTGCCATTTTTAATTACTATCCACACACAAAAAAATGTAAGATGACTGCTACAAAATAAATGTGTAATTCTACTACAAAAAAATTAAAGACCATTTACATATGCAATCAATACTTATATGAACATTTTATATGCACTATGTATAGTTGCATCTTCTTGATATGGTTCTAAGCACTGCATATAGAAAGCTGTACTTACAATTGGTATCAGCTGAAACACCTCTATAGGGCAAGGACTTAAACTCCTCACAAAGCAGGTTGACACACACTGGACAACTGTGGAAGATTAGGTTTAAGTTTCCTCCCTTATGTGTAATAAATGTTTATACAATACCAAACCTACCCTCTGTCTTGTTCTCATTGTTCTAAGTCTACTATCATTTACTGGACACAGTATTAAGGTCCTTGTCTTGTTGGACTGGCCTATACTGCATGATAGGGAAACAACAGAAGTGATTGCGGCATTAATAGGCTAAACTGCCCATGGTGGACTTCCGGTGTTGTGTATTGCGGTTCGCACTAATGACCTGTCATCGAAACATCATTTTTAGTGATGCGTAGATGGCAGGGAGGATAGTGTGATTCGATTGCATGGCTAGGCGGGGTTGTTGCAAGGATGGTCCAGGGTTCAAATCCTGGGTAAGTGTTGCGTTCTTTTTTGAATGCTTTAACAGTAGCAAAGTGGACATAGTCTGGCTGCTGTTAAGATGAGTACGCATCAACTAAGATATTAAGAAGATAATAGTAGTTTAATTCATCTCGCACTAAAAACACACATAATTGGTGCGTGGGATTAGTTTGCGCCTTGTTGCTAAACAAGAGGATGACGTATGAACCTCGAAGCAAGAGGAAGGCTAGAAGTCCTGCAGAGATTAATTTGTGATTTGTAACCCTTTTCTTTGGGTCAACTACTATGGATTCCTGATTACATGGCCTTCCGTTATGGAAGCTATCGCCATATGGATCCACAGTAAGTTATTAAGATAATTTGTGAAATAAATCGATGTCTAACGTGTTTTGAAGGAAGAATCTAGTCAAGTGTCAAACGGGAGGTCATTGAACCATTTTATAGACGGCTTGAAAATGGATTCCCTTTAATATCATCGGATCTAGCCTCATACGGTCGATTACGTAACAGAGCGAATTGTACTGAAGAATCTTAAAGATTATATTTTATATTTTTTCCATCCGTTGGATTTATGGATGAAATTGGAAGGTCAGTCAGGATTGAAGTCGTCAGGTTAGTTATGTATTGTTTACTATAAAGTCTCAACAAGGATATGCCGATGTTACGGACATTGATGGTCCATGAGGCCAAATTTTAAGAGGGTATTCTTCTGAAATTTATTGTCTACCACTTGATCATGAAATGTTTGACTGTCCTTGAAGGGTCAACCGTTGAGAAGAATATTTCGTAAAGGAAGCTATGCTACTGTTTGAATATGAACGTTTAAAGATGTCGTACATTATTAGGATCAACTATTTATATGCTCAATGCCAAGAATGATTGATCCATGTTGTGATATGTATGCCCAATGCATATTATCGTGTCGTGTCTATGTGACTGTAAAATAAACTGTTGTCCATTGCATTTCAATCCAACTATGAGTTCTCGCGTACTTCACTTGACATTGGCATTGGTTGACGTGCCTTGTTATAATTACTGTTGCCTGATAGCCATCTAAGACATTCATCTTCGTGTGTCAGCACACACCTAGTAGTCATACACTCATCAACCACAAAGTCACAACCAGAGAGAAAAAGACTACTACAGTAAGCCACTCATGTCTGTTGTTTTTCTGTTGTCTAGTGTTCTACTTCTTTATTTCCTGCGAGTGCCTGATAACATACCTTTATATTTGTTTCATATTAATTTACTGTTTACAGGCCTCGGGTTTCCCTTCTGTGATGCTACACTGTAATTCTGACTTCCAACAGGCCCAATTCTGTGGTTCTATTTTGAGTTTTCACCATTTCTCTTCACTTTGTAATTATATGGGGTTTGCCTTGGTTCTTCTCATGTGAATATATCGTGTTTGGTATTTTTGAGTAGGTAATTTTAATGGATTCGTTTTATGTCGGTAGGTTTATTTTTCACTCGGCCAGTTTTACTTTCTTCTGATTTTTCGCGATTCCCGTAGATTTCATTGTTTACGAAAATCGATATTTTCGGGCACGCCGGTATAACACGAGGTCATCGCTTAACGTGACGCAATTTTCAGACACGCGGGATTTGCGTAGGTGGCTAGTATTGATTTTTTTCTAGCGCTGCCATTGGTCCGAGCAGATACGTAGGAGTATATTCGCGTGGGTGTTTCTCATGTATATAATGAGATAGGACACGCGGGTAATGGTCTCTGAAGAAATTATTGCCTGGCCGGACGACGTCGTAATTATCGTCTCCATTGCGGGAACAAAGCGATATTGGTATGTAACTATTTTATTAATCGTTTTACTTATTAGTGGGGTTTTTGAGAAATCTCGGCCCGTAAGTTAAGTTGTTAGAGATATTAACTTAAAGTTTTAAACGGTAGCGCCATTAATTATTATCTTTGTAGAACGATGTAAACGTAAAAAGTGTGTATAAGTCTTTTTAGGATTTTCGGCAGTAGATCGGAGCGTGTGAAGTTATGAGAGACACGTGTGCTCCCAGATGTAGAATGTTGGGTAAATCACCATTTATTCCTGTATATTTTATAATGTAATTTTATTGGGAAATCCTGTGTGTGTACGTTAATTTTTCTGAGCCTTAAATGTGAGGAATGCAGTCGGAGATTTATGTTAACAGTGAAGTAAATTATTCCTATAGCATGAGGGTTAATTTAAATTGGCTTAAGTAAGGACACCTCATGGGATAATGGGAAAAAGGAGGCTACGGAATTCAGACAAAGGATTTCCCTAGTTGTAATGTTTTGAACACGTGGGTAGTCATGCGTAACACTTCAGACGAGGTCGGGAGACCTTGTTTACCCAACTGTCAGATTTAGTAGGAGGGGGATGAAGAGACACGTGGGTCGGAATATTTTATGTATCGGTTTTCAGAACGAGAGAAGGGGAGGAGGAGTGTGATTTTAGTGCCACGTGGGATAGTAGTATTTTTTTGTATTGTGTGAAGAACGAGAGAAGGGGAATAGAAGGAGAGTGCGATTGAAGTGACACGTGGATAGAATTATTTTATGTATCGTATATGTGATGTTAGAGTGGGTGTACATTAGACGCTGTTTCTTTTAATTTCAGCGAGTCCCGGTAATCAGTGGGGAGCGTAAATTTGCCCACGTGCAAAATTACCCACGGCACAAGGACATACCTCAGTAGTCATAGTCTCCAACAACGACACGTGGCAGCGAGACCGGTTTCAATTTCGTACAGCCAGAAATCAAAGCCTTGTTTTCCTCTAACTCCGGAGCGGGTTAAAAGAGGGAAGTTATTCAGCGGCAGAGAAGATTTCGACAGTAAATCAAGCACCGAATTCAGGAGCAAGGGAGAGGGTTAACATCCCTGGGTCCTGATAGTAACGAGAGAAGAGAGTAGCGGAGACGCCGCATCATCAGTCCTCGAGTGTTAGAGAGACACTGAGACCAAGAGAGAGAGAGAGAGAGAGAGACGGAGGGAGAAAATAGACAGGACCAGTAGGATCTGTTCAGTATTCATTTGACAGATAGACCCTGAGCCATCAGCTAAAGCCAAGTCTATTATTTTAGCAGTTTCAGTGGTGTAGTTATCGGCGCATATCGCCTAACAAGTGGAAAGCTGTGTAGACGTTTCGTTGAGGAAGAGTCAACCGGACTGAGACAGTAGAAATCTTATTAGTGGTAGAGAGTGGAGGCTAAAGTTGACAGCCCCACCAAATTAGATTTGTTTAATCACTAACCATTTTTATTGTTCCTCAGCAGGGTGACAGAAAGAGTGAATGTGAGTGGGGGTTTTTTTTCTCTCAATTCAATTGTTACTTTGGGGTTTTTTTTTTCAGGCCGTGCAACAGTGCACTCTATTTCTATGTTTGATGTATGCTGAATATTGAAATGCTTTATTTTTGTAAATAGATATATATTTACTGTACACTGGATCAGCTTCTACTCTTTACTATACTTACTCTATGTTGTCTGTATAGTGGTGTCTGTGGTCGTATTTATACACCTTATCTCCTTGTGTGTCAAGGTAGTCAGAGGAGGGCGAGACTATAGCCATTCTGAAGTCACGAAGCGGCAAGGGAGAGTCAAAACCTGGTTTCCATCTAAATTCTATCTTCTCAGACTTTCTCATACTAGGGTCTTGCTTTCATTCAGGCAAACTCTATAAACTTTAAAACCACTTCGTGACACCTTCCTTATGTGTATTAAATGTTTATACAATACCAAACCTACTCTCTGTCTTGTTCTCATTGTTCTAAGTCTACTATCATTTACTGGACACAGTATTAAGGTCCTTGTCTTGTTAGACTGGCCTATACTGCATGATAGGGAAACAACAGAAGTGATTGCGTCATTAATAGGCTAAACTGCCCATGGTGTACTTCTGGTGTTGTGTATTGCGGTTCGCACTAATGACTTGTCATCGAAACATAATTTTTGGTGATGCATAGATGGCAGGGAGGATAGTGTGATTCAATAGCATGGCTCGGCAGGGTTGTCGCGCGGAAGGTCCAGGGTTCAAATCCTGGGTAAGCCACTCATGTCTGTTGTTTTTCTGTTGTCTAGTGTTCTATTTCTTTATTTCCTGCGAGTGCCTGATAACATACCTTTATATTTGTTTCATATTAATTTACTGTTTACTGGCCTCGGGTTTCCCTTGCTTATGTGTAATGAATATCTTCACTAAAAGTTTCTGGTAATATCTCCTGAGATGTTTCCCTTTAACAGATACATATTAACTAACCTGATAACCTAAATTTTGAAAGAAAAATACGTACTCTTCAACTGTTTTTAAAATGTGCTTAAATTGACTTTACATAAGTTGTTCCAGGTAATGGGGGTGAAACATCTGAAGTCCCAAGCATTTCGTGTAATAGGTCCTATTTATACTTTCCACCAAGAACTCATCTTTTCTAAATATGTATGTGACCTCAGCTCTAAAAACCTAAATTGGCAGTTCCTTCCTTCAAAAATTGTGCTAATGTAACATTAGTTCTCATTGAAATTGTGGCTGCTAAGACAGCAGTGATTTTTTTTCTAGATCATGGAATGCTTCGCTCTTTGTGTTTGTTTTATCATTTAAGCCAGTTATTGGCATTCAGTCTGCCATTGTATTTTGACTTCCTTGAATGTTTGCAAAGAAGAAGACAAAAGGAAAGAGGAGCTTTCATTGCATTAGGAAATATATGAGATCAAGAAAAATCAAGTCCAACTCGAAAACCAGAATCTTTGACTCAAATGTCAAGTCAGTCCTATCGTATTGAATTGAAATATGGAGAACAACAGCAACAACAAAACTTGAGAAGCTACAGACTTTAATAAATGGGTTTTGCTTAGAATAGAAGGGTTCAAATAGTATAACAAGGTCATCAATGTGGAACTGATGATAGGAATGAGACGAGTGCAATTGGAACAAGAGATGAGAAGATGACGCTGGTGATGGATAGGACACGTACTGAGGAAACCTATTAATATCCTTACTAGCAGTCCTTGTTCTGGAATTTCCAGGGTAACAGAGTGTCTGACTTTACAAGTGTATTTACGAACATTGTCATTATAAATTGATTGTTTTATAAAATGGATAAAAGAAGTAAGCTTTACACCCACAGTTTCTTGTGTTTTGTAACTGTTCAGTTACGGCAAATTATTCAACTTTTAGTAAGATTTTACTCTCTTAGCTCTTATAAATAATGGATGGGTTTTGAAAAAAAATCGAAAAAAGGTGATTCGTCTTACGAGGACAAATAAATAATGCAGTAATAATGAATAATCTCTATACATCTTGCTGCAAGTTGAACATTTATTTTTAAAATTAACCGAAGTCCCTATGAGTCCACTGAAAATTGTAAAAACCACTGAATTTTGAATGTTAAGCCTGTTAAAATTCTGGCAACATTTAAATTAGGATTAAAACTTCAATACTGCATGATAAGGAAACAACAGAAGTGATTGCGTCATTAATAGACTAAACTGCCCATGGTGGACTTCCGGTGTCGCATATTGCGGTTCGCACTAATGACCTGTCATCGAAACATCATTTTTGGTGATGCGTAGATGGCAGGGAGGATAGTGTTGATTTGATTGCATGGCTAGGCGGGGTTGTCGCACGGAAGGTCCAGGGTTCAATTCCTGGTAAGCCACTCATGTCTGTTGTTTTTCTGTTGTCTAGTGTTCTACTTCTTTATTTCCTGCGAGTGCCTGATAACATACCTTTATATTTGTTTCATATTAATTTACTATTTACAGGCCTCGGGTTTCCCTTCCTTATGTGTAATAACTGTTTATACAATACCAAACCTACCCTCTGTCTTGTTCTCATTGTTCTAAGTCTACTATCATTTACTGGACACAGTATTAAGGTCCTTGTCTTGTTGGACTGGCCTATACTGCATGATAGGGAAACAACAGAAGTGATTGCGTCATTAATAGGCTAAACTGCCCTTGGTGGACTTCCGGGTCGTGTATTTTGGTTATATGAAACATTTGTTAAAATTAAAGTTATTTTATGTTCAGCCTTTTCTAGCAATTGTTCTTTAACACTCTCTGTTGCTCTGATGTGAAACTAGTCTGTTCTATTCAAGCAAGGTAAACAAAATCAGGTTAATTAGTCTTATTAGGTCACAGGGCAAACATTACAGCCACAAGGCCTTATGACAAACAAACACATATTACAGCCACAAGGCCTTATCTCCACAAAACAGGAAGAAATCTGCATACATGTGTAACTTAGTACAGGCTTTTCTTTGCTGATTATTGTAAACAAGACAGTTATGTCTAAATACCTGACTTGGCAAATCATATTAAAGCATGGCAATACTTAACACATAAAAATATAGCCATTAATTTTTCTAACTGTCACGTGAAAGATAATTTATTTTACCATCTTGTCCATAATTTGATTACTTTTTAAATGTCCTGGTTTTCCTCGTCATTTTGTTTCGTTTGTCTTTCATTTTTCACCTTCGCAAACCCTCCCCGAGGTTTTGTTTACGTTTGGCCTTAGTACTAAATTCCTCAACGGCCAGCGTAGAGGTAACGTAATGTTATCTAGCAGCACCTGGTCTGACCAAAGGAATATCTCTTACGTTTAAAGCCTTTGATCACGAGTGAAAGGGTCCCTGTGTTTGGCTTCCAGAACGCTGCTTCGGATCATAATATTATGCATCCTGGAAACAGGGGGAGACAAATCGCGGTCAATCTTTGGGTTTTCGCCCCTTAGACAAGATAGAGCATAATGTTATGCATTTCTCTACCTGGGGAACTTTCGCACGATTTCTTTTGTCTTACTCTAGATTACGTCTTTCGCCGAACTTCTGTAGAAATACGCACGCCAGGTGTCCGGGGGGAGCGTCCCTTGTGATCTATAAGAGTAGACTGGTTTTAATAGACAAAGACATTCGTAAATTTTCCTGGCCCGTAGATGACCATCATGAGATAAGGCAAACTTTAACACAATACTAGAATGTGTTTGCCTATGTTCTAGTCATTTTCGGGGTGAGTTGACATATCTTATAATTATAATATTAGATTCATGTTAGCTTTTATATATATCTGTTAGGGAAGTGAATTTATTTCTGAGGACTTCTCCTAGTAATTTATTCAGTGATAAGGTAGCGCTGTCTACGGTTTATTAAGTGGTGCTTACACTGTTACGGTTTATCATGGGTTAAATGTTAAACTTACAATAACAGATATTAGGCGTAGAATCAGTCCACGAATGCTTACCATTGGGTTAAGAGTCAGCAAAATTAACTGTCATTTCTGTAAGATAATGTCAGGTGTGGATTGTTCACTTTAAAACTGAATAGTGAGATGCAGGTAATAACTCTGGATTATAGGAGATAGTCACTTATTCCTTCTGATAGATATTTCTAGTGGCAAGGGAGGATCATTTTATGCTTACTTGTGTGGCTAGGCACTAGTCTATAACTTTCACCGAAAGCAGTCACCAGGCATAGATATAATTATATCTTATGATTTAGCCACAACTGTATTATTATAGCAAGAACATTGCATTTTCTTTGTACTCATTTTGTGGAATGCTAATATATTTTCCAAAGGGGACATACGATTTATTTGTGTAATGTCAAATGCTGTAATCTGTTTATGTAAATTCATTTAATGTTGTAAGATGAATAAGCATATTCATTTAACTGTAACTACAGGTTAGGTTTCCTGTATGTTGAGATTGGGAGAAGAGGAGTAGATTTTGTTGTCAGAACAGTTACTGACAGGTACCTGGGTGTGCAAAAGATATTAAGTCTATGCGGGCGCGTGTTGATAATTGATATTTTTAAGGAACATAAGACATGGTTAAAGACAGCCCTAAACTATCATAGCAATAACTTCAATAAATTTAATCCCATAGTGGAGCGAAAATTTCTGTATAAAGTTAGTGTGATTTTAGCGTTGCTTGAAGTTAAAAGGTGTCTCTTTTGGGTCTCAGTTTCAGGAAGACCAAATCGCTAGAGCAGACTTCAGTCAGGCGAAGAAAGTCATATACTCTTCGATCTAGAGGGTTTCTGTATACATCTAGCAACGAATCGTCAACCGCGTTCCTGAATCAAAACCCCTGTTTGTCAACGCCAAGTTAAGCTCACGCAGTGCAACGGAGCCAACGCTAAATCTGGAATCGCCAAACGCAGTAGTAGTTCTCTACTCGCCTATTGGATTACCAGCCAGAGCATTGCGGCTTCCAGAATATCAAACCCGCTCAGCATGCCTATAGCAGAATTCCATATCACCCGCCTTTTTTGTGCCTAAACGGGGCACTCAGCAAACCACAGCCAAACCAGTTTAAACAGGATTTACAGCCAAGCGGAGCCTTGCGCCGGATAAGCGCGCCTGGGTCTCTTTGTCCTCAAGTGACTTCTTCTGGTGTATTTCCTGGATACTTAAAACCTCGCACGTATGAGCAGCCATCTATGGACAGAGTTCCAGCCCCACTCACGCTATAAGGGGAGTCACCAACGTTTAGCACCAACAAAGAAAGTTTTGTAGGCTAGTCCCTCACGAAGGATCTACAAGTAATTCACTTCCTGGAGCTAGTACATTTGGTCCCCGAAAAGCGGACAGGCTGTCGCCCAGTTCAATCAGTTGGTCAGCAGGAGATAAACAGCGTCCCCCAGCCCAACTCGCGCCAGTAGGGGGGGTCACCAACGATAGCGCCTATACAGTGATGGTATTCAGGTTAATTCCATCACCGATGGAGGATATATACGAAAACACCACTTACTGGAGTTACTTCAGCTGGTCCCCGAAAACCGAAGGACTGTCACTCGATTATTTATCTCTTTGTGTTCTACAGGTTTTATGAATGGTGATCTGTGTGTGTGGTTGTTGGTGTATATGATTATTTGAGGAATATTTGATTATTGATGTAATTTTATGTTGTTGTGATGATATGCATTATTTTCATGCTTTTCTTCTTTAATAAATTTTACACATTTATTAATGCGCTGTTCACGACCTTTCCATCCATATTTGTATTTTTAGCTCTTTACTATAATCTCTATGTATGATAAGAGAAAAGAGAGAGCAGGAGGTGCTGAGACAGACATAAGTGAGTTGAGGCTTGGAGAGAGAGATCATTTTGATAAATCTTCTTCCAGGTTGTCTCAAGTCCATCTCCTATTTACACCTTATCTAAAGTGTAATCTATAACTCTGTCAGTCCACTATCCCTTGTCGATTTCACTACTGTTGTCCAACTCGACAAATACTCTACACTCTAACTCAACCACGACACTAACTTCACAGTGTTGTAAAACATGTTCCTGCATTATAACAGAACAATCAGAATTCCTGCCACAAACAATAATAAGCAGATGATGCAGTCTTCTTGTTGCATGAAATCATGTGACTTTTTAAAACAGCTCACATAAACAAGAATTTAAAATAAGACACAAATGAGACACACAAGATTAATGTACAAGCTTTGAAAAGATATAGCCTTGAAATATAAGCTATAGCACACAAGTAAACAGCCCCTAAATTTTTATTCAATTTAGATCAAACCTGAAAATGGTCACAAACATTGTGCCAAAGTTCTAAGTACAAAATTTTATCAAAATTAGCCCAGCAGTTACTTGAGCTATTTCATGGTGACAGATGGCGTGAGATTGTAACACTTTTGTAATTTTCAACTGGGAACACACCAACTGAATATACAATATTTACTCGACTCTTAAGATGCACATTCTAATGTATCTAAACTGGAATTATAAATCTTAGAATCGATGCCATCTCACAATTAATGTAACCAGAATGTTGATAGTCCGCAGGCTGAGCAGGAAGATGTATGTGCCTACCTTATCGTCCCTTCAGTTACTGTGCATAGAATGGCTATGACACAAGTTTAATGGAGCATATGTCTTCAACAAGCCTTCTTGTCCTGTGCCATCAGTTCAAAGTCTTTCCATGTCTTATTTTTTTCTGTTAAATCTTTCGCAAACTCGCCTCTCTATGTATTTTTGGATCATGCTCTAGTGTGTAATGTTGAGCAGTCATTTTAAGAAGTGCTGCATCACAAATGGACTTGATATCACAGATGACAATATTTTGGGGTAATACATTGATGTTAAGACTGAAAATCCAATATTGATTCAGAACACTGCTGATAGAACTGTGCAAAGTGCTTGTGAAAAAGGAAACTTGGCACAATGCTTCAAATAAGGAAGTCTTTAGCAGTATTTAGCAGTGCAAGAATGTTTTACTTTCGGTTAAGACTCCACAAGCAGCCTCTGACAACCAAGTCCAGCTCCCGGCTCAATTTGAGCCCGGCGGAACTGTTTTCACTGACGGGAGAAAGGGCAAAGGCGAGCGACTGGTGCCTTAAAACCAGCAGCTTTGGGCAGATAGGGCTTGTGATCCTTGGTTGGTAGCTTATCTAAGAGATGGAACTCTGAATTCAAACCACTGCTGCCTTGCGGGAATATCCATTTATGGAATTGGCTTCGGGAGTTAACCCTGAGGATAAATCTGGAGTTGGAGTCCCTAAGGCAGTCTAATGTCGACTCAACATTATTCTGGCAACTCCTGCGACATGGCTGATACCAAACTGTATCGGTGTAGCAGTGACTTTTCCAGCAGCTGTAACAACCTCTTCTTCTCTCAGCGGTTATATAACTGCTCACTACTAACTGTAGCGTAGTCGGGCTGCTATCTCCTTAAATAATAGCCTCATAGACAATCAAGGTCCAGCACATCTATACCTCGTAGTTGAGGCTTCATAATACATAATCCATAAAATTCCTACGAGTTAGTTTGTTTGACCTCTGATTCCTCCGTAAGTCCCACGGAAGGTAGAAATATATATAATTTATATTTAATATTCATAAGTGCAGTTCCAATTTGGCACTGAATTAATTAATAGTAGAAAGCTGGATCCGATAAATTCACTTGCATCCAATTTTAAGCCATTGGTATACGGGGCAATGACCTCCCGTTAATGACTTGACTAGATTCACAAGAACAAAAATTCATATATATATTTAAACGAAAATCGATTCACTTACTGGTAGTTATGCACGGCGATGGCTTCCTTCAGGAAGGCTGTGAAATAAATATATCCCAGTAGAGAATGACCCACAAAAAGGGGAAATAACAGACTTTGGTCTGACAATCAATTCCAGCCTTCCTCTAGCTTCGAGGTTCATACGTCATCCTCTTGTTTAGCAACCAGGCGCAAACTAATACCACGCACCAATTATGTGCGTTTTAGTGCGCGATGAACTAAATTACAAATATACTACTCGTCAAAAGTCAAGGGCCACTTAGAAAAACCTTGGTTGAAAACATAAAACAAATCTGATATAAACGTAATTGGTATCAGTCAAAATGGTATTTATTGAATAACAAATTGACATGTCACGTAAAGAAATAGAAACACACATTCGAACACAATGAAGCTGTGAAGTGTGTCACCCACCTTTTCAAAAGTCACACAATAGATATTGGACAAATAGACATTTCAAAATCGGGTATGACCACCGTTTGCAGCAAGGCATTCAAGACAGCGTAGACGCATCGAGTCCACAAAGGTCCGAAGAGTATCCTGAGGAACAGCTTGCCATTCCTGAAGCAGAAATGCAGTCAGCTGTGCAACATCCATTGGCAGGGGGTGATTTGTTGACAATCTTCGACCAAGGACATCCCAGAGGTGCTCAATCGGAGAAAGGTCAGGTGAATGAGCTGGCCACGCCATCCTGATGATCCCATGTTGCTGAATAAACTCATTCACCACACGAGCTCGATGGGGTCGAGCGTTATCATCTTGGAGGATGGCATTACCACGTATGGCCTCCAGAGCAGGCTGAACAATTGGTCTCAAGATTTCGTTCTGGTATCTTGGGCCGGTCAAGTTGCCTTGGATGATGTAGAGTGGGGTCCTGCCGTGTCTGTAGAAGCCTCCCCAGACCATGACAGAACCCTTACCATAACGATCCACCTCTCGAATTGTGTCATCAGTAAATCGCTCTCCTGGTCGTCTCCAAACTTGAATCCTGCCATCATTAAATAACACAGTGAAGCGAGACTCATCAGTGAAGAGAACTTGACTCCATTGTTGCACTGTCCATCGGATGTGCTCGCGACACCAAGCAACACAGGCTCTGCGATGAGCAGGAGTAAGAGGGATTCTTACTGCAGGACGTCGAGCAGCCAGTCCAAATTCATGTAAACGTCTGCGAATGGTGCTTTGACTGACATTAACGTTTACAGTTTGTCGCAGCTGACATCTTAGAGTGGAACAAGTCACTGTTCGATGGCGCAGGGCTGACAACATGAAGTGCCGGTCATCATGTCTATTGGTGCATCTAAGGCGACCTGGCCGGTGGCGATCCTCCACACTTCCTGTGGCCTGAAATCTCTCCAAAATTCTTTGGATAGTAGAGTGTGGCACTGCAAGCCGTCTAGCAACCTCACGGACAGATAAACCACTTTCAACCCACGCTATAGCCCTCATTCTTTGTAAGGTGTCAAGACTTCTTCTCGGTGGCATGGTTTTTGCAAGTGATGAAACTACCCTAAGTCTGCTGATTGTAAAACAAATTAAGAGTGAACTCTGTTCACGAAAAGTCGCCATTGCACGTGGAATGTCAATCAGCACGATTACTTCACCAATTTGGTTGTACGGAAGTTTGAAAAAACAGATTAAAAATGTGAATTTATGGTCAGCAAACCAAATTGCACGTGATCACCATGGTTGTCGGTGAGTTGTTTTTACGCTTAACGTGCATAGAGGACTGTAAGAGGAAGATATTGCACTAATTTTTACTAAAAACTTCCTTAATTTAATCATTCTATGAGATTATATAAAAGTGTATTGAAAATAATAGGGTGGCCTTTGTCTTTTGACGAGTAGTATATATTATTACCATATTAGTTTATGCGTACTCTCTTAACAGAAGTAGGACCTGTGACTACTTTATTACTGTTAAGGACTAAAAAAGGACGCAACAATCGGCTACTGCCGTTCCTTTGGATCTACCAGCTGTGTGGAGAGGGGGAACATGCTGCATGGGCAACAGCTTGATCTCCATATAACTGTGCCCAAGCTCGCACCCTGGAGAGGACACTCCAGCTTCACCCTATAGGTGTCGGCAAAACACGGGAAGTAGCAGTTACCGGTTATAAGCATTTTGCCCAATTGGCGTAGGGCATGGCGCCAGGGGCTACTTCCGACAGTGGTAGAGGTTCTAGGATCTCACTGGACAACTACCGCCCGCTTCAAGCTGGGCAGCCCCCAGTCAATAAGGTGTTGTCCCGCCACTGTCTGCTTTCCCCATTGGGTGCATGGGGATTAGGGTCAAACCCGAACTGTGGACAGAAAATCTTGCACCAAGAAATTATCAGAATAATAGAAATAAGCAAACTCTTAGATTGGCCATGCATTGATACCAGCAAGATGTCAGACCCTGTTATGATCGCTCAGTTTACTGTGACCTTCAAGAAAGTGCTCAGCAGCCCTCAGCATGGTGATACTATTACAGAGAACTGGGAGCATCTACGGAACACCATTCAAAGTACTGCACTTGCCACCTTTGGTAGAAAATGGCAAAGTCAAATGACTGGTTTGATGCTTCATCAGATGTGATGGCACCTGTCATTGAAGCTAAGTGCAGTGCTATGAATGAATACAAACATTCACAGAGTGCTAGAACCCTACAGATCCCGAATAAGACGAGAAGCAAAGTTCAACAAACTGCTCGATGCTGTGCAAATGACTATTGACTCCAGCTCAGTGAGAGCATCCAGATTGCAGCGCAAACAGGCAACATTAAACAAATGTATGACGGTATAAAGAAAGCCCTTGGCCCCCAAAAAAGGAAGACAGCACCGCTAAAAACCATCACCGGAAAGAAGCTAACTGAAGCAGATGGAGAGGTGGGTCGAGCACTACTCTGAGCTTTACGCTAGAGAAAATACTGTTACGTTTGCAGCCTTTGATGCTGTCAAATGTCTGCCAACTATGGAGGAGCTGGATGCTGAACCAACATTAGAGGAACTCAGCAAGGCCATTGATAGCTTGGCCTCTGGCAAAGCACCAGGCAGTGATGGGATTCCTCCTGATTTAATCAAATGCTGTAAGAGCACGCTATTACATCCCCTGCATAGGATGCTGTGCCAGTGCTGGGAAGAGACAACTATTCCTCAAGACATGCAAGATGCTAAGATTGTAACACTGTTGTCACGAAGTGGTTTTAAAGTTTATAGAGTTTGCCTGAATGAAAGCAAGACCCTATTATGAGAAAGTCTGAGAAGATAGAATTTAGATGGAAAATGACATGCCTGTGGACAGATGAGACTATTGGCTCAAGGGATAGAACCAGGATTTGACTCTTCCCTTGCCACTTCGTGACTTCAGAATAGCTTTAGTCTCGCCCTCCTCTGACTACCTTGACACACAAGGAGATAAGGTGTATAAATATGACCACAGACACCACTATACAGACAATCTAGAGTAAGTATAGTAAAGAGTAGAAGCTGATCCAGTGTAAAGAAAATATAGGTACCACAAACCGCCCGCTTTTTTGGTTGACAACGCACGAAAGTTGAGAAAACTGAGGAAAATTCGTCAAGTTTAAGTCGTCGCTGTCCCTTTGCTATTAAGCGGATTGTAATAAAATTTATATCACGATACTCATTATCCTCTTCTCATTTGAAATGTATTAATTCCCGAATAATAAAAGTTATTGAAGTATTTTTTTTACTAATAAAAACTAACAGCAACGTTACGCGTAGTTTGCCCGGGCGCGCGGCCAACTCTCGGCGTTTTTGCCTCAACCCGCTTCATTCAAATGGGTTTCGCTTGAACAGCAAACGTTTGATTTGAATTCTATTTTCACCATTATGATGAGAAGATGCATATCTTTAATTTTGTATATTGCAAGCTGAAGAAAACAACGTGGAAGACGTTGATTTCTCAAAGTGAAGTTGAAATTTTACAAGATGTGACATTTTAAATGTTGTTATAATTGTTTGCAATAGATGAGAAGATTTGGGAGCCATTTTCTTTATTCGTGTGAAATTTTAAAGACTTCTGGTATTTGCTGGTGGAGCTAATTGACTTTGAGTAAGTTCTGTATCGCTCAAGTTAGGCCTAGAATTTTAGCGAAAAATAGACAGCGAGGCTGTTCCATTGGCCGTGATCACTCCCGATGTCATCAAGATCGAGACGCCACTTTTATTGGCTCATGTGCAAACATTATCACATCTTCTGATTTGAGGTTGACTATACGTAAGTATATCACTTATTAACAATGTTTTGAACTTCAAATGTAAAATTTACAATAGTTTTTATATTATTTAGCAATTTAACACGATCGCACAGTTTCTGTGTAACAACGTGGATTGAATTGTTATCACCGCTTCAGACATTCGCACATCAATCTAATTTTTTCAAGAGCTTGAAAAGCTAAGAAAGTTACCAATTTGAATAAAAAATGCATGTTTTGATTAATTGGTAATTAAATGAAGGTTTCTTTTGCAACATAATAGGATTAATTAGGATCTCAAACGCGAATGATATCGCAAAACCAAACGCCAATGGTCGACGTATTGAGACAAGGTTAGGAAACCGGAAAAATACCATAACTTAGTAGCTGACGGTGTACTGAAATGTCCGGACTAGCAGGCACTAGTTGATAGTCTTACCTCGAACATAAATATGTACCGGGTATAAACAGCTTTCATGAAATGCACTTTAAATAGATCAGACTCACGTATTCATGTTAATTAATAAACATTTTAATTTAAGCAGGCTGTACACTTTTCAAGTTTTAAGGTTCGTCGTGATTTTCAATGCACTACATGTATGATATAATAATGGTACATGTAATGCTCTATACATGTAAAGAAAATTCACTTCTGGAATTTTACTGTTGCATATGACTCATACTACGATGGTATAAAAAAACATTTTTTAATGCTAGTAACCAGTTGTTTTATCACAAAATAGCGTTTAGATATTGTTAATTATTGTTTACATGTTGTTAATTATTGCCTACAAATGATTTTTTAATTGAAATATGGACAGTATTTTTTTTTTTAAATTCTTAATTTTTACATTTTTTTCTTCCCCTGCGACAAATTGGCCTCTGGACATATTTTAAAAAAATTATACAAGAACAAACAGATGTTCAAATCCTCTGAAAAAAATTGGGTTGTATTTGTGTAGTATGCAGATTAATATGTACAAATTTAAAGCTTGTACCTTTTATATTTTTTGAAATATGATGTGAAAATTGAGGTTCATGCAAAATACTACATTTTTTGGTAATGATTTGCAATATTTGGTCTAAAATATATTGATAATTATTCATGATATAGCCCTATAGTTTTCTTTATGTGATCAGTGTATTGCAGACTGTATGCTGTTTATCAGAGAAGGTTCTAAGATTATATTTAAGAAAACGGGAGCACTCTGAAGTTGGTGTGATGTAACTTTTTTAACTTTGCGAAAGTACATTCACTTTTTAAAATGCCGTAACATTATTTTTTGTCCGATTTTAAAAAATTAAGTACACAATTTCATGGTTTTCCAAGAGCTTCCAAACTTCATTGTTTTCTCTGGTGTTTCTGTGCAAACAAAAATCACTTTGTGGTACCTAGTAAATATATATTTATTTACAAAAATAAAGCATTTCAATATTCAGCATACATCAAACATATCAATGGCGTGCGCTGTTGCACGGCCTGAAAAACAAAGTAACAATTAAATTGAGAGGAGAAAAAAAACCCCACTCACATTCACTCTTTCTGTCACCCTGCTGAGGAACAATAAAAATGGTTAGTGATTTAAAACAAATCTAATTTGGTGGGGCTGTCACACTTTAGCCTCCACTCTCTACCACTAATAAGATTTCTACTGTCTCAGTCCGGTTGACTCTTCCTCAACGAAACGTCTACACAGCTTTCCACTTGTTAGGCGATATGCGCCGATAACTACACCACTGAAACTGCTAAAATAATAGACTTGGCTTTAGCTGATGGCTCAGGGTCTATCTGTCAAATGAATACTGAACAGACCCTACTGGTCCTGTATATTTTCTCCCTCCGTCTCTCTCTCTCTCTCTCTTGGTCTCAGTGTCTCTCTAACACTCGAGGACTGATGATGCGGCGTCTCCGCTACTCTCTTCTCTCGTTACTATCAGGACCCAGGGATGTTAACCCTCTCCCCTGCTCCTGAATTCGGTGCTTGATTTACTGTCGTAATCTTCTCTTCATAACCCTCCACTCCCAAAGGAGCATAGGCCTTCAACAAACACATGCCAAGTCCTCCTGTCACGTGCCATCATCTCAAGTTCTTTCCATGTTCTCCTCATCATTTTCACCTCTGTTTCCAACTCTCTTCTCCGTGTACTTCTTGGTCTTCCTCTGCCTCTCTTGCCCTGGGGGTTCCAGAACAAGGACTGCCTTGTAATGCTATCAACAGGTTTCCTCAGTGTGTGTCCTATCCATCGCCATCGTCTTCTTCTCATCTCTTGTTCCACTGGCACTTGTCTAGTTCTTGTCATCAGTTCCACGTTGGTAACCTTGTCATACCATTTTAATCCCTCTATTCTACGCAAGCACCCATTTATGAAAGTCTGTAGCTTTTTCGTTGTTGTCTTTGTTGTTCTCCATGTCTCAGAGCCATACAATAGGACTGACTTCACATTTGAGTTGAAGATTCTTATTTTCGTGTTGGATCCTATTTCTCTTGATCTCCATATATTTCCCAATGCAATGAAAGCTCCTCTTGCCTTTTGTATTCTTATTTTGATATTGCTGTCTGTCTCTCCAACTTTATCTATATTACTGCCAAGATATGTGTATGATTCTACCTCTTGTATTGGTGTTTCTTCAAGTTCAACCCTGTTTTCATTACCTGCATTTATTCGCATTATTTTTGTCTTTTCCCTGTGTATTTTCAGACCCAATTGCTGTGACCTCTCATCGAGTGTTTTCAATTTGTCCTGCATCTGATTACGGTTATGGGACAGGAGAGCAAAGTCATCAGCAAAATCCAGATCATCCAACTGCTTAGTCAGAGTCCACTGGATTCAATTTCTGTTGTGTGTTGTCGATGATCTCATAACCCAATCTATTGCCAGCAAGAAAAGAAATGGAGACAAGAGGCATCCCTGTCGCACTCCTGTTTTTATCCCAAATGGTTCTGTAAGCTGTCCTTCATGAAGAACTCTGCACGTCATGTCTTCATAGGTAATCTTCTCTGCCGCGGAATAACTTCCCTCTTTTAACCCGCTCCGGAGTTAGAGGAAAACAAGGCCTTGATTTCTGGCGGTACGAAATTGAAACCGGTCTCGCTGCCACGTGTCGTTGCTGGAGACTATAATAGCGATGAGCTCGGGCGGTATGATAAATAACCCCGTTCCCGCTCCTCACTGGAAAAAAACCCGTAAGTTGGTTTTCTTTTGCTTCTGACGATAACTCGAGTCCGCTGACTACTGAGGTATGTCCTTGTGCCGTGGGTAATTTTGCACGTGGGCAAATTTACGCTCCCCACTGATTGCCGGGACTCGCTGAAATTAAAAGAAACAGCGTCTAATGTACACCCACTCTAACATCACATATACGATACATAAAATAATTCTATCCACGTGTCACTTCACTCTCACTCCTTCTACTCCCCTTCTCTCGTTCTTCACACAATACATAAAATACTACTATCCCACGTGGCACTAAAATCACACTTCTCCTTCTCCCCTTCTCTCGTTCTGAAAACCGATACATAAAATATTCCGACCCACGTGTCTCTCTATCTAAAATCTGCCAGGTAAATAAACAAAAGCCCCAGACACCGTCTGACTCGTTACGCATGGCTACCCACGTGTTCAAACATGACAAATAGGGAAATCCTTTTACCCATTAACACAGGAGTTTTCCTGGCTTACTCCAATTTAAAGTAAATCTCGCTGTAGGAATGATTTATTTCCCCAAGCCGTATAATTCACTGATAACATAAATCTCCGACTGCATTTCTCACATTTAAGGCTCAGTAAAATTGACGTACACACAAAGGAGTTCCCAATAAAATTACATTATAAAGTATACAGGAATAAATAGTGATTTACCCAACATTCTACAACTGGGAGCATACGTGTCTCTCATAACTTCACACGCTCCGATCTACTGCCAAAAAATCCTAAAAAGACTTATGCACATTTTTTACGTTTACATCGTTCTACAAAGATAATAATTAATGGCGCTACCGTTTAAACTTTAAGTTAATGTCTCCCACGGACTTAACTTACGGGCCGAGGTTTCTCAAAAACCCTACTAATAAGTAAAACGATAATAAAATAGTTACATATCAATATCGCTTTGTTCCCGCAATGGAGACAATAAAATACGACGTCGTCCGACCAGGCAAGTATTTCTTCAGAGCGAATTGCCCGCAGGTTCCTATCTCATTATATACAAGAGAAACGCCCACGCGAATTTACTCCTACGTATCTGCTCGGACCAATGGCAGCGCTAGAAAAAATCAATACTAGCCACCTACGCAAATCCCGCGTGTCCGAAAATTGCGTCACATTACGCGATGGCCTCGTGTTTCTGACGCGTCATACAGGCGTGCCCGAAAATATCGATTTTCGTAAACAATGAAATCTACGGGAATCGCGAAAAATCAGAAGAAAGTAAAACTGGCCGAGTGAAAAATAAACCTACCGACATAAAACGAACCCATTTAAATTACCTCCTCAAAAATACCAAACACGATATATTCACATGAGAAGAACCAAGGCAAATCCCATATAATTACAAAGAGAAGAGAAATGGTGAAAACTCAAAACAGAATCGGGCCTGTTGAAAGTCAGAATTACAGTGTAGCATCACAACTGTATAAAAATAAAGGATACAGAAGTGATTGCAATAACTACAGAGGCATCTCTCTTCTTAGTATTGTTGGTAAGGTTTTTGCCAAAGTCATCTTAATGCGACTACACAAGTTAGCTGAGCGCATATATCCAGTCACAGTGTGGATTCCGAGCTGGTAGATCAACAACAGACATGATCTTCTCTGTCTGCCAGCTTCAGGTAAAATCAAGAGAGCAGAAAAGGTCTTTATATATCGCCTTTATAGACCTCACAAAAGCATTTGACCTGGTTAGTAGGGATGGGCTCTTCTAAATCCTCCTGAAAATAGGCTGCCCTTCTAAAATGCTGGAAATGATAAAGTCATTCCATGACGACATGAAGGGAACAGTCCAATGTGCTGGAAGCACGTCACAGCCCTTTGACATACAAAGTGGCGTTAAACAAGGCTGTGTTCTGGCTCCGACCCTCTTTGGGATCTTCTTTGCCTTACTCTTGAAACATGCATTCAGAGATGCAACTGAAGGAATGTGCCTTCACACTAGGTCAGATGGCCGTCTGTTTAATCTTTCAAGGCTGAAGGCAAAAACAAAAATCAGAAGGGTCACTATAAGAGACTTGTTGTTCGCTGATGATGCTGCAGTCGTCACTCAAAGCCAACAGGAGCTTCAGAACTTGATGAATCGCTTCACTAAAGCATGCAAGGACTTTGGCCTCACAATAAGTCTAAAGAAAACGAATGTGCTGAGTCAGGATGCGGGTACTGCACCAGTTATCACTATCGATAACTATGAATTGGCAGTGGTGCACCACTTCACATACCTAGGGTCTACCATCAATGACAAATCTCACTGGATACAGAAATCGACAGCCGCATTGGCGAAGCTGCAGCTACCTTTGCCCGCCTCACATCGCGTGTTTGGGGAAACTCCAAACTCACAATGAAGACCAAAGTTGCGGTATATAATGCCTGCGTCACCAGCACACTCCTATATGGCAGCGAGACGTGGACAACCTATGCTAAGCTAGAAAGAAGGCTCAATACCTTCCATTTACGGTGTCTACGCCGCATCCTCAGCATCTCGTGGAAAGATAAAGTGACAAACGTCGAGGTGTTGTCATGTGCTGGCCTTCAAAGTATGTATACACTGCTTAGACAGCGCAGACTTCGCTGGCTTGGCCATGTTCGCCACATGGAAGATGGTCGCATCCCAAAAGATATTTTCTACGGACAATTAGCAGATGGCAAGAGAACAGTTGGGCGACCACAGCTGAGGTTCAAAGATGTGTGCAAGAGAGATATGAGTGCACTGGACATGGATCCAGCAATATTGGAGGATGAAGCTGCCGATGGCACTAAGTGGCGATGCTATTTACGGCGCCACCTCAGATTGGGCGAAGAGAGGCTCACACAACAAGCAGATGAGGGGAGAAAACATCGAAAGGAGCACCAGGAAAATAAGCAGCTGAGGGCTGTCACCTCAGGGGAGCATTCCCATAGTCAGTTATGACTGAAGGGGCTATTATTATAAGACTCCACACAGCCAGTGCTGAAACTTTTAGACAGGACCTCATAAAAACAAACAAACAATATCTCAAGTGTGTGAAACCAAAACACAAAATACCTCAATTAAATCTTAAATACAAAAAATATCTATACGATCTGTAAAACAACTCATTATCTCTAAGTTGAATGTTTTAAACTTAAAGATTCAAAGAACCTTGACAAACCAAAATCTAAACTCCTTCAGTTAACTTTTCTTATTACACTATATAATTCTCTAAGAATGTCCGGTCCCTGTCCTGTACTGACCCACAATATTTTTTCTTGCACTCTGGAAATTATATAAAAGTCGTGCGCTTTTAGCCTTTGCGCAAACTGCTCGATGCTTAATATAGTGCGCATCTTTTTTCCCGCAACAGTTACAGTTGTATTTTAAATAATAAATAGACATAGTAAAGTGTCCAAAATCTACTTACTTACTTAGTCGTTCCTCTTCTACCGTGAGGTGTAGAGGTTTGGAAGAGAGAGCGCCAGACTATCCTATCGGCTGTCTTCCTCCTGGCCTGGTTCCATTCTAGTCCTCGGTCCTTCAAAGACTGTCTAATGTTGTCCTCCCAGCGGACTCTGGGTCGTCCTGGGGGTCTGGATCCCTGGCTCCTTGTTTCCCATGCTTGTCGTGGTAGCCGATCTTCTCCCATTCTGCAGACATGGCCAAACCATCTTAGTTGGGACTGTTCTACTTGGGTCTGCAGGGGGTGGCATTTTAGGCCTTGACGTATCATCTGGTTGCGGACCATGTCTCTTCTTGTTACTTCAACCACCTTCCTCAGATATCTCATTTCTGAGGTTTGGATCTGGCTTTTGTGGGTTGTAGTCATTGCCCATGACTCGCATCCATATGTCAAGACTGGGACATGGGTGGAGCGGTATACAGCCATCTTCGTTTTCTTACCAACCTCTCTCTTGCTGAGGAATCCTCGATTTATGGTCTGAAAAAGTCTCCCAGCTGCTGCTTTTCGAGTGGCCAACTCTTCTTTGATGCCTCCCTGTCGGTCTATAATAGCTCCGAGATATTTAAAGTGATCGACCTGCTCTAGGACCTGTTCTCCCCGCTTAATCTGATGTCTTCTTTCTTCTCGTGATATCACCATGGATTTTGTTTTAGAGCTACTTATGACCAGTCCAAAATCTACAATGTTTTATTGTTATTATTTCTAATTTGTCGCTTAATTGTTTCCCTTTGATAGAAAATAAATTACGTCCCTGAAAAAAGCCCGCATTAACTTTTTCCCATCAAAGTTGCAGTGTGAAAATTACGTAAAAGTGGTGCACTTATGACTATTGTACTAAATTGCACGACCCCTGAAATTGCGCGTCTGTCTTACTAATATTCTTCAATATGCACAATCAACGTGGAGGAAACAGTTTTAAAACAGGTCAAAAGAATCAAATACGTTGCGCAGATGATGCATCTCATTAGTGAAGTGTAGAAATTTTTTTTTTTTTTTGATTCGATGATGAGAAATATCCCATTTAACCACTGATGGGTTATAGTTAATAAATATTTTGTTTTCAATGACTTTCATTTCTTATAAGCCATATGTATTATAAGAGGAGAAAGCAGAATTCTATAAAATGAAAGCAGCATTCTATAAAATTAAATGTTTTTTAAGCAACAACTCAGTGGAAGTACGAAAGAGGGTTTTTCAGTCCTGACACATGAAAGTGGGTCATGGACAATTAGTAAACAAGTAGGTAAAATATCACGTTAGAGCCAAGCGATACCGCCTTTCCTTTCATCTTGAGATGTCGTCAGTTTCCTGTGATTTTGGCTTTACCCATGACAATCAACATAGCGCAGGGACAATCGTTTGACCATGTAGGTGTATACCTGCCAGAACCAGTCTTTGCTCATGGCCAACTTTATGTAGCGCTCACGAGAGGAAGGAACCCAACCAATCTTAAAGTATATATCCAGGACACAATCTACCAGGGCAAGTTTTTAAAAGATACACAAACATTTATGAGAAATGTTGTCATAAAAGAACTATTAGTTAATTAGTCAATTTCCGGTCCATTAGTCCAATATCACTTCTCTCCATGTCATTAAGGAAGGTTGCCCCATGGCTTCATATTTAATGCATCCATATAATTTTTAACTACAAAGATCTGATGATGGTGATCTGTAATAACATGACGAAAGTAGAAATAGTGCCGTATTTAGGACATGTAACAGAAAGAGCACACTATAATTAAAAACCTGTCAATTTTGACGGGTTTCTCACTAGTCAATGAAATAAACTTTTCAAAGTGACAAGAGCAGCCACTGTCTTGACCCATCAGTGACTACAATTTCCATTTATGAACTGTATAATTTTCCTTTACTTTTTATGCATTTAGCTTAGCTTTCACTATCTGTGCTGTTTTATTTATTTTTTTTATTTTTGTTCACTTGTCCATGACCAAGACCATCTAAGTCGTAAGGTAAGCAATGTCTTAGTAAAGATTATATACCTATTTTCACTTACCCCCACCTATCTTCACCAATATATCCATCCACCAATCTATCTATCTAGTGCTATGTCAAGTGGCACAGGTAATCATGTCACTCCACAACATCCTATTTCTGGTGTTCTCTTGACATTCGAGTTGAAGATTCTTATTTTTGTGTTGGGCTTGATTTTTTTTTCCTTTCCATGTATTTCCCAAATGCAGTGAAAGTGCCTCGTGTTTTACATGATTTTCTACTATAGTCTGAAAATTTAAAATAAAAAAATACTAACAAAAATGAAAACAAAAAAAAAAGGTCTGAAATTATGTCTCATAAATGTAGGATATAAAAGCAATAAACACTTGCAACAAATGTCCAAATACAAACTATAATCCAGAAATGAATGAATACATTTCACTGACCTCTCTGATCTGATGGATTCACAATGTCCCTGAACTGCTCCAGCTCTGGTAGGACCGACTTGATGATGTCCTTTCTTCTTGGGGACCTGGTTACACTCTGTTCACTAATCTTAAAGTCAAGGTACGCACAGGAGCTTAGTAACCTGTGCATTTTATAACAAAATTAACTGGATGAGTTTTATATAATAACGACAGTTAGAGTAAAACAGCAACTTTTATGGCCTATTTATAACAACTGCAGTATGTGAAATACTACTTCATATGTGGCATGTCTTCTAAAACTAACAGCTACAGACTCTTGTAAATGGGTGCTTGTATAGAATAGAAGGATTGTAGTGGTATGACAAGATCACCAATGTGGAATTGATGACGAAGAACTAGACAAGCGCCAGTGGAACAAGAGATGAGAAGAAGATGCTGGAGATTAATAAGACACACACTGAGGCTGTTGATAGCATTACAAGGCAGTCCTTGCTCTGGAACTCCCAGGGTAAGAGAGGTAGAGGTAGACCAAAAAACATATCAAGAAGAGAACTAGTGACAGAAAGGATAATAAGGAGGAAGTCATTGAAAGATCTGGAGCTGATGGCACAAGACAGAAACAATTTGCATACGTTTGTTAAATGTCTGTGCTTCTTATTGGGGAGTTAAGGGAATAAATGTCTTCTCAAGTCAAACGTTCCACCTTTGGAGTTATCAAATATTAAATCATTTTCAGATAAGAGATAATGGTTATTTACATTTTTTTTTAACTATTGGCTTTTTCCCTGTGATCCAGTTCTGTTATTATGTGTTCTTGTAATTAAGTAACATGACTATTGTGTTTAATCAAAACTTTCTTTCGTATGGTTCATTTATGAACCTGACAATACCACTGTGTCCTTTACCTTAATATTTTTTGGCAGCCAAACTGAAATATACCATCGAGATTTGAAGGATCAATAAAGAACACTTACGATCCTATACTATCCCTGACATTCTTATAGTTGTGAGCCATATGAGGCCTCAGATAGTTGACAACAGCGTGCAAGTATCCTGGGATTCTCCATTCTTGTAGTAGGATGGCTTGCTCCAGCATGTGCAGACGACTGAGAAGACATAGAATAAAGCAGTTGGCATTCAGATAAAAACAAAAAAGAGACAATTTATCTCTTAAGTGGAAGCTGTGTAGAACTGATGGAAAATAATTTGAGAGAAAGAAAATCTTATGTAAAGACATGTTAATGGTTAAAAAATCAAAGAGAATGGACAAATAATGGGGAATGAAGACAAGATCATGAGGACAAATGATTATAAAAGACAGGCTGATTATTATTACTTCTGCACATTCAACACTGCATCGTGGACTCTTCTCTTCTTCTTTGATCCTTAGCCGCCGACCGTCAAATCAGTCAGTGGCCATCACGCCTAGTGGCATCTTGTAGGGTAACAACAAATTGATTCCAGTTTGCTCGGTCGGTGGCCATCCTTCGTACAGTGCCCCAACTCTGGTTCATTCTTTGCATCTCAGCCTCCACAGTCCTCCGCCAGGTTGTTTTTGGTCGGCTTCTCTTTCGTTTTCCTTCAGGGGTCCAAAGCATAGCTGTTCTTGTAATAGCATCGGGGTCTCTTCTGAGGACATGGCCAACCCAGCTCCAGCGTCTACCTGCTATGATGGTGTGCATGTCCTCTTGCTTGCTCCGAGTAAGCAGATCTTGGTTGGTGATGGTTGATACAGACGATCCGGTTAGCATAATAGGTCTGTAATCAAAGTATCAACCCAAAAGGACTTGAACAATTACTTCTGTCCACCAAAAAACACAGCGAGGCCCAGAATCTATACCTAAACACCAAGAAGACCAAAGTATTGACAACAGACAAAGTAAAGACCAAACCAGAAATCGAAATTGATAACGAAGAACTGGAAAGTGTCAATGAATTCGAATACTTAGGATCAATCATTAACAGCTCTGGCGACTGTGCAGTAGAAATTAAAAGAAGACTTGCAATTGCTTCACATAAGCTAATACAGATGAAAAACCTATGGCAAGGCACAAGCAAAGAAACAAAGTTACAACTGATCAGAGCATGTATATTCCCAGTAGCAACATACGGCTGCGAGACTTGGACACTCAATAAAACAGTTGCAAAAACGATTACATCATTCGAAATGAAATGCTACAGAATGATGTTGAGAATACCCTGGACAGAAAAAAAGACCAACAGAGAAGTACTGCACTCACTAAACGTACAGGAACATTGGCTCCTAAATACCATCGCAATAAGGAAGCTGAAATTTTTCGGTCATATAAAAAGACATAATAGTCTGGAAAAAACAGTGATGGAAGGCATGGTCCCTGGAAAAAGGGGAAGGGGTCGACCTAGACGACGGTGGACCCAGGACATCACAGAGAGTCTGAACTTGTCTTTGGCTGATGCAGGTCGACTTGCCCAGAATCGTGATGCGTTCAGAGCAGCTGTAATGGAGACAACGTTCTGGAAAGAATATGTCACATGATGATGATGAATCAAAGTATCAGGGAGGCTGCCCGTGACTGGATTATTATGATTCTTATTCATTGTTCTTATCGTGCTATATTTAGTTGAAATGCGAATGTGTAAGAAAGGCGACTAACAAGTGAATCATTCAATGATCTACTTAATAACTCCGCCTTGTTAGAGTCCACAAGAAAAACAGGTTTATTATGGAAACACACACATTGACGAATTCATTGCATAATTCATAGTAAGTGTACATGACAATTCAAATACTTGCAAAAACATCATATTATGGGTCCATGTCGTACTTGGAAAAACTGTCAAAACGAATATCATGGCTATATACACGCGCTGCTGGGTTTCAGTCAACCGGTAGTGAGCGCATGTGTCTTGACGATACTGAATCAAATAATTTATCATATCTCTCTTTATCAATTACCATGGACTGACCCGTGTCCGTACTTGGCTAAAATATCTATGTGTGCCGTAGCATCATGCACAAACCCTGGAAGGGTAACAAAATCCGTCCTCACTGCTTGACGGTCAATACAAATAGGGGTACGGTAACCTAGTCACCAAGCGTGACCTTACCGACGCTAACACGTCACAACTTGACCGTGCATTTCGCGTTCATAACTACATAAAGTATAAAGATCAATTTATATTAATTCCATTGACTCTAAAAATGCGCACTGCCAATTCTAGCAGACGCCATCAATAAAACTACCGCCATCAATAAAACTACCGTAACAGTTCCCTGCCCGCCGTAGGAAAAAAAATCTATTAGATAGATTTTTTTGAATTATCTTACTCAATTACATGAAAAATTTAACCAAAACCCGACATATGGCCTACGATGTTCTGTCTAGAACAGTGTCGTGGTCATGTCGATAATACATGTCATATAACATTATTAAACAAAGAGGTGTCAACTGTCGTAATAATAAGCTATAGAACTAATGAAGACTGTTGTGAGTGAGGTGTTATGTAAAGAAAATTATTCTAACTAATTAACATCTAATTAAAGAAAATGAGAGATAGTGTCATAATAATAAAAACATGAGAAGTAAAGACAAGTAAAGTACAGAAAGAAAAAAAATAAAGTATAAATTAATATAGTTATGTGTGTTTACAATTAACTATGTAGTGTAATGAAAAGAATTAACTTAATGATATAATGAGAGAAAATAAAATATTAATACATTTTATGTGAACATCTTAACTAAATGCATATACACGATATCTCATTTATACATAAAATATTTAGAGTATTTGATTGTGTGATTTTTTTATTTGACATATTTTCTTTTCTTTTTTTTTTCTCATTATTTTATCACACTTAAATTTTATTATACTCTTCATTAATTTAATAACTATTAACTTAATGTCGAATGTGATGATCCATTCGTTGTTAAGTTCCTTGCGAATCTATGGAAAGTTCCTTAGAAATTCAATACTGTTCAATTACACATTGTTCACGATTCGATATAAACTTGATCATTTTGAGTTAGGCAGTTTCTGTTATAACGTTATATGTCCAGTTTGGATTCATCTCGTGTTCACGACCATCTAGTAGTGAGTTAGAGAACGGTTGGACACTAACCAAAGTCCAAATGTTAGAAAAGACCATCGAAATTTGTTTCATGCTATCACGAACCTTCTTTTGGAAATGGAATATGTTCAATGCGAATTATTCGAAATGTTTATCCATATAGAGGTGGTTCATATCAATTATGTCGTAGGAATCAGTCAAAGTTCCAAAGTCACTCTTGTTTATCCATTAGACTTTCAACGTGTAGACAATAATTATTCTACTTCCACTGGATGTCTCGACAGAGCGTCTGCCAAGATGTTTTCTTTTCCGGGTATAGCTTCGATAACAAAGTCATAAGGCTGAAGTAGAATTGAGAACCTGGCAAGTTTGGGGCTTTTATGGTTGGAGCGACGTAACGATGCTACCGCCTTTTGGTCCGTCTGAATGGTAAAAGGCGCTCCCAACAAGAATTTTTCTAACCTTGTGATTGCCCAAACAACTGCTAACAACTCCTTGTCAACCATGGAGTATTTTGTTTCAGGCGATTTCAATTTTCTCGAAAAGTACATGGTAGGATGGAGTATATCTTCATGACATTGAAGTAAGCACGCTCCGATACCGTAGTTACTGGCATCTGTTCGAAGAAAGAACTTTTTGTGTATATCTGGCAACCTTAAAATTGGTGGCCTAGAGAAGATTGTCAAAATGTTATTAAATGTTTTGTCGCAGTCTGCTGTCCACGTAATTTTATTTGGCCTGTCTTTTTGCAATAGTGAAGACAAGACAGCAGTGATTGAAGACAAATTGGGAACAAATCTGCTATAATACTGGACAAGACCCAGTAGACTTCGAACCTGTTTCTTATTTTGTGGGATTGTTAACTTTAAAATTTTTGATACATTGTGGGGAATGGTTTTGATACATCCAGACCCTATAATATGTCCAAGAAAAGTTATTTCGTGTAAAGCTATTTGCATTTTACTTGGTTTAGCTTTTTTTTTTTTCTTTTTTTTTCCATAACCAGCGGCACTTGGGCTTTCAGCCCTTCGGCCCAATGACATGTCATTGCGCGGCTGGGGAACCTGAGGACTTTCCTTCCAACCCGGTCAGGAGCATCGCTCCTTCCCATCCACAGAGGGTTTATCACAGCAGCCGTTCAGGTTATTCAGTCAAATTTCTGGTCGTAAACATTTCTTCAAACGCCGGCGCCCGGGTTTGAACCATGAACACCTGGTCGCCAGTACAACGCCGTAGCCATTACACCAGCGCGGCTCCCGGTTTAGCTGTTAAGTTGTTATATCTTAAGATGTCTAATAATGAAGTTAATCCTAACATGTGTTCATCAAATGAAGGACTAAATAGACAAATATCATCAATATATGTGATAACGTCCGATCTATCCGTCAAAATTTTCGCATCATGCGAATGAACGTGGCTGGTGCATTCATTAGCCCAAAAGGCATCACGTTCCACTGGTAAAGACCTTGTGGAGTCGAGAATGATGTATAGTATTTGGCTTGTTCTGTCAAGGGAATCTGCCAATATCCCTTGGTTAAATCGATCTTTGTAAAATATGTTGCTGTAGAAAGACGAGTAAGTAGATCGTCAATAAGAGGATGAGGTTCACTGTCTGCGACAGTCTGTGCATTAAGTTTTCTGTAGTCAACGCAAAGACGTATATTATTGTCTTTTTTTCTAACGGTGATGAAAACGGTGAGTTACTGTTTTCTATTATTTGTAATGCTAACATTTGATTAAGTTCCTGTGAAGTTTTATCTTGAAAGTGAATAGGAACTGAATAAGGATGGAGTCTTATAGGTGTGTCGTCCTTCAGTATAATGTCATGAGAAATGACTGATGTACGACCCGGTATATCAGTCAAGACATCAGAATATGTCTCTAAGATATGACAAACTGTAGTATGTTCTTGAGATGTTAATGAAGAAGAAATAGTGACATCTCTCCATGATTCCGAAGATTGTAGTTCGGGTATAGGAAATGACATTTGGATATCAGGAAATGATGATTCCTCTTCCTGAATCACCGAAAGATTAGAATATTGGCAAGAACCAGTAGTTTGATTGTCTAAATCCTGAAAAAAAGATTGTAGATGTTGAGGACGAGTAAAGAACTCTTTCAACATGTTTATGTGGTAAATTTTTTTCTGACCTTTAATGTCCAGTATGTAGTTGACGTCAGAAATTCTGTCTACAACCTTATATGGACCGTTCCAAGCGATTAACAGTCTGTTATCCTTTTTTGGGAGTAACACGAAAGCTTCGTCACCAGGAAATAACTGGCGTAATCGTCTATTTTTATTTTGGAACTGTCTAGATTTATCTTTCGCCGCTTCTGAAGAAGCTGTTGCTCTTAGACAAGCATCTATGATTTGTCTACGTAGATTAATCACATATTCATAAGATGACTGGGTTTCCTGAGTCATCTTAGAGTCGAGTAGTAAGTCTTTGATCAGTCCCATAGGACCTCTTGGTGGAGCACCAAACACTAACTCGAACGGAGAGAAACCTGTTTGTTCGTTCGGAACCTCTCTGTACGCAAACAAAATTGCTGGGATAGCCCTGTATTGCAGTTGGTATAAGTGGACCAATAATGTCCATTGCCATTTTATCAAAAGGCCGCACCGATATATCACATGCCTGAATGGGAACATTATGGAACGCTCCACGAGACTTGACTTCCTGGCAAATTACACAGGAACGTACATAGGATGATACGTCTCGTGATATTCCCGGCCAGAAAAAAGACAATACTCGAGAACGTGTACGAGTGTAGCTCATATTTGGGAGTCCTGGTCGTAAAGTAGATGGTCCATACAATTTCTAAGTAAGATACCGTTCTTAATAGTGAACCAATGCTTAATCTTATTATTGAAAGCAATATCATCAGACTTGTTTACCAATGTAAAAAATTTCTTTAACGAATTATCTTCCCTTTGTTTGAGAGCAAACGAGTCTCTGTCAATTACTGATTTAGGTTCATTGTCAGTACAATCATCCACTTTGATACTTGGAGTATTCTCTTTTATTAATTTCTGAGCCTGAGCTCGTGTTGTCACAGCATTGGTTGTATTCAAATTTACTCTTTCCCATTCTAAGATTTCCTCAGGTGTACAGTCCTTGCTGCCGTGGATACGTCCGATTGTGAGATCAGCAATAGGACTCTGAAGTAAGCATACTTTAACTTGACCTGAAAAAAAATGGGGTGTTAATATCTATAATTGCCGTGGGATATTATTCAATGGTCCCACCGAACGTAATACAACGTACAAACTCATCAGTAGCATAGCGAGGATGTACTAGTGACTGACGTATGCCGATCGTGGTTGACCCGGAATCTCTCAACACTGATATTATGTTTCCATCGAAAAGTCCTCTATTAAAGATCAGTGTCCCTGTTCCATCATTTACAGTGAGACTGATTGCAGGAATAGTCTGTGTCACTCTCATAGGCAATTGACTGGACTTCTGAAAAATAGCATGGCATTGTGGACAAACATTTGCCACATTATTATCAACAACACAGCATGACGAAGATGAATGTGTTGGAACCTCACCATTATGAACAGTTGGAGTTGCATTGTTAGTCAGTGCTGCTCCTGCAGTATGATCAAATTGATTTTGATTTCTGGAGGTAGAACGTTGTCTGTTATGACTACCTGACTGATCATTATTATTATTATTTCCTCTGCCATTAAAACTCTTATTTCTTTGTCTGTAATTGTTATTACTATTATTATGCCATTTGTTATTACTATTATTGGCATTACCATTAAATGGTTTATTCCAATTTGATTTGTTTTCAGGGTTCATAGCAAATTTCTTCAAGCATTTTCCAGGCTTTTCCAGGTCCAGCACGTAATTTTCAAGGATGGGAAACTCTAATATTTTCCTCATCTAATTTTCTCAGATATAATTATCACTTTGCTGACCAGCAATCCGGAGCATTACCGTCTCCCATTACCAATGGTGTTTGCAGATTTCTTTTAAAAGAAATGTTTTTTTTTTAATAAAATTCATAAAAGATTGAAAAACAGACATCTTTTCCAAGTTTTTAGTGAATTTGTTCAACGTCAGCGCAATAAAGTGTTAGTGACATGGATGGTAATGAATAAAATAAGCTTGATTGACATATTGATTTAACGATTAACCATGTATATCAACATAAAAGGCTAATAAAATTGTGAATAAAATGCAAACAAAAAAAAAATATGTATTTTTCGTGTTCGTCTTTTTTTAATGTATTCTGCGTCTGTGGCATCTGACAATGAGCGTTTTTAAATGTTTGAGTAGTTACGTACCTCTAATTGTAGTCTGAGCTGCTTTTTTCATTAACTGGGGTTGAAGTTGTAGCTGTAGGTAAGAGTCTTTGTCTGGATCGTTGTCCTTGACTGTGTGGTATAACTTGAAGCGGGGTATCAGGCATAGAGGTACATTGCAATCTGGGCAGTACATGCAAGTCTGGCTTCTGTTCCCTGCAGCCTTACACACTTTACAGTCTGGTTTGTACTTTGCCCTTTCATATTTATCCATGAAGTGGTGCTCAATAAGTCGTTTTGTTGTGACCTGTGGTTTTGATGGTGTCACATTGCGTAGAAGAATAGCAGGTTTAATAAGAGTTATACTGACATCCTGATCTTTGCTTTGATCTTTTTTTGTAGAGTTGGCAGTGTTGTAGTTATGTGCCCATTGACCAGGGCAGTTTCTTGTTTATATTATCATTGGAGTGAACAGTAGATATAAGATTAAATCTGTTTGCATCATGCCAGGGGACTGTCAGCATGCCTTATCTTCTGTCGCACAAAACACAGGATGATTTGTCTTTTTCAATTTAAGTTGTTTTTTCTTCAGTGCTACAGGAAAACGCTTCCTATTTTCAGTTACTGTTCCAAATGCACCAATCTGAATTTCAGGTCTTGAAATAAAGGTGAAGGCTGAGTAAAAACTACCACAGAAGAGAATATGTCCCATGTTGCCTATCTATCGAGAAGATCTTTGGCAACCCTGAAAGTTGCCCCAACACAACCTTCAAATCAATGGACATATATTCAGTTGTGGCACTATGAACTTTGTGCAGCCCACAGCTTCCAACATTCAGTAGTTCTATGCCATAGTTCTGGTTCAGTAGCACATTAATTTTGTCATGAAAAGACCAATTTACATTAGGCCCATCCATGGACAGCTGGAGCAAATGTCCTAAATTTAATGATGAGCATGCATCATCAAATGCAGTCTGCATATCAAGAGCTCTAGCATGTCCAAGAAACTCTGATGTTAGATAATGTGTTTTTATCACATTCACATCCCAGAAACGAACATGGAAATCCATTTGCTTTCGCTGCATTGATTTCTTCATGCTTTCATCAAACAGAACAATGTAACTGTTCTTGCTAAGCTGGCTCTCAAGAAGTGAGGTGAAATATGGAGCCAGTCCAAAAGAGGCCAGGTAGAAAGTTTTCCTTTCAGATAGACCAAACTGTCTGGCAATAGAACTATCAGGAAACATTTTCTGAAAAATTTTATTAATTCCTGTATTTGAATTAAAACTATGGTGACTTTTCACTGAAAAAAAGAGTCCAAATAATCTCAGCTCTGAGAGTTTCTTCCTTGGTCACAAATGATGTCACATCTGTCGGTCTCTTAGTAGTGTTAGACGTTTTTGACGTGTCCGAGGGAGTAGTGTTAGATGGTTTTGATATTTCTGAGGGAAAAACTGCTCCTTGGGGTTGTGTTCTTTTCTGTTTAAAAAAAAAGGAACACAAATAACTTATGAGTAGGCCTAAGCTATGTATATTTACCAAGTCAAAGTTCTAAACGCATGAATAATAAAGTCAAACAATATTTAACCAGAACTAGAAAAGTTAATATATAGTAATTGGGAGGGTGAAGGTATGATGATATTCTTATTAGGATATGTGAAAATCAATTAAATATCTAACTGGAAACAGCATGTCTTTACCCCTCCCCCATCTTTACTATCTTCGTTTGGTGTTTTTGTTGGGTTTTGTTTTGTTTTATCTCATTTGTTTGTTTAGATATTTTTAAAAATTTTATTTAATTTTACTTATTTACCTATTTATTTTTAAAATAACATAGGCCTATACTATGCACAAATTTGGTAGTCTAATTTTCATGCATCCTAATTAGGCCCTACAGTGATTTAACAGAAGTGAAGGCACTTTCATGAATCAGCGGTTATTCATGTTGTCTGGAATTGAAAACATGTAGGCCTATCCTAATTATAGGCCCCTAACCCTTCAGAAGTTGAACGAGATATGTCTCTTTAGGCTGTCATTAAGAAAGAAAAATTCAAAATATATTTATTTCCAAAGAATGAACAGTGGGACACATGGGTCTGATAACAGGGTAGGCGTATAGGATATGGAATCGCCATAAATTTCTACTCCTGACAATCTTAAACTGTGTCAAAGATGTTCCCGTAGACAGTTGTAAACTAAGAAATTTCATTCAAACACGAGACCTATAATTTTGGCCATGGTTAAAAGTAAAACTGTAGCCTAAATATATTGTAAATTAAAGACGCAAATACAGTAGGCCTAGGCCTATCTATAAATTGGACTTATTTAAATGTTTTATAAATGAGATAAATAAATTTATTACTTACCTAAGTTGAAATGAACGATTTAATACAACTTGAATGTGCAGAGACAAGTTGTTGGTGTTTTTTTTCCAGTAACATGCGACTTTACTGCACTTTCTCAGTTCAAACATATTTCTTTTTTACACATGGTGCAACTTGCGTAATTTGCAGTTTTTCCAGGCGCTATCCATGTTTTATAACTTGGCATTTCTAGCCATGTATGCTGAAAGTTACAACCGGGCATGTTTCTAAATAATAAATTGAAGAGTGAAGGATGCTGTTAAAATGTCAAAGTCTCGACTTTAAAAGGTGGCGATGTTTCATTCGAATGAACAGACGCTAGGCCTAGCTAGTGCCCTGTATATAGTAGAGTGACGACAACTAAGGTTCGACCGAAAATGGCGGCCAAACCCGTATCGCTGGAAAAAGGACGCAATCGCAACTTTCAAAATTACTACAAATACAGTTGCACATATATGTATGTAAGGACCTTTTTCCAGCGATACGGGTTCAGCACCCGTATCGCTGGAAAAAGGACCTTACATACAAATATGTGCTACTGTATATGTAGCTAATTTTGAAAGTCGCGATTGCATCCTTTTTCCAGCGATACGGGTTTGGCCGCCATTTTCGGTCGAACCTAAATGTGTGCGTTCACGTCATAAATGCAAACCTCCGAAAATGCAAACTCCCGAAAACGTCTGGAAATGGATTTAGTGCGCAAAGGGAAGTTAAAAATTCTACGGTAACTGAAGTTAAAACAAAAATACCATCAATAACAGAAAAATGGACGAAAAGCGTAAGACTTCCGATTTGTATTTTTTTTCCAGGTCCGACGCGGAAAATTCAAGGCTTTTAGCCATTTTTCCAGGCTTTTGAAGGCCTGGAATTTTTTTTTTCGTTTTCCAGGTTTTTCAAGGTCGCTACGAACCCTGTGTTTTGATAACTATTGTTATTTCTAAACTGAGGTGACTGGTTTCTAAACTGTTGTCTACACCGGTTAAAATTCCCATTATTGTAAGAATTATTTAGTCCTTGATAATTATTGTAGTTATTTCTTCTATTTGAAAAATTTCTGTCAAGGCTCTGAGCTCTTGATCTTTCAAACCCATGATATGCCATACTGGAGGCAACTGGAAGTGGTTCCCTAAATTGTGTATTGGATATGCTAATATTGGGATGAGCAATGCAGTAGGAATAATTTATTGCCATTTTTTCCAGTTCCTCTAAAGTCGGAGGTTTAAGTTCTTGTAAGAACGAAAAGAATGGTGAACTTACAGAAGATAGGACCTTATCCCTAAGGATCAAATCAACCAACTTGTCATAAGATTTTCCCACACCAGCAAGTTCGACCCATCTGTTGAATGTATTGCGTATATTCTCGACGGACCCTGTAAAGTCTTTATGTGATTCCGGCAGGAGAGTTTTAAATTTAATCCTACATCCATCCTCGTCTAAAAAAAATTGACGTATTAATAAAGCCTTAATGGCATCATAATCGCCAGCTATTGTTGGATCAACATTCTGAACTGCGGTTGCAGGTGCACCGTCTAAAAATTCACTAAAATTTAGTGCCCATGTAGTTTTATCCAATTTGTTAACCTCACAAATCTTCTCAAAACGTAAAAGCCAGGCCGATAAATCATCAACATTTAATCTGAATATCGGTAATTTGAAGTGATAATTGCTTCTAGTTTGGTTAGGGCAGACATATTTTGTGAATTATCACAATGGCTAACAGTAGCATTTTGTGCCTGAAGTTTCGCTGTTTCCAATTGGATAAGTGCCAACTCTTTATCTCGTTTCATTTTATTTTCCTCTATTTCTCTTATTCTGTTTTCCTTTTCAATCTCTTCCCTTTCCTGTTTTGCTATCCTTCTTGCTTCTTTGGCCTCACGTTCTTCTTCCTCACGCTTTAATTCAGCCTTCCTTTCAAGTTCCTTGGCCTCACGTTTTTCTTCCTCACGCTTTAATTCAGCCTTCCTTTCAAGTTCCTCTGCCTTATATTTCGCAAGTTCCGCCACTGCGTATGCTTCTAAAGCTTCTCCTTTTTTACCAAAATCTTTACCAAGTTTAACAAAATGGTCTAAAGTAAGCATCTTGTAAGTACTTATTGATCTACAATAATCAACAATAAATCGAAGTAATTATTGTACTTACTCAACGTAGGAATACTCAATCTAAATAATTACAATATTATTGAACTTTTATTTGTAAGTTCTATAAATAAATATAATATTTTGTCAAAATATTATATGTAATCACCAATCTATATCATAAATAGTTATGATATTTATTTATTCAGGATGCTGAATTTATATCATGCAACTAATATTAATAATTAATACTGCTGGGCATTATTCTTGTATAAGTAAGTTATTCAACCAATAATATGTGCTAAGTCATAATATAGTACTGGGAAAGTGTACTAATGAACGTATAATATGTCTGTTATATTTAAGTCAGACCCCAATTTTATATTTAATTATCAATATATATATTATATCACCGTGCTTTAATCATCAACTATAAAGTGCATCACTAGCGTTTTGAACCACTACTGCAAATTGATGAAAAGTCCCTGACTCATCATCAAATTTCAAAAAAAAAAATTAATTAAATTCAATTACAATACAACTTATAGTGTTAGTATTTTATAACTAATGTATAAGATGAAGACTAACAAAACAATTCATCAACCAAGGATTACAGAACAGTAGGACGATACGACAATGACATTTTCACGAATAAAAATGCTTTTATGAACTAAATATGAAAACGGAAGTACCATAGGAGAGAGGGTCAAGGATTGACCTAAGACGAGATTGAACTCAATTTAGGACAGAATACATTTTTAAAAAATGACGGCAAAAAGTAATGACGTCACAGGACTCATCAACGGTTAGTACAAAATCTATGAAATAAATGATAGAAAAGATCAGAATTGACGAAACAGATTACGAACATGACAAACAACTGAATAAAATAGAACTGAATATGATCAAATACACCATTTAGTTACAACACTGCATAGCTAACATATATTGTCAAACAATGGCAAATACGAACAGACGAGCCCATCGGCAGAAATCATCAATGGGGTCTTTCGCTAAGTGCAACTGTTTGACGGCCTTAAGGAACAATTAAAATCAATTCAGGCATCCAGGGAGCCGCAGAATTGGTTTTAATCCGCCGCGCCAACCCAACCACATATTTAAATAACAAATAGACAATCAATGACACACGAAACATCGAACAATTAATTGCAAATAACATGCCATGAAAAAAATCAAGTGGACACCCATTAGTTTGAACGAACCGACAAAGGTTTCAATATGCACTTATCTTTTTGCGCCCAGTGATCTTCAGTTAATGCCAGTACGCATCAATGGCCAGCCAGGTGCAGTGAGTTGAACTTCCTCGTTTTGATGGGGTTTTCTTGTTGACATTCGTCTGGTATCGTTACTTGCAGCAAAACATTCGACTTGATTTTCGTAAAGCTGCCAACGGTTGTCATTGACTCAGTCGGAAAGGGTGATGACGTAGATTTGACCTCTAGTCATGCGCAGTGTGTTATAAAGTCATGTGAGCGCATTATAACCGTAAACAATCGTTTTTCGAAGAAGTTTGCTGCTAGGTCTAACCTGATGAAGGGCAAGGTTTCGAATCCCCGAACTGGCCTACCATTTCTCTGATACAGACGATCCGGTTAGCATAATAGGTCTGTAATCAAAGTATCAGGGAGGCTGCCCGTGACTGGATTATTATGATTCTCATTCATTGTTCTTATCGTGCTATATTTAGTTGAAATGCGAATGTGTAAGAAAGGCGACTAACAAGTGAATCATTCAATGATCAACTTAATAACTCCGCCTTGTTAGAGTCCACAAGAAAAACAGTTTATTACGGAAACACACACATTGACGAATTCATTGCATAATTCATAGTAAGTGTACATGACAATTCGAATACTTGCAAAAACATCATATTATGGGTCCATGTCGTACTTGGAAAAACTGTCAAAACGAATATCATGGCTATATACACGCGCTGCTGGGTTTCAGTCAACCGGTAGTGAGCGCATGTGTCTTGACGATACTGAATCAAATAATTTATAATTTCTCTCTTTAACAATTACCATGGACTGACCCGTGTCCGTACTTGGCTAAAATATCTATGTGTGCCGTAGCATCATGCACAAACCCTGGAAGGGTAACAAAATCCGTCCTCACTGCTTGACGGTCAATACAAATAGGGGTACGGTAACCTAGTCACCAAGCGTGACCTTACCGACGCTAACACGTCACAACTTGACCGTGCATTTCGCGTTCATAACTACATAAAGTATAAAGATCAATTTATATTAATTCCATTGACCCTAAAAATGCGCACTGCCAATTCTAGCAGACGCCATCAATAAAACTACCGCCATCAATAAAACTACCGTAACAATGGTATTCGGCCAAAAGATTCGGTGAATTTTTCTTAGGCATGTTGTGTGAAAAGAGGACAATTTCGACATTTCCTTCTCTGTAACTCTCCAGCATTCCGCACCATAGAGAAGCACAGAAAGCCCACAGCTCTGATATAATCTTAATTTTGTGCTTGTGCTGTATTGAGAGGACTTCCAGATGTTTTTTAGGCTAAAAAAGGCTGTTCTTGCCTTATTCATTCTGATGTTGATGTCTTTGCCTGCCCCGCCGTCTGGTGTTACTATGCATCCTAGGTATGTGAAGGTGTCTGTCTGTACCAGTTGCTCATTCCTTACTGATATGGGCTCAGGGTTGCTCACATTGAGCATCATGACCTCTGAATTCTTTAAATTGATGTTCAAGCCCACCTGCTGGCTAAACATATTAAGTCTATATGTTTTTTCCTGGATGTGTTGATGTGAATGTGCTAGTAGTGCAATGTCATCTGCATATTCCAGATCTTCCAATGTAGAAAATGTAGTCCATCTTATTCCTCTTGGACTGCCCTCTGTTGTCTGGCGCATCACCCAGTCTATGACTGTTAAAAATAAAGTGGTTGATAAGGGGCATCCCTGTCGTACTCCTGTCTTCACCTCAAAGGTTAGGTTGCTCTGCCCAACACTACACGTAAAGTTGGCATTGAGGCTTTTTATGATTGACACTATGCAGCTTGGAATTCCATAAGCCCTCAGTATTTTCCATAAACTGTCCCTATGTATACTGTCAAAAGCCTTTTCAAAATCAATGAAAATAATGTACAGCTGTCTTTGCCATTCTGAGCATTGCTCTATAATGTTCCTGAGAGTGAATATATGATCTACACATCTTCTGTTCTTTCTAAATCCTGCTTGTTATTTCCTCAGTTTGTGGTCTACTGCTTTTGTAATTCTCTGTATAATTATCCTGCCTAATATTTTGCTGGGAACTGAGAGAAGAGTGATTCCTCTCCAATTATTGCAGTCTGCAAGATCTCCCTTCTTGGGCAATTTGACAATTATTCCTTTGTTCCACTCTGATGGTGTTGTCCCCGTTTTCCAGACTTGTGCAAATAGTGGTTCTAATAGTTCTGCTGCTAGCTCAGGGTCTGTCTTAAATAGCTCTGCATTTAAGTTATCATGGCCATGAGCTTTTCCGTTCTTTAACCCTTTGATTGCTGTGATGATTTCTTCTTTTCATGGAATGTCTGTATTTACATCTAGATCGTTTTCAGCCTCAGGAACATTCAATTGTGTCTCTGGTGGTTCCTTGTTCAGAGTTTCTCTGAAGTGCTCTGCCCATCTTGCTTCCTATCCCTCTGCTGTCGTGATGAGATTTCCTTGCTTATCTCTTACTAATGTAATATTGTTTGCACCTCGTTTTCCGCTGATGAATTTAGTTATTTTGTATACTGTGCTTTGTTCATTTCTCAGTGCTGCCTCTTCTGCCTGTCTTGCAAGATCGTCTAGGAAATTCCTTTTGTTGGCTGGGGTTTGGCGTTTAACTTCCTTGTCCAGCTGACTGTACTGTTCGCTATATAGTTGCTTTAACCTGGGGGACTTCGCTTCTGTTTTCTTTCTTTTCATTTCCTTACTCAGTGTTATGGTGTTTAATGTTTCTGGTGTTATCCAGTCTTGCTTCTTCCTTTCCTGGAATCCCAAGCATGATTTGCTGCTTTCCTTATATATTGTTGAAATGGTGTTTAATTTCTGGTCTATATCATCAGTCAATGTCTTTTCCTGACTTTTGGCAAATTGATATCGTTTCTTTACGTCAGCCGCAAAAGCTTTTCTGGTAAGGGGGTCCTTCAATTTGCTGATGTCAAACCTTTTCTGTGTAGTTACAGTTGGTCCAGCCCTTCTTAGTTTCACTTTCAGTTTTGCTACTACTAAATGGTGATCACTTCCCACGTCTGCACCTCTTCTTACCTTCACATCTTGTAATGCATGTCTCCATCTACCGTTAACCATGATGTGGTCTATCTGGTTTCTGTCCCGACCATTTGGTGATTTCCATGTTAATTTGTGAATTTCTTTATGTGGGAAAAGTGTTCCACCAATGACCAGGTTGTTAATGCTACAGAAACTTATTAGTTTATCCCCATTTTCGTTTGCTGTTCCGCTGCCGCATTTCCCCATTGTTCTTTCATTATATGTATTGTGTGTACCAACTTTCGCATTGAGGTCTCCCATTACTATAACAAGATCATATCTAGGTGTGTCTTCCATTTCTTTCTGCAGTGTTTGATAGAATTCATCCTTGACCTCCTCATCGCTATCATTCGTTGGTGCGTAGCATTGTATTATTGTAGTGTTAGTGAATCTCCCTCTCAATCTTAATCTTATCAGTCTGTTGTTGATGGGTTTCCATTCCAGTAATGTCCTTTCTATTCCTTTCTGTAGAATAATGGCTACACCTTCATTGTGCTGTCCATCCTCTCTTCCAGAGTAGAGTACTGTTTCTTCTGTTGCTGTTTTAACTTTTCTTGCCCCTGTCCATCTGCTCTCGCTTATCCCTAGAATGTGTAACCTATAGTTTCTCATTTCTACCGTGACCTGTTTTAGTTTACCCGTTTCATTCATTGTCCTGACATTCCAAAATCCTATTCTTGTATCACGTTTTGCGGTCAGGACGTCCGTTCTCATGTCAGTGGCTTCCTTTCGGCTTTCATCACTGACAGTCATACGAGCCTCAGACTCCGGATGTCCGTCCCGCAGCAAAGTTTGTTTATTCGTTGTTGTTTCCGTAACTTCAATTTTTTTTTACATAGACAGGGGTGTCAGCCCTATGCTAAAACCCCCAACCTGGAGGACCAGGGTGTCTGCTTTTGTCTGACCCCTGCCCGTGCAAACCTGTCCAGCTTGGTAGAACCTTCCAGGAGTAAAACTCCCGCTGGCATAGCTCTGGGGGTAATCAGGGTACGCAAGCCGCCATACCTCGACAAGGTATTGATACCGGTGATGGCAGATCGTGGACTCAAAATGTAAGAAATGTGTTTTTTAAATAACAAAAATATTATTTTAACAAGGATGTCACTGAAAAGATTTGTTACTTCTTAAAATATGACAGCTTGACAACAGAAATAATGTACTAATGTACACCTAAATGTACTGATATATGAGAGCAATAAACAGCATACGCAGAGTCTCCAAATGCTCCACCTGCTCCGTTGAGAGGGTTCTTGAGCAACAATCTGTACAGCCACTGGAGCTTGCGGGGATCACGTTTCTCCTACAGGATTCAATTAAGGAGGAAATTCTTGTCGCAACACAATGATAATTTATATGTACATAAAAATTTCTTTGTAAAGATATTTACATACAAAACTACCCACAAACAATTTCTTGTTAGGTAAGTGAAATGCTACAAATAAAGTAATCAAAAAACACATTATGACATCAAATTTAGGGTTACTTTACAAATGAACTAACTACCCAAAAAAAACTGTGACATCACACGCAGTACAGTTTTACAAACCAAATAACAAACAAAATTTTGGCATCTGAACCTAATAACTTCATAAATGAAATTATCTCTGCTTTCTAAAGAAAAAAAAAGTCAGTTCAACTTTATGTATGACTGTATCCACAAACAAAATGACATCACAGACTACACTAGAAGGGAATGAATTTATCGTGTTTTCAATTTCACAAACAAAATGACACATAACTATATTTTTATTGTTAAATTATGTGTAAAAACAACATCTTGCAACTATTAAGTCGAGACGTTGAGCTGATGGCATGAGACAGGAAAACTTGGCATAAGTTTATTTAAGGTCAATGCTCCTGAAGGGGGATGCTGATGACACTAGGAAAGGTCTGGCTATTAGTCCACGTAAACTTTGCCTTTCAATGCTTCATTCATGTACCCCTCTACTCCCTGTGCTACACCATGCTCTCTCCTGTTGTATTATCTGTCCTTTCAATTGTCCCCATCATTTTAAAGTCTGTCTCTTGTTCTTTTCTCAGTGTGTTTTAGGGTCTTGCTTTCATTTTTTTACAAGGGGAATGGGCATGTTAAGAAATTCAAGTAGATCTCGCATGAACTCTAGGGTTAGAAATCTAAGCAAGACCCTGAAGCACCTCCATGTGGTGCATTCTGGAAACAAGCAATCTTCGAGTTGCCTGGCCAATGCTTCATGGATCGAGTAGCCACACTAGAGTGGTCCACCATCATGATTCCCTGTGTGGTGACACATGCTGAGAACCTAGCATTGCACATTAAGATGGAAGGAAGGAGGAATCACTTGAGCCCCAGACTAGTCTCTGGATTTTACCCAGCTGACTGCGTACACAGGGATCAATGGCTATGTGCAGGACATGACAAGTCCCTGGGAGAGTCCAGAACCAGAGCACAGAATTTTAGCCATGCATATTTGGAGAGCAAGCACGGCAAGGAACGCACAGTATGCCACCCCCTCCCCCTTTCCAGAATGAAACCAGATGTAAGAATCTGTAAATGCATGCCAGGCTAGGACAGAATACCTGGCAAAGATACAGGAGCTCATGACTCCAACTCAACAAATTATCGGAATGGTAGAACAGCCACAGACAGGCTAGATCTACAGTGCAGATGATGTCAAAGATTCTTCAACTTAGCTTTTTGGCTGCAAAAGAGTTATCTGATAAGCTCAGAAGCCCTTGGGATTCTAGAACAAAGACTTACATATAATGCTATCTGCTGGTCTCCTCAGTGTGTCCTCTCAAACACCAGTGCCCTTTCCTTGCCTCTTCTTTTGTTACTCCCACCATTCTTCTTATCCTTTTCCACCATTACAAAGCCTGGAGCCATTATTGCAGCAGGTCTCCTTGTAGGAAACCTGAATTAAAGCACTAATGTGCTCTCGTAGTGGTAGTTTCTGTGGTATTTGTTTTACATGCTGAGGTGTCCAGCCCCACCCACAACCTCACATTAGTCACCTCTTACGACATGTCTGAGGGAGCAGTAGTCATATTCCTTTTTTTGTCTCCGCAGAGTCCCCCAGAAATTATACTGGCACACCCACTATACTGTACTATTATCATGCCATTACTTCCACCAACTCTGAGGTCAGAGTGGCTATGAGGTATGCGTCTGCTTATCCTAAAGATACCAGGTTCACTCCCAGCACAGGGAACATAACTGATGGAAATTTTTTTCAGAACCACTGGTTCCTAATGATTCATACTCCCCCCTGATCTCCTGGGTAGTGAGATCGGATGTCTAGCCTTCTCGGATAAGGGTGAAAAAATAGGAGGTTCAGTGTGCAAGTTACGCACATTAAAAATCCCTCTGCAGTTGGAAATTGTAAAGAGTAAGCCATATGGCCACTGCCCTGGCAACATTTTTTAATGAGGACACCCACCCAACACAAAACTATTTACAGAATGTATGATTTCTGTATACACACATTGGGATGCTCTGCGGTGCTCTAGAGTTTTCATACTGTGCTGAGATCCTCCTTGTGTGATCTAAGGGAGGAGGTCAGAATACTGATGGAGTTGTCCGTGTGCAATGAAGATAATCCTTAAATCCAAACCAAACCATACTTCCACTCATAAGTTGTCTCCACCTTGGGATTATAGGACAGCCTGCACCATCATGGCCTCAACAGCCATACCAGTGGTAGTACTACTTATCAGCAGGGTCTCCTAAGCCAAACTGCTCAAAGGGTTAGGACCAAACAAACAAATATACTGTTGCCTTTCAGGCAGACTAAACAACCAAAGGCTATGGACAGTAAATCTGACAAAATTGCCTGTTGAAATGTGATGGACTAAGCCAGAAGCCTAACAAAATAGTGTCATATGATTTACAATAAAATAATGATGACATTAGGAAAGGGTATAAATAAACACCTACACAGATATAGAAGAAGAAAGTGCCCCAGTCAGAAACTGTTTCCACTGTGAAGTTACTGAGTGCTGCCTCTAAAAGTGGTGTGATCCATGACCAAAGGCTCTCGACCTGTGGAAGATATCCAATTACGGTGCATCATTTACAATAATGTATGAAACAAAAGAAACCTCGCTGTTTGTCATACTATATTGGAATTCAATTTCTCCGTACTTGTGACTTGAGAATAAAAATGACATTCTTTCAAACTTTCAACAAGTGTGTCACAAAGTGGATTTAAGTTTATAGAGTTTGCCTGAGTGAAAGCAAGACCCTAGTTTGAGAAAGTCTGAGAAGATAAAATTTAGCTGAAAAATGACATGCCTGTGGACAGATGAGACTATTGGCTCAAGGGCTAGAACCAGGATTTGACTCTCCCCTTGCCGCTTCGTGACCAGAAAAACTATAGAATCACCCCCCTCTAACTACCTTTAAACACAAGGAGATAAGGTGTATAAAACGACCACAGACACCACTATACAGACAACATAGAGTAAGTATAGTAAAGTGTAGAAGCTGATCCAGTGTACAGTAATTATATATTTATTTACACAATAAAACATTAAAATTCCATCATACATCAATCAAATAAATAGCGTGCACTGTTGCACAGCCTGAAAACAAAGTAACAATTAAATTGATAGACACTAGAAACAAACCCCAATCACATTCACTCTTTCTATCACCCTGCTGAGGAAAAATAAAAATGGTTAGTGATTTAAACAACTCTAATCTTGTGGGGCTGTCAACTTTAGCCTCCACTCTCTAATACAAATAAGATCTCTACTGTTGCCGTCCTGTTGCCTCTTCCTAAAAGAATGTCTACACAGCTTCCATCTTGGTAGGCGATATGCGCTGCTAACTAACACCACTGGAAATGCTAAAATAATAGACTAGGCTTACAACGATGGCTCAGTGTCTATCCGTCAAATGGATAATGAACAGACCCTACTGGTCCTGTCTATTTTCTCCCTCCTTATCTCTCTCTCTCTCTCTCTCTCTCAGTCTCAGTGTCTCTCTAACACTTGACGACTGATGACGCGGCGTCTCCGTTACGCTCTTCTCTCGTTACTTTCAGGACCCAGGTATTGTAACCCTATCACCTGCTCCTGAATTCAGTGATGATGATGATGGTCGGGTATCAAGTGTGACCGTATGTTAGTCATTTTTGGAAATTATACTAAGAAAAAATAACTTATTGGGAAATCACCATTTAAACTGAAACAGAGGCTAGTTTGTGTAATAAATCAAGTATAAAATAAACTGCTATTTTTATGATAACAGACTATATTCGTAACTTAGATAAAAGACAGTAAAAGAGGGAATGCTTATGGAAAGAATGTATTAGTACAGATTTTTAGGTTAATTTTGGCTTGGACACGTGATTCCTGATCGAGCCAATGATTGAGCTCAAAGTAATTAGATCACACACACTAAAATCCCCGGGCTAAGTCAGTTGCAGAGAAGATGCGAGACCATCGCGACGCACCAGTGTTAGCTAGTAGTCAAGGACTGTTTTCTAACTTCAAATAACTGATTTGTTCATCAGTTATAATCATGCTGTTGTGCATTACAAGAAGTATTGTATCTCTGATTTATTTCTGTGGAAAACAGTAAGTAGAGACCTCGAATTTCATTGATTGAAAAATGTTTCGGCAGGTACTTATAAATACTGATGAAACTCATTTCATCTCAGGAGAGGCAAAACGTAATGAACTATAAGCTATAGAAGAAAATAAAACTACTATCAGAATGAGCATATAATGATATTCTTGCCAAAGATATAAGGAGAAGTTCCGACGGATTTTTAATAAGAAGGATGCTACCTAGATCCCAACTACATATAAGTACATTTGAAAAGGAGATGCCTGCTTTTGTATTGAACATTTAGATGAAAAATACCTTATTCATGTACCAAATGAATATTACTTGCATGCCTGATAACTGTAAATAAAGTTCACCTTGATACTTTGAATCAGACAGTTGCCCATTTGTTTTGAATAAGAAAACATGAAGAGAGATCTGCTAGTTTGCTATGAAATTAAATTGAATATTTGCTCATACCTGTAAAAGTGTAGTATTATTATGTCGATACCCACTGTAAAAGGTGTGTGCAGTGTTGAATGATACCAGGCATGCTCCAGTCTACCCAGCGGTGCTGTAAATGGGTAACTCACTCTAGTCCTGAGTTAGGGAAGGCAAAGGCAGCTGTAAGAAGTGGTTTCCTTCTGAGGCTCCAGGAGGAGCAGGCCCTTAACTTGGTCAATACAACCGACGCAGGATGGTGTAAAGATGGAGTGAGAGTGTAGAGTGTTATTAACGCGAATGATGGAATGTTCGTATCTTGACCAATCTAAAGCACTCATTCACTCATGTCTATAAGGCACCAATGCAGACTGCTGGAATCTTTTCATACAGTTTTATTCAGACGCACATACTGGGACAGAACGAATAGCTCATAAGTACATGTTGACACATCAATCTTCAGGCATGAATAGTAGATCCCATGTCATGGAACATTCAAATATAATGGGTGGTACAAAACAGCATTCAATGTTCTAATACATTATGGCCGCATCCCCTATCTGACTGAACGCGTCAGTAAAGGCGGATCGGTAAACAAATGAAGAGTTCGATGGACGAACCTTCTTTCCCTTGCTAAGTTCTTAGGTTGCTTATATTCAATGTTTATATCATACTGTGAAACCACGACAAGGGGTTTTCATATAAATGAGATCTCCATGCCACTGTCCGAATAGTAAGATACACGACCCGTTCTCTGGACAGTGATCAAAAATGATGACAGGAATACAAAGATGGCCTCCTTCCCTGAGCTTTCGCTTACTCGCCCAGCAGAAGAATAATCATCAGCCAAAGTTGATTCAAAACTTGAATAAGTATAACTTTCTAGAGTTACCATACAGTCCCTTTGTCAGAAGATTACTTCATGAAGACATAAGCGCTGATGGAACCTGTCATCTACAACAATATCTAGTTAAACGACCAACGATGCACGAAAATACGTTGCCTCATCTAGGTCTAACCATAAGGAGATCGTCAAAAGGGTACGGATTTACATTGAGTCCGAATAGTACATAATACAGTACATGAGGAGAGTCTCTAACACTATAATCTTGTAGAGACACAATCTCCTACTGAAGAAATCACTTCATAAATCATTTTCCACTCTAGAAAGGACCAACCCTGGAAATGCGTGACCAACCATTGTAGGCGGCAATCTCGGAACTCATCACGACTCGTTAAGACAACCAATACCCCCGCTAGTGCGGCATAAAGAATATAGTCCTGCCTACCCATACAAAATATACAATATAGTACTGAATCTACTTGCACTAATAATATGTAATACATATGAATTCAGGCCATAAACATTCTAAGAACGATCAATCTATTTTCTGGCTATGACAAATGATGAATGCCAAAATATAAGTATTCTTACGCCCGATCAATATCAAGGGAGATTATCCGTATAATCAAACGTATAAATCAAACATGGATTATCTGGCTTTACAAAAGAAAGCATTTTCGTACCCAATTAAATACAAATTTATTTTCCATATTAAATAGACATATCGTACATTTGTAATCTGTGCATACAAAAATATGTATGCAACAATACCCTAACAACTAAAGAGGATCACTAAGAACCTGGATTTCCCAAAAATAAGAGGGAAATAACATCTCTAGCGAATAGGCTAGTCAAACAACTCACTCTCTAGTCATTCAACACAACAGGACAACCCCACACGGTCACATTACTCTTTATGTTGCCGTGACCAGTCCTCTTATTAAGAGAAATTAAAACTAAGCAAAGATTATCATACAATAGAAATGGGTCATCTAACAACGCACCTACAACGTCAAAATTTGCACCCCAGCCAATGCAGTCGAAGTTTTAACCATGTCACTGCCAGTACGTTGAACAACAAATACACCCCGCATCACCCATCAAGGTTTGTCAAAAGAAACGACGATGTAATTATACCACAATACCAAGATATACCTGAATCGATTACGTGTCCACAGACTGAGGTAGTTTTTTCATATGATTTGAAAATGGGACTGTAGCGCCCTTTTCGTAGGTCGCAACAGTCTTTTACAGATATGGTAGTCTCATATTTATTAATATGTGGTCCTACCTCTGTAGTAAAACTTTACGCACCAACGTACATGATAGTAAGTATTGTTGGTGAGTTTGATTTTTGTAGCGCACGATTGTGCACTAAGGCGAGTAGGGGTTATCCCGTCCGCACGTGTATCTAGACAGGCAGTTGACGTCATGTGTGGGCTTGAGAAGCCAGAATCCCAAGTTCTACTTAGGAAGCTTTGGGAGTTCGAAACCCGTGTTTTGAGTAAAGTATTTATGTTTAGACCCGGCCCTGCGGTTGAGCAGTCGTAGCCGGTAGTCATCCACGTAAGTCGATTCGCTAAAAGAGCGAAGATGTTATTATATTTTATAAGATTATTTTCTCCGCCCAGCGCGTGAGTATCTAGTCGCGAAAGGCTATCGACCTTTTCGGAAATGGATTCACGTCTGGACTTATATCATTGGAATTAGATCTAAACTTAATACAAAAGGGATCATTCAAAATTAACGTGGATTGTCGATATATATTATTGTATTTGAATAGCCATCGTAGGAATCCGGCTGATTACAGAGGTGACTCAAAGATTTATGCTTGTATAACTTTTCATGTCAAGGAGGTCTACAGTAAATAACTGTTCAGATGTTCTACTATCGTTTGATTTATGAACCCTAATTTGTATAAGGACATTATCAATGTTGGAATCTTAGATGCCACGTAGCATAATGGGTATTCCATATCCTTAGCCAAGGTCAACGGTCACCGTCCTTGGAAGTTAACTACTTCATTATCATGTACTTGCTGAATTGAAGTCAACATGCTATGCCATAAGTTAATGAAATAAATTTACTACGGAAATGACAAGAAGGAACGTCTTTGAAAATATATTAACTGTCATGATAACCATTGGTAACTGTGATGCGTCAAGGATCTATGTCTCGTCTCGTCAATCGTACCATGTAAATAAACTGAATGGATTTTACATCAAGGAGTTGACTATTTCAGTCTTGACATTCGTTAACTTGCCCAGTTGAAACTCCTTTGATCGGTTGTCTTATTACTTCATCAACTAAGAATCGCGTAATCAGCACAGCTTAGTAGCCTTCCAGACTCACCATTAAAAGAACCCGATACAACTATATAGGGTGACACACAGACAGAAAGCATTCAACAATATGGTGGCGCAGTGTGCTCTGAAAATATCCAGTTTTCAGTAGCGGAATCGAACTCAAGTCTAAATTCAAACTCGGTTGAATAGAAGAATGCTGTCTTTCAAGGCGACAACATCCTGGACTTTGCAGCAATTTTAACGGTCATCCTATGTCAAGGACAACCCAGGGACTTTAACTTTCAAGTTTCAACATTGGACTCTGGCATTACATTACTTCAAGTAGATGGCTCAAACATGCAGTCCCGGATGCGAGGGATATCTTTTTTGTTATCGGTTGAGATAAGTAAAAACATCGTGTTTATTTCACCGTTTTACGTTTAGCTGCATCTTATCTCGTAAATATGTCCACTATTTCTCTATTTATGGTTCATGTTCCATGTTCAATGTTTTTCGTGGAAGGTTGGGTACGGCGGCTTAGGACGGAAACATACCAGTTTCACCACAGGTCCGTCTTAAGTGTTCTGTAGGATTATATTTGCAGACTTCCCTCAGTGGAAAGTTCCTACACGTGAGTGTAGAAGGATTCTAGGTCCACTGTGTCTGGTAGTCTGTGACACCTAACTGTTTAGCTGTTTTGTCAAGTTTTAATTGTTGTTTTCGTAGTTATTTTTATTCGTACTTTAGTTTTATGATGTATTTTGTTTGTATATTACGTGCTTCTCACCTGGCTTTCGTTCAGTTTTTTACAAAACTTATGTTTATACACTGTATTGTCAATTGTCTTGTGTAAGTTTTTATCGCATATTTCATTGCATTCTTTGCAACATTATTTCTTAATTTTTCCATTTTTATTTTGGTTGATTTATGCAGACGTTTTCAGTCGTTTATTATATCTTGTCTTGTCAGTATTGTTTCTATTGTCTATCACGTTGTTGCTTTCATAACATTTCATTACATAAATTGCTTTATTGATTATTAATATATTTGACAATTATATGAGAATAATTTACCGTTCTAGGACAGGAACGAAGACCACTTGGTATAGTAACAAGGATAATTAATCTACATTAATTAATTATCATTTTAGAAAGTAATAGTATTGTGACTACTTATAAAGCATAATGTATTCACTAGATTATTTCATTAAACAAGCGAAAGCTCTTCAGATACCTCCTGAAGAGGTAAGACAATTCTCTATGACGGAATATAAAGAATCTCAAAGGTTGGAAGCTCAAAGATTAGACGCTGATAAATTAAGATTAGAAAATTTGAAATTTGAGGCTGAGGAAAATGAGAAAAAAATGAGATTAACCGCTGAATTAGAAGAGAAACGATTTCAGCGTGAGGCAGAACAGAAAAAATTGGAGGCTGAAGAAAAACTTAAAATTGAAATTGAAAATAAGCAAAGGGATGCTGCAGAAAAAGAAAGGCTACTTAAAATTGAAATTGAAAATAAGCAAATGGATGCTGCAGAAAAAGAAAGGCTACTTAAGATTGAAATTGAAAATAAGCAAAGAGATATGGAAATCAGGCAGAGAGAGATGGAGGAAAGAAAATTTATAGCCCAGGAAAATGCAAAGAAATTTCAACTTGAAACTGAGGAAAATGAAAGGAAACGACAGCATGATCTGAAATTGGCAGAGGTAGAATATGATAGAATTAGATTAACTCAAGAAGCTAATTCTCAGAGAACTTTTGAAGGCCAAGCTTCATCCAGACATGATAATTTTAAGGAAGTTCACCTAAAATTACCTAAATTTAATCCCCCGTCTGACGACGTAATATTCTTTTTAGACAGATTTGAGGCCACTTGTAGGTCTTATAATGTGGATAAAGCACTATATTGTACATATTTATCCAGATTGCTTACAGGGGATGCTTTGGCGGTTTATCATACTACCAGTACTAATGATAAGAATAATTATGACGCTCTTAGAGCTGCACTTCTTACAAAATTTCAAATGACGGAAAATGAATACCGATTACGTTTTCGAACATTGCTGCCGCAATCAGCTAGAAACTTTAGTGATTTTCTTTCCCAAATACGGCTAACCCTAGAAAGATGGATCGAATTGTCCAAGATAGAAAAGTCGTATGAAGGTCTTTTCGATTTACTGCTGCGCGATAAGGTGCTATCGTCAGTAAATTCAGCATTTCTTGCATTTTTGCACGAACGGAAACCTTTATCTATGAAAGATCTAGAAGAACATTCTAAAAATTTCTGCACGGCTCACCCATCCATGGATCTAAGTAATGCACAGATTAAAAGTGAATTGCCAGTTGCTTTTGCCGTACAACAAAATAATTTTCCACGCAATCGTTCATTGAGTAACGACAGGTACTTCAATAAGGGAAATAATGACAATTTCAACAATGGTAACTTTTATAAGGGGAAGCAATTTCAACAATCTGCTCCATTTAATGTTTCTTGAAACCAATCTCATAGATCGCGAGATTTTGGTAACAATAATTTTAAATATAATCAAGGAAATTATAATAAACAACACTGGCGATCAAAATCTCAAGTTCCACAAAATAGACAAGGTTCTTGGAATAAATCATTTAGCCAACATCACAACGTTAATTACAATAATTGGCGTACTCACCCAGATTTTAACTCAAACAGAAATGATAATTGTAGCAATTTTAATGCCAGTAATCAGAATCGATCGCGACGAAGAGATAGATCTTCGAGCAATACACGTAGACATTCTAATGTCGCTTTAAGTGATACACAGGCTAACAATGAACAGGGTAAAGGAGCTGAAACTCATAATGCTATGTCTTGTTCTCTTGATTGTAACCAGGTGAAAGATTGTCCAGAATGCTCGACTCTTTTCCAGCCCAAGGCGATCACGACGATGCGTTGCGGACATATTTTGCCTAGTCTACCTGCGGTCTGCACGGCCACTTCTGCGTCACTACACCAGGGACAGGGTTCTCTTAAGTTTAACAGAGGATATGTCAATGCCATTCCATGCTCTCTTTTATTTGATTCAGGTTGTAGCACAGTCGGTGTACGGACTTTGCTGATCAACCCTTGTTGCGCTACAGGCAATGTAGTGAAATGCGTGACTTTTGGTGGCACGGTGGAAACATTTCCCACAGCTGTTATTGATTTAAAAACACCTTTCTTTTCAGGAAAGATCCACGCCTGTCTCCTTCCAAACCCAATTTGTGATGTTATCCTAGGTCGCATACATGGTATAACAGTGTACACCTCAGCAAATTGCTGCATGGGAATAGCGACATATTCAGGCTGCAAATGCAGTGGTTACCAGAGCGCAAGTTACTGAGTTGTCGCGTGAATCAACTTCTGAACCTACGGTTCATACTAGTAATGATGATGATTCTCCTATCTCAAGGGAGCTGTTTGCTAATTTACAAAAGAATGATCATTCTTTACAGAGATTTTTTCAATTGGTGACTAAAAGGAATAATAACAACAAAATTGCAAATTCTAAACACCAATTTGCTCTTAAAAAGGGTATTTTAATTAGATTGATAGGGGACACAGATACATCTTTGCGTTCACAGATTCTGGTCCCGTCTTCTATGAGAGCTAGGATATTACGACATGCTCATGACTCTCAATGTGCAGGTCACATGGGGTTTTCGCGAACCAAATCTAGAGTGCTCTCCGCATTCTATTGGCCTGGCATTCATAGAGATGTTAATCTTTATTGTCGTTCTTGCGTGACATGTCAGGAAGTTAAAGTAAGGGGGCCATATCATGATGCTCCTATCCAAGCTGCGGACATACCTATTAGACCATTTGATAAAATGGCGATTGACATCATTGGTCCTATATTACCATCTGCAAGAGGACATACACATATTCCTACTTGTATTGATATGTGTACGCGTTGGCCTGAGGCCATACCTCTTAAGAACACCTCATCTGCCAGTGTTGCAGAAGCTTTGATGTTAATCTTTTCGCGAATTGGTTTTCCGCGTAAGATCCTATCGGATCATGGTGTCCAGTTTATTTCCGAATCCATGTCACAGGTCATGAAGACATTGGGTATAGATAGATCTCTCAGTTCAATATACCATGCCATGTCTAATGGGTTAATTGAGAGACAGAATAGGACACTTAAGCAGTTGTTGGGTAAGATACTCAAGATCACCCTCAGGATTGGGACCGAGTCCTACTCGCTGCTCTTTTTGCGTACCGTGAGGTGAAAAATCAAGCTACTGGGTTTTCTCCATTCCAGTTAGTTTTTGGCATACAACCACGCGGGCCTTTGTCTTTAATCCACGATTTATTGATTGAAGATAATATACCAGAGGAAACTCAATCCTCCTATGAGTATGTGATCTCTTTGAGAAAGAGAATAATAGATGCTTGTAGATTAGCTACTGCATCATCCGAAGAGGCAAAAGAAAAAGCTCGTCTATTTGCAAACAGGCATAGACGTCTTCGCCAGCTTATTCCTGGGGACGAGGCTTTTGTTTTACTGCCTACTCATAACAATCGTCTACTGATCACATGGAGAGGTCCTTTTAGGATCATCTCAAGAATATCCGATGTTGACTACATCGTCGATATTAACGGCAAACATAAAACCTTTCACATTAACATGTTGAAGGAGTATTATTCACGTCCTGATTATCTACAATCAGTATTTCAAGCGACTGACGATCCTACTCCTCACATTAACAACTATACTAACTTGTCAGTTATACAAGAAGAAGAGTCTTCTTTTCAAGATGTACAATTGCCTATACCAGTTGTACCACTTCATTCCACGGAAAACTGGAATGATGTCACTATTTCTTCTTCTCTTTCGGCTGATCAACGACAGCAAGTTTCATCACTACTTCAAACGTATGATAATGTTCTCACTGACATTCCAGGTCATACGTCAGCTATTCAGCATGATATTCTCCTAACTGATGAAACACCTATCCGTATTCGTCCATATCCCATACCTTTATACTTTCGTGATAAGGTCGAAAAGGAATTGGATGAGATGCTTCGATTAAACATAATTGAACCATCGTCGTCACCATATGCTTCACCTATGGTGATAATTAGAAAGAAAGATAACAACATTCGTCTATGTGTAGACTACAGAAAATTAAATAAAGTCACACAATTTGACGCAGAACCTTTGCCACTTTTAGAAGATTTATTAGTAAAATTATCTCATTCTACTTTCTTCTCTAAGTTTGATCTGTCAAAGGGCTATTGGCAAGTACCATTGACAGAAAGGGCAAAACCACTCACTGCTTTCTCGACACCTCGGGGCCTATTCCAATGGAATTTTATGCCATTTGGGTTAGTGAACGCTCCTGCCACGTTCGTGCGCATGATGCGTCGAATTTTATCACATCATCCCAATGTCATTGCATACATCGATGACATTTGTCTTTTCAGTGACTCATGAGAAGAACATATGGAAGGATTAAACTCATTACTGTCCACTTTACAACATCATAATTTAACTGCTAAGCCATCACAGGCATTTGTGGGTTTCCACGATATTACTTTTTTGGGTCACCGTATTGGGCGCGGTATGGTATATACAGAGGACAGTAATGTCTCAAAAATCCTTAATATCTCTACACCTAAAACAAAGAAACAAGTGCGATCTCTGCTAGGGTTAGTGCAATTTTATGGAAAATTCATACCACATTTTTCATCCATCACTGCTCCTTTCTCTTCATTACTTAAGAAAGGTGCAGCTAACGTGATTCGGTGGTCCAACGAACATCAAATCGCGTTGGATATCATAAAGAATTTTTTTTCGGATGCTCCTGTTTTGAGGTTGCCTAATGCAAATTTACCGTTTGTTCTACGCAGCGATGCATCTAATTACGGTTTAGGAAGTGCTTTATTTCAAGAATATGATGGCACCTTGCATCCAGTTCTCTATGTATCAAGGAAGTTAACTCCAACAGAGCAAAAGTATTCAGTCCTCGATAAAGAACTTTTAGGACTTGTGTGGTCCATAACAAAGCTCAAAAGATATCTGCTTGGATCACACTTCATTGTGGAATCGGATCAGAAAGCACTTACGGCTCTAAACATAAAAGATGTGAAACCTTCCAAGTCAACTAGGTATGCGATCGCCCTCCAGCCATACAATTTTACGATTCGATCCATACCTGGTACTCAGAATGTTCTAGCAGACATTTTGTCGAGATGTCCTAACGAATCAAATTAACAGCTACGCACTACAGACAAATGAACTTCGACACTGACAGTTCGTCGATTGTAACTTTTTACGTGTGCTACCTTGATTATAAGAATTATTAACATTCATACAAGTTAGAAACTACAATGATTATGAATTAAAATAACTTTGAACGTTCAAGTATATTACTATATTAGTGAACATGCTACTAATGACAGTGATGTGTTAATAACTTTTAACATTGTGTATATTTTCTAAAGGAAATAACATTTCGAGCACTTTGATTTTTTCGTGGAAACTGAACTTGAATTTAAGGAATTAATGACATTATTAGAGGGAAATTTTATTAAACTTAGATACTTAGTTAATTAAAATAAATAATTAATTTAGTTAACTATACAATATTTAATTAGATTGATCAAAATTTGATTTAAGCACATTAATTTAACTTTAGTACTTTATTAGTACCACAAAAGGTTCGAGCACTAAGTGTGTTGATTGATACATGTGTTTAAATTGTATTCTTTCATTTTTTTTCACTTATTTTTTTTTATCAGTCATACCCACCTCTTTTCAATTTAATCATGTTTTTCTCATCATTTCTTTCCATTTGCGTTTACATTTGTTTTAATTCAATATTTCTAATATGATAGTTTATTTCATTTACCACATTGTACCAAAGGTGTGCAATTGTGGATGTATGCTTTTATGCATACCTTTTGTTGAGTTGAGTTAACTTGAATTTCATAAGTTATGATTTTTATCATGATGTATTAGTAAAATATGATTATGTACACTTGACTCACCTCTATCCTCGAGTAGTCGTAGGCCGCAACAGTCTTTTACAGATATGGTAGTCTCATATTTATTAATATGTGGTCCTACCTCTGTAGTAAAACTTTACGCACCAACGTACATGATAGAAAGTATTGTTGTAGTGAGTTTGATTTTTTATCCCGTAGCGCAGGCGATTGTGCACTAAGGCGAGTAGGGGTTCTGTTATCTACTATCGTTTTCGATTTATGAACCCTAAACTTAATGTATAAGGACATTATCAATGTTGGAATCTTAGATGCCACGTAGCATAATGGGTATTCCATATCCTTAGCCAAGGTCAACGGTCACCGTCCTTGGAAGTTAACTACTTCATTATCATGTACTTGCTGAATTGAAGTCAACATGCTATGCCATAAGTTAATGAAATAAATTTACTACGGAAATGACCAGAAGGAATGTCTTTGAAAATATATTAACTGTCATGATAACCATTGTTAACTGTGATGCGTCAAGGATCTATGTCTCGTCTCGTCAATCGTACCATGTAAATAAACTGAATGGATTTTACATCAAGGAGTTGACTATTTCAGTCTTGACATTCGTTAACTTGCCCAGTTGAAACTCCTTTGATCGGTTGTCTTATTACTTCATCAACTAAGAATCGCGTAATCAGCACAGCTTAGTAGCCTTCCAGACTCACCATTAAAAGAACCCGATACAACTATATAGAGTGACACACAGACAGAAAGCATTCAACAGGGACGCTATTGTACTTTTAGACACGTCAACGAACACAACGAAACTCCTTCACCTGATAAGAGACATCAACCATACATGTTCACCACCAATAATCACTAGTTTCAAAATGAAAGACACGTCATCAATGAAATTATGCACAAGAACCATAGTACAGGTTAACAAACACAACGGTATCCAACCCAGACAGTCCCCAGTTCGAACCCCGGTAGAGTCCACTCCCATGTACCAATGAGGAACCATCGAGATTATCATAGCTCCGTTGACTGGAATTCACTACATGATGTGCGAAATTTATCACATTATTGCCGTAGGCAAACAGAGAGTGCTCCACGTCATTCCATCCGACAATCACACATCAAATATCGAGACCACAGTAACAAAATAACTCGCATAGCCCCGGTTGACAGCCATTGGAACAGCCTGCAGAAAAGACATTCTCGCATGGCAGTCCGAAATTTCATCAATGATATAAAGCGACAAAAGATATGGCAGGTCAACAATATTACATCGACTGACCAACATACATGTTTAATATCAACAGAAGATGGACCAAGGGCACACATCACACCTCTCAATCAATGGGACAAAACACTACACGGACGTCACCGAGTTCATCTTTTTCTATCGAATCAGAAAAAATGGTCCCCCATAATCAATCGTCGACCTAAGGAACTGTACGCACGGGTGCATAAAACAACGATGGTTTGTGTGGCAACGCAAACAGAAGTTGCCAAGTCCGATCAATAAACAACGCAAACAGGTGTTGCCAGGTCAGATCAAGCCCATGACACAGTGAATGCCCACGCATCGTCTGGACACACTAGAAAAACGGTACAACGGTCAGCCATTCAAACAACTTCACAGAATATCCCACACGAAAAGTATTCATCCACCAGCACCGTTAATCAAGATACAGGCAAGATAACCACACATGAAAAGAATTCCACAGAACCTTCTAATAGACCTGTTAGAAAGGCAAAATTTCATCACCGGCCCCCAAGTTACACTTTTGTTAATGAACAAACAGACTCTGACATGGACACTCAAGAACTAACATTTACACCGACAATATATCCAATGATTGCCCTGTTCAAACGTATGGTGAGATGATAACCAACATGTATCGACGAGACTCTGGTATCGATTCTCTTGGTCCTGGTTGCACAGATGATACATCAATCACCAATACTTCAACCCCGGAGATTCAAGCAGCTGGCAAACGTCCATGTTTTTATTCATCTGAAGAATCGCCTCCTATCACCAAATTTCTCAAAGTACCGCAGAACCATGTCAGGCAAAAAATTATGATGAAACGTAGACACTTTTACAAACCGCATCAAGATGTACCAGCCACACACCCCCAGGACACATTGCAATCGTCAACAAACCCCGTACCTTCTCAACAAACAGTCAACGCTGTGTCACACACTGCTCCTACGACACATTACGATGCTCGCCTATCCAGCCGGGAGATTGCAATGCTGGAGCTGGCGAAACTTTTCTAAACACACCCGAGTGTTTCATATGCTCGCCAATCCAAGCACAGTCAACGCGAAAGTGAAAATACTGTTCAATCACATTTACATTTTTCCATGTACTCTATTTTCAGACAGAGCAAGTTACTATCCCGGTGAGACCATTTTAAATGACTTGGTTCCAGAGTGAAATGTTCATATCAACCCCAACAAGTACCCCCAAATAGAACAACAAGTTATGACAAGAGTATTCCAGGAATAGCCAGCAGAGATATTTAAGCATTTTGTTGATTGTGAAAATAAAGATGACACACAAGATAAGGTGTTTGTAGTTTACAGACACACTTATTAGTCACAGACAGTTTTGATGTTTAAATTGTTTAATTGCACAACCCAGAGTCATAACATGAAATTGCACACAGATTTTGTCATAACATAATCCATACCTTGTGACTTAAGTATTTTTCCATTTCTTCGCCCTTACTTTTCCTCACCATTACAGAGACTAGTTATTCTTTTTCACATGCATCTTTGTGCATATTCATGCAGGCAATTTCCACATTGCACTAGTAGTCCATCTATCACCTTCATTAATGTATCTTTTTCCCCTTGATGCACATTCTGCTACACTCATATCTTTTCCCTGAACCTATTCTAATAATTGTTAACAGCATGTGAAGTCTTATTACAAGTTTATAAATGAAAATTACCAGTGCATACTATGCTATTTTTTCTCTCCACAGGTTTATTTATTTTTGCATGTACACAAAATTTGTTTGTAGTACCATCATAAATTAACATGTAGCAAATTTTTTTTGACAACAAAAGTTAAATCACTGATAAGGTTATAAAGGACTGTTGTAAAAAAGTATGGTTACATTATTGCACTTTGCAAAACAGATTGTACCTTGTACATCCTACTTTAGACCCATCATTATAAGATTTTTTTCACTCCGCCTCTCACACCTTTTACTTTACTGTTTCGCCTCTACTATTCTAAGAAGACATGCTTAACTTGAAATTTTTCGCTCCGAAATATCTTCATTCCTTCGAATTACAATATTGATGTAATCTAGAGATATTCTGTTTCTCTCTATCCATGACGACACCATAGTATACTGTCCTTATACTTGTTGCCAGCAGCTGCTGCTAATATTCTTTCTAATTTTTGACTTAACTTTCTTAATAGCCCTACTGATAGAAATTATTGTAAAACAGATATCAGAATATGCTGATGCCATCTTTATGATTATGGTAACTCTATAGAAGATTTTGTAACATTTACAAAAACAAAGAAAGATAGATTAGTATAATACAGCAAACAGTCATTAGAAAAGTTGACATACATCACTGCTGATGTATAGCCATACACCACCCCCACAAATGTTGATGAAAACAAATGACTGTTGGTACACATTGCTCCACTTGTATTACAAGGTGAAATAGAATACATTGCCACTATTTGTTGATACTGCCTAAGCCAGATGCCCCAATAGCATTTGTATATGCTGACCTTGCAAATGAGAACACCCTTTGATAGCATTTGTATATGCTGACCCCAGATTGAACACCCCGCCACTAATTGTTGATACTGCCTATGGCACACGAGATGAGGAAGCAACTATTTGTTGATAATGCCTGTGACATTTTATATAGTACACCACATGTTATGGTGGAACTTAATGATGGTACAACTGACGTTTTGTTATGTTGCTATGCACAAATTCCCCACATCAGTATTGGATAATGAATAATATTGCAGTTTTTCGTGGCTACGAAATAAGACGAGAAAATAATTGAATAATTTTATGGATTCTATGAACATGGAACAAATCAGAAGAAAAATATTCGCCGCAGACGGAAACCATAAGTGCATGGATTATACACAGAAGAGAGATACAAATGGATTATGATGATCCTATGGGAACCACAGAGGTTACGGACACATCGCTGGAAAATAAATGGAAAAAATAATTGAATATTGCTGCACCCAGAAGATAACAGAAAAGAGATACCTCCATATAGGAGAGGAGATTCCCCTGATTTTTGCCAATTGCCTTTGTTATATGAACATTGTTATATAGATGTATAACAAATGATTATTGCTTGCTACTGATTAAACAATGTTACGATGGTTGAAATACTTTGATATTTCAGTAGACTCACAAAATAACAGGATATACCAGAGGGTCAAATATGACTGATGCATTTTGACATACTGAGATCTGATCGCCCTTAATGATACATAGGCTGAATATAATGTTATCCCAGGGACAGACGTGTCACGGATACACACGGTGGATATATATATATATATATATATATATATATATATATATATATATCATAAAGAATAAAAAAAGAATACCTGGATTTTAAACGGCCACCTTACCATAGATATCCGCATACATTGAGGAGTACCCAAGATGCAAATACATGACGATAATATATGGATAACATGGAATACTCAGTTCCAAAAGAAGTATGACTATGAAAAATGAGATTTTATTGAATTTAAAATATACAGGATGATGATACCTGATATTAATATGAAAGTATTGATGACTGTTGTATTGATTTTTCGTATGCTGATGACATAGTTGGGAAACTATCATACATGAAAATTATGACCATGGGTCACTTATGAAACTGCTGTTGTTAAGAAATGATATAACAGATAGCCAAGAATGACTGACACATTTTGACATAAAGACATATGATGAAATCTGTTACGGTGTTATTTTAAATGACGGCGTCTGCTGGGGTTGGCAGTGCGCAATTTTGGAGGTCAATAACATTAATAGAATATATTGATATTTTACGGACTACTGAACGCGAAATACATGCTAAGATTATGACGTGTTTGCGTTGGGAAGGTCACGCTTGGTGACTTGGTTACACTACCCCTTTTTACGCTGTCCGTCAAGCAGAGAAGTCGTGTCTTGTATTCCTTCCAAGGAGAGGCATTAGTATATAGCCGATGTATGAATTCAATATAGAACTCAGGGTCAGTTCGGATATTAATATAAAGTATGAGATTTATTAAGTAAACTAAATTCTGGAAGGAGAATCGAATTATGATTCACTTTGTAGCTGTCGAGAACTCATGCGCTCATTTCTGGCTGTCTGATTACAGCAGCGCATGTACATAGCCATGATGTTCATCTGACATATTATATTGACACGGACAGATACTTACTTGTATTACTTGGAATTTCTTATTATAATGAATTGTATATGAAGATTGTGAATGTTGGATGTTGTATATGTGAAAACGCCAATACATGTGGACTCAAACTGAAGGCTTGATAATTTCATTACGTTACGGGTTCGGTTCCGCAGCTGTTCAATGTTTATATTTATTAGCACGATAAACTCTTCACAAGAAAGATCAATTATAGTAATTTATGCAAATCAGAATTCGAAGGGACTTCTTAGATTGTCAGAGCTAGCCAAGATAATAACTAACCTTGAACAAGTCAAGAACTGATTGTAATATTCAAACAATAGTATTAACTGAAGGAACCACCCGTTTCAAGTGATGATTCCTCATGAGAGACGAACACATAGAATAAATGTCATAACCCCACAAAGTTACATATGCTGAGGATACACAAAACGGAGATTTTAAAAAAAATGTTGATGCCCCTACCAAAGATATAAGTTTTGGGAAAGACCCTAGATTAAAATACATGTTGCTGATGACATATGATACACATACCCTAATGACATACGCTTAAATAGTAATTTGACAGAAAATATTTGGAATTTAAGGATCATAGATTGTCCATCTGGCTGTATCAGACACTGTTCTGACAGCAGCTGTTATAAACACTGCATAGCTTTGAGAAATCTTTGACCTGCGAAGGCAGAGCTAGTGTTGAAAATACTGCACATAATGTAAACATTTTTTTTTCATATTGTCCAAAGGTTATGACATTCACGTTGATTGTTACATAAATGATTGTTTGATGTGTTTTTGATCAATGTCTTGCTTGATATAGTAGGCAATGAGTTACCAAATGATGGATTTTCAAAATAACAGGAGGACTAGAAAGGATTCAATGGTATAAAATATTGGAGCACCATAAAGGATAAATTGAAGTATGAAAAAGGAAAATTGAAAACTTTATACAAGGATCCCTTGCGATAACATGGATACATATTGTCTAGAGTACCAGGACGTTTGTCTTAACAGAGAAAACAAAGTGATACAGAAACTAACGTAGAAAATTCATGGTATTTTGAAAGTTTTTTCCCCTTTACTTTATACATTTGTAATAACATGTTGGTAACATATTGGTCTGATAATTGCTGAATGGTTTGATGTCTGAAAATTGCTAAATTTGTAGTTAAAGGAAGATTTTTGAGAAAAAAATATATTTCTAGGAAATGGTTCACATGGAAAATACTGTGTCGACAGAAGATAAGGATAAATTTATAAATGGTTGGAAATAACCGAGTTATTTATGGACAGGATCACCACCAGACGTATAACTTATATAGATTTTGGAGAAAAACATTGCATATTTTGAAAAAAATAGAACATTTTCTACAGTGATGGACACTTGAAACGAACCTATACACATATCACTTGGAGAATATAAACTACATGACGAAAATTCAGATACGAATTAATAGGGATAAGCCATGAGGTTTTGAATATTTGCATTGTGTAAATTATGATTGCATATCCAAATGATGATTATTATATTATAGTTAGAAAATGTTTGCACATATATGTCTGGAGATGTTTTACACATGAAATAATGAGTAAGTAGATCATTCACTGAAAAAAGAAAAATAATGAATGACAAGTAACCATGAAGGAATTGGCTGTCCTGTGAAATTGGAGACTCATTACAAAAATAACGTGGATTATTTTGAAAAAGAATTTGAATACCTTCTATTGGAATATCACTTGAATGCATACTATGTTGGAACACCAGGAAGAATTTGTAACATGAAAATCCGGAAATATTTTGAGTATTCTGAGACAGGAGCCATAAAGATATAATGTTAACAGTTTTTCTCCTCCCCTTTCCCAAGTTAGTTAATAATGTTGTTAACTGTATTGTTTATGTAGACAGAATTTGATGTTATATGGAAAATGTTATTCGTTCAAATGGTCCAAGGTTCCACTAGTGTAGTTTTTGAGTGGCGACCTTACAAATTGGATTGATGGTAAAATATTTTTGTTGGCCAGTGTTGCCACTCAGAAAATTTGGTTAGCATATGCCTTGATAGACCATACCAAAGGATTAGGAGATTGCCATCATAACACCAATTTTCAAAAAGGGTGACAATCGACAATGTGGAAACCATAGAGGCATATCCCTTCTCAGTGTCCCTGGTAAAATCTACTCTAGAATCCTAGAGCAGAGACTCCGACGCCTAGCTGAGCCACAATTGGATGAGGTCCAGTGCGGATTCCGAGCAAACCGAAGTACTCAAGACCTAATCTTCATACTCAGACAGCTGAGTGAAAAGGCCCTTGACTATAAGAGTGAGATCCATCTTTGTTTCATAGATCTGGAAAAGGCGTTTGACAGGGTCCCCTGGAGCAAACTTTGGGACTGTTTGGCAAGGAAGAACATTCCAGCACCTCTGATTCATGCTATACAGAGTTTCTACAGGTCTTGCAGGAATTATGTAAGGACAGCAAACCATAAGTCAGAAGAGTTTAGGACCACCACGGGTGTAAGACAAGGTGATATCCTGTCACCTTATCTTTTCATACTCCTCATGGACGATGTTATCAAGTCATGTAAGGAGAGAACAAGAAAGTATTCAGTGGGGTACTGGAAGATGAGACAGGTCTGCATTTCAGAGCTGGCATTTGCTGATGATCTTGCCCTGATTGCTAAATCAGAGTCACATCTCCAATCCAAGCTGCAAGTCTGGAAGGAAGAGCTGGAGAAGAGAGGGATGGTCATAAGTAGCTCTAAAACAAAATCCATGGTGATATCACGAGAAGAAAGAAGACATCAGATTAAGCTGGGAGAACAGGTCCTGGAGCAGGTCTTACTTACTTAGTCGTTCCTCTTCTACCGTGAGGTGTAGAGGTTTGGAAGAGAGAGCGCCAGACTATCCTATCGGCTGTCTTCTTCCTGGCCTGGTTCCATTCTAGTCCTCGGTCCTTTAAAGATTGTCTAATATTGTCCTCCCAGCGGACTCTTGGTCGTCCTGGAGGTCTGGATCCCTGGCTCTTTGTTTCCCATGCTTGTCGTGGTAGCCGATCTTCTCCCATTCTGCAGACATGGCCAAACCATCTTAGTTGGGACTGTTCTATTTGGGTCTGCAGCGGGTGGGATTTTAGGCCTTGACGTATCGTCTGGTTGCGGACCATGTCTCTTCTTGTTACTCAACCACCTTCCTCAGATACCTCATTTCTGAGGTTTGAATCTGGCTTTTGTGGGTTGTAGTCATTGCCCATGACTCGCATCCATATGTCAAGACTGGGACATAGGTGGAGCGGTATACAGCCATCTTCGTTTTCTTACCAACCTCTTTCTTGCTGAGGAATCCTCGATTTATGGCCTGATAAAGTCTCCCAGCCGCTGCTGGAGCAGGTCGACCACTTTAAATATCTCGGAGCTATTATAGACCGAAAGGGAGGCATCAAAGAAGAGTTGGCCACTCGAAAAGCAGCAGCTGGGAGACTTTTTCAGGCCATAAATCGAGGATTCCTCAGCAAGAGAGAGGTTGGTAAGAAAACGAAGATGGCTGTATACCGCTCCACCTATGTCCCAGTCTTGACATATGGATGCGAGTCATGGGCAATGACTACAACCCACAAAAGCCAGATCCAAACCTCAGAAATGAGATATCTGAGGAAGGTGGTTGAAGTAACAAGAAAAGACATGGTCCGCAACCAGACGATACGTCAAGGCCTAAAATGCCACCCCCTGCAGACCCAAGTAGAACAGTCCCAATTAAGATGGTTTGGCCATGTCTGCAGAATGGGAGAAGATCGGCTACCACGACAAGCATGGGAAACAAAGAGCCAGGGATCCAGACCCCCAGGACGACACAGAGTCCGCTGGGAGGACAACATTAGACAATCTTTGAAGGACCGAGGACTAGAATAGAACCAGGCCAGGAGGAAGACAGCCGATAGGATAGTCTGGCGCTCTCTCTTCCAAACCTCTACACCTCACGGTAGAAGGGGAACGACTAAGTAAGTAATATGCCTTGATATGATAGAAAGTTTACATTTTTTGAAAGGATGTCCATTAATAGGGCCTGTTTAAGGAAGGCAGTCCCATATATACATATAGGAACCCAGGTTTAGGAATTAGGTTAAATTTTTCTGAAAAATTTTCTAACCTGAAAATTTTTAGACTTTAAATTTTTTTCTGAACAAAATTTTTTAGACTTAGTAAATTTTTGGGATACTTTTTTTGGATATTGATAGTAATCAAATGTCTCCATACGGGATACATTTGCAGAGCCCTGGGATCTATATGTGACCGTACGTTAGTCATTTTTGGAAATTATACTAAGAAAAAATAACTTATTGGGAAATCACCATTTAAACTAAAACAGAGGATAGTTTGTGTAGTAAATCAAGTATAAAATAAACTGCTATTTTTATGAAAACAGACTATATTCGTAACTTAGATAAAAGACAGAAAACAAAATCCATGGTGATATAACGAGAAGAAAGAAGACATCAGATTAAGCTGGGAGAACAGGTCCTGGAGCAGGTCGACCACTTTAAAAACCTCGGAGCTATTATAGACCGAAAGGGAGGCATCAAAGAAGAGTTGGCCACTCGAAAAGCAGCAGCTGGGAGACTTTTTCAGGCCATAAATCGAGGATTCCTCAGCAAGAGAGAGGTTGGTAAGAAAACGAAGATGGCTGTATACCGCTCCACCTATGCCCCAGTCTTGACATATGGATGCGAGTCATGGGCAATGACTACAACCCACAACAGCCAGATCCAAACCTCAGAAATGAGGTATCTGAGGAAGGTGGTTGAAGTAACAAGAAGAGACATGGTCCGCAACCAGACGATACGTCAAGGCCTAAAATGCCACCCCCTGCAGACCCAAGTAGAACAGTCCCAATTAAGATGGTTTGGCCATGTCTGCAGAATGGGAGAAGATCGGCTACCACGACAAGCATGGGAAACAAAAAGCCAAGGATCCAGACCCCCAGGACGACCCAGAGTCCGCTGGGAGGACAACATTAGACAATCTTTGAAGGACCGAGGACTAGAATGGAACCAGGCCAGGAGGAAGACAGCCGATAGGATAGTCTGGCGCTCTCTCTTCCAAACCTCTACAACTCACGGTAGAAGGGGAACGACTAAGTAAGTAAGTAAGATAAAAGACAGTAAGGGAGGGAACGCTTTTGGAAAGAATGTATTATTACAGATTTTTAGGTTAATCTTGGCTTGGACACGTGATTCCTAGCCAATGATTGAGCTCAAAGTAATTAGATCACGCACGCTAAAATCTCCGGGCTAAGTCAGTTGCAGAGAAGATGCGAGACCATCGAGACGCACCAGCGTTAGCTAGTAGTCAAGGACTGTTTTCTAACTTCAAATAACTGATTTGTTCATCAGTTATAATCATGCTGGTGTGCATTACAAGAAGTATTGTATCTCTGATTTATTTCTGTGGAAAACAGTAAGTAGAGACCTCGAATTTCATTGATTGAAAAATGTTTCGGCAGGTACTTATAAATACTGATGAAACTCATTTCATCTCAGGAGAGGCAAAACGTAATGAACTATAAGCTATAGAAGAAAATAAAACTACTATCAGAATGAGCATATAATTATATATTTGCCAAAGATATAAGGAGAAGTTCCGACGAATTTTTAATAAGAAGGATGCTACCTAGATCCCAACTACATATAAGTACACTTGAAAAGGAGATGCCTGCTTTTGTATTGAACGTTTAGATGAAAAATAATTTATTCATGTACCAAATGAATATTACTTGCATGCCTGATAACTGTAAATAAAGTTCACCTTGATACTTTGAATCAGACAGTTGCCCATTTGTTTTGAATAAGAAAACATGAAGAGAGATCTGCTAGTTTCCTATGAAATTAAATTGAATATTTGCTCATACCCTAACAACTAAAGAGGATCACTAAGAACCTGGATTTCCCAAAAATAAGAGAGAAATAACATCTCTAGCGAATAGGCTAGTCAAACAACTCACTCTCTAGTCATTCAACACAACAGGACAACCACACACGGTCACACAAGCATGAGGTACTTGATTAACTGTCAAAAACTTCTCTGCTGCTGAATAGCTTCTATAACTTTCCACTTTTAACCCGCTCCGGATTTAGAGGAAAATACAGCCTTGATTTCTGGCTGTATGCAATTATACCAATCTCCCGGCACTTGCCGTTGCTGGAGACTATAACAGCGATGAGCTCGGGCTGTATGATAAATAAACCCATTCCCGCTCCTCACTGCAAAAAAGAGCTGTTTAGGTCTCGCTGAAGAGTTGAACTTCACTGAAATAGACCGTTTAGGTTATTTTCTTTTCGCTGCTGGCGATATCTCGAGTCCTCTGACCCCTGAGATATGTCCTGTTGCCATGGATAATTTGTATATGGCAAATTACGATCCCCCACTGTTTGCCGTGACCCGCTGAAATTAAAAGAAAATGCGTCTAAAGTACACCAACTCCAACATAGAGCATCTCTAACCTATCGCTACCATTAATCTTTATAACTCCCCTACTCAATACTTCACTCGTTGTGTACAACAATACATAAATAATACTACCCACGTGTCTCTTCAATCTCACTCCTACTCCCGTTCTCTCATTCTGCACAATACATAAAATATTCCTACCCACATGTCTTCTATCTCACTCTCCTTCTACTCCTCCCTTCCCTCAACTTAAATCTTCCAGGTAAGTAAACAAAGCCCCAGACACTGTCTGATGGGTTACGTGGTTGTTACGCATGGCTAACCACGTGTCCAAACATTTCAACTAGGGAAATCCTTTGTCCGAAATTCCCATTACACCTTGGGTTCCCGACTTAAGCCCCAATTTAAATTAAACCTCGTGCTATAGGAATAAGATCCAAACCTCAGAAATGAGGTATCTGAGGAAGGTGGTTGAAGTAACAAGAAGAGACATGGTACGCAACCAGACGATACGTCAAGGCCTAAAATGCCACCCCCTACAGACCCAAGTAGAACAGTCCCAACTAAGATGGTTTGGCCATGTCTGCAGAATGGGAGAAGATCGGCTACCACGACAAGCATGGGAAACAAAGAGCCAAGGATCCAGACCCCGAGGACGACCAAGAGTCCGCTGGGAGGACAATATTAGACAATCTTTGAAGGACCGAGGACTAGAATGGAACCAGGCCAGGAGGAAGACAGCCGATAGAATAGTCTGGCGCTCTCTCTTCCAAACCTCTACATCTCACGGTAGAAGGGGAACGACTAAGTAAGTAAGCTATAGGAATAATTTACTCCCCTAAGCCGTATAATTCACTGATAACATAAATCTGTACCCTCCGACTGCATTTCTCACATTTAAGGCACAATAAAATGAACGTACACACAATGGCGTTCCCAATAAAATTACATTTGTAAATACACAGGAATAAATGGTGGTTTTACACAACATTCTACAATTATGAGCACCCGTGTCTCTCAAAACTTCACAGGCTCCTATCTACTGCCAAAAATCCTAGAAAGAATTATGCACTTTTACATTTACATCGTTCTTCAAAGATAATAATGGATGGCGCTACCATTTATAACTTTAAGTTAATGTCCCCGAAGAACTTTACTTACGGGCGAATTTCTCAAAGAACACTAATAAGTAAACCGATAATAAAATTATTACATACCAATTATTGCTTTTCTTCCCCGCAATGGAGATGATAAATACGTAGTCGCACGGCAGGCAATTATTTTCTTCAGAGAGACTTGCCCGCAGTTTACCGACTCATTATATACAAGAGAAAAACCCCCACGGATTTCTTCCTACATCTATGCTAAGCTGTCACTCGGACCAATAGAAACGCTAGAAGAATAAAATACTGCGACCTACACCAATAGATTTGAAAACAACGCGAAGACCGCGTGTCCAAAATTTGCATCACATCCACGTGCGTTTCTGACGCGTCATACAGGCATGCACGAACTAGCAAATTTCGTAAACAACGAAAATCTACGTGATCGCGAAAAACCAGAAGACAAGAAACTGGTGCAAGTATAAATAAACCTACTGACATAAAGGAACCCATTTAATTTCCTACACAAAAATACCAAACACGATATACATTCAAATGAGAAGAAACATGGCAAACACATATAGTTACAGAGAGAAGAAGAATGATGAAAATTCAAAAATAGAAGAACAGAATCGGGCCTGTTGAAGGACAGAATTACAGTGCAGTATCACATAAGTCCCCCATTTGAAGTGCGGGAATCCATGCTAAATCACTGAACTCTCTGTGTTTCATACTGGCCCTTATTCCTGTCTACCGAGTTGTCTGTGATCACTTCTTCCTCTTCCATATTCTCCTCTTCTTCTTCTCCATACAAACCTCCCATGCTCCGGTGTAAGAGTTGATCTCTCTTTCGACCTGTGCCGTATAATGGCGGGTCCGAATCTTCCCTTGCTATGTCAATCACAAGGCTGTCTTGGTCAGCTGCCATGACCGACTGGCTCTGTGGCGGGCTGACTATGGCGACTACCTTGCTGCGCGTCAGCAGGTTTGGGACCGCTTGTACATGGCGATGTGAACTGTCTTGTGCCTACCGCACAGACTCTCTGGTCACATGCTGGATTTCTATTGTTGAATGGGAAAAAAATTTCTATTGAAGTGATCCCAATAGCTTCTACCTTTGGACAAAGATAGGTAATATCTGCTCCGGGCAGTGTTTCAGCGCTCTCTCTTTCCTGACCTCTCCCCAATTTGATTGAGGTAATAGGAGCGTTCAAACTCCTGTGACTGAATTTGCTGGGAGCCAACAATTCACTCCTCTCTGGTTTGCGTAGAGTGTGCATAGAGATTGCTCCTTTCTCTACCCTCTCCCCAGGGGCTTTCACTGGGTTGCGCCTGACCTCAGCGATATTCGCCTCCTCTACTAAGCAGGACGCAACTGGCTGTACGTTTGTGCTTTTTGCCTCTTTGCAAGAGCCGCTCTCTGTAAACATGCTAGTAGTGGGGTGGGCCCCATCTCCGTATTTAAGCGAATGGTCGCTCAGACCCCTGTCCTCCTCCGTTTGACAAAAGTGCTGGTCGTATAAGGCGCCAGGGCTGGTCGGAAACATACGTTCGCTCCGGTCGCTATCTTGTGCCATATGAAGATTGCGCTGGTCGTGGACATAAGTCATATCCTTCTTGTCAGTATTTCCCTCCCTTGAGGGATGTAATACCATCAGGGGCCTAACTCCCAATAACGAAGAAGGTCTTTCCAGAATCAGAGGCGTCACCACTGTTTGGCCATTAGGCTGAACAGGGCTGACAGGCGAATACGCCTCTGCAACTAACATTCCACTGTCTTTAGAAGTTTCCATCGCAAGACAGTGATGTCTGAGCTCTCGCAGAGCTCCGTGAATTAGGGGCTCTCCCCTTTCCCTTCTCTGGCCTGCAGTAGGGACCCTTGCATTAGCAAGGATTGGTGTTGTTGGGTTCCCCAAAACTAAGTAAGGGCTTCCCAGGATGAAATCGTGTGCTGGCTGTGCCATTACAGCTGCCTTGATTGTGCCAGACACAAACTTGCATTTCACCTCAATATTGGCTACGGGCAGATGCTGTGAGGTACCTCTTCTCAAAATGCCACCAATATCAACTATTTCTCCAGTCCACTGCCCTGGTTTCACCAAATGTCGGGCGACGATACAGGGGTAGGTGAGCCCGCTGTCAAACAAACAAGTAGTGGCTGTTCCGTTCACCTCAGCTGGTCCACTATTAGAGAATAACTTCTCTGCCTTGACAGGTTCCCACTTATTCCCTTTAGTCACTCTCACCGGCCTTAAACAAGCTGCATGATCAGCTGGGGGTTTGTTCATGCACCGTGATGTCCAGTGGGAAGTAGTTCGACAATTCCAACAATACCGGTCGTTATCTCCCCTGTTCCTAGCGGGTTTCTGAGATGTTGTTGGCTGTGCTCTGTTATGCGGCTGGGGGCGCAAGTTATAACCAGAATGAGGCTCCTTGCGAGAAGGCCCTGGTTGCTGGTGAGCTGGTGAAGTAGCCGGCTGCAATGATGAAGCTCCTTTGTCCGGGTTTGGCAGGTCTGGGTGTTTTCCTTTCTGGCCCAGTACTTCGGTCTGTGCCATCTGGAACCTTTCCGCAAACAGAATAATTTGGTCCAGTTGTTGGGCACCCTGCTCTGCCAGATACCGCCTCAAGTCGGGAAACATGTTGGCCTTTATTTGCTCACATAAGATTAACTCTTCTAACCCTTTGAAGGATTTCACCAGTCCTGACAGTTCCCTCCACTGGGTTAGGTAATTTCTCATCCTCTCTGCAAACTGAGCAAAACTCTCTCTCTTCTCCGGCCTTCTCTCCCTGAACATTGTTTGGCATTTTCGGGGTGTCCACTGAAATCTTTGCAACAAAGCATTTCACAGAGCCTCAAAGTTGTTCTGATCATCTATGAGCATCTTGTTATAGACGTCATACGCATGTACTTTTAGTGATTGTGATAATTTCAGACACCAAAGACTCTCATCCATCCCGTATGCCTTTGCCATCCTTTCAAATTTCTCCAAGAACACATCAATCTTCTCATTCCCATTAGGGAATGAGTCAAATGGGAAACTCATGGCTGCCATCCGGGGGCCTCTGTTTCCTGAGGTGTCTGTTGCCCCTGTTCCGGGTGAATCTCCATTAGCCGAACTGCCCTCAGAAGATCTGATTTGCAGTTCCAGAGAACGCATGGCAAGTTCATGCTGTCTCTCTGCTGCCTTCTCCTGTGCTTCCCTCTCTGCTGCCTTCTCCTGTGCTTCCAATTTCCAAAATTCCATCTCGGCCTGCCTCTCTTCTTTCGCTGCTTCTGCGGCGGCTGCCCTCTCCTATTTCTCTTGCTGATGATGCCTATCATTCTCCCTCATCATGTAGGTTTTCATCTCCTCTTTGTCCATTCCCATGTCCTGAGCAGCCTCACGCCATGCAGCTCGTAACTTGGTCATATCCGCCATCTTACTTGTCAACTGCTGTAAGTTCACAAAAGACAGAGAATGACAGAAAGGAACAGAGAAGGAACTACCTGTTAGCTACTAGAAAATATGCTGTCGCAAAAACCCGAACTCAGACTCGCACCAATCTGAATAATAACCTGACAAATTGTGTTAAGCAGCTACCTAAAAACCCGAAATTACCTTCCTGTTAAAGAAAAAAATTTCAGTATGCCATCAATTACCTCTAAGTCATATTAAGCTAAATTACCACCAGTCTAACTGACTGTAATCTGTGGAAAAACTTTCTGTGGAAAAACTTATAACTGGATCAGTTCTAATAGCTCAGTCTAGGGGATATTTAAAGAAAAATCTATTCTCAGAAAACTTTCTATAGAACCAAACTAAAAATCTAGACAAGATCCCAGAATGATCCCAACAAAGATGATCCCGGTCAACAAGCAACCCCAATTGTCACGAAGTGAATTTAAGTTTATAGAGTTTGCCTGAGTGAAAGCAAGACCCTAGTTTGAAAAAGTCTGAGAAGATAGAATTTAGATGAAAAATGACATGCCTGTGGACAGATGAGACTATTGGCTTAAGGGCTAGAACCAGGATTTGACTCTCCCCTTGCCGCTTCGTGACGTCAGAAAAACTATAGAATCACCCCCTCTAACTACCTTTAAACACAAGGAGATAAGGTGTATAAAACGACCACAGACACCACTATAAAGACAACATAGAGTAAGTATAGTAAAGTGTAGAAGCTGATCCAGTGTACAGTAATTATATATTTATTTACACAATAAAACATTAAAATTCCATCATACATCAATCAAATAAATAGCGTGCACTGTTGCACAGCCTGAAAACAAAGTAACAATTAAATTGATAGACACTAGAAACAAACCCCAATCACATTCACTCTTTCTGTCACCCTGCTGAGGAACAATAAAAATGGTTAGTGATTTAAACAACTCTAATCTTGTGGGGCTGTCAACTTTAGCCTCCACTCTCTAATACAAATAAGATTTTTACTGTTGCCGTCCTGTTGCCTCTTCCTAAGAGAATGTCTACTCAGCTTCCAACTTGGTAGGCGATATGCGCCGCTAACTAACACCACTGGAAATGCTAAAATAATAGACTTGGCTTGCAACGATGGCTCAGTGTCTATCCGGCAACAGGATAATGAACAGACCCTACTGGTCCTGTCTATTTTCTCCCTCCTTCTCTCTCTCTCTCTTGGTCTCTCTTACACTCGACGACTGATGATGCGGCGTCTCCGTTATGCTCTTCTCTCGTTACTTTCAGGACCCAGGTATTGTAACCCTATTACCTGCTCCTGAATTCGGTGATGATGATGATGGTCGGGTATCAAGCATGAGGTACTTGATTAACTGTCAAAAACTTCTCTGCTGCTGAATAGCTTCTATAACTTTCCACTTTTAACCCGCTCTGGATTTAGAGGAAAACACAGCCTTGATTTCTGGCTGTATGCAATTATACAAGTCTCCCGGCCACTTGCTGTTGCTGGAGACTATAATAGCGATGAGCTTGGGCTGTATGATAAATAAACCCGTTCCCGCTCCTACCTGCAAAAAGAGCTGTTTAGGTCTCGCTGAAGAGTTGAACTTCACTGAAATAGACCGTTTAGGTTATTTTCTTTTCGCTGCTGGCGATATCTCGAGTCCTCTGACCCCTGAGATATGTCCTGTTGCCGTGGATAATTTGTATATGGCAAATTACGCTCCCCCATGTTTGCCGTGACCCGCTGAAATTAAAAGAAAATGCGTCTAATGTACACCAACTCTAACATAACACATCTCTAACCTATTGCTCCCATCAATCTTTATAACTCCCCTACTCAATACTTCACTCGTTGTGTACAACAATACATAAATAATACTACCCACGTTTCTCTTCAATCTCACTCCTTCTACTCCCCTTCTCTTGTTCTGCACAACAATACATAAAATATTCCTACCCACGTGTCTTCTATCTCACTCTCCTTCTACTTCTCCCTTCCCTCAACTTAAATCTTCCAGGCAAGTAAACAAAGCCCCAGACACTGTCTGATGGGTTACGTGGTTGTTACGCATGGCTAACCACATGTCCAAACATTTCAACTAGGGAAATCCTTTGTCCGAAATTCCCATTACACCATGGGTTCCTGACTTAAGCCCCAATTTAAATTAAACCTCGTGCTATAGGAATAATTTACTCCCCTAAGACATATAATTCACTGATAACATAAATCTGTACCCTCCGACTGCATTTCTCACATTTAAGGCACAATAAAATGAACGTACACACAATGGCGTTCCCAATAAAATTACATTTGTAAATACACAGGAATAAATGGTGGTTTTACACAACATTCTACAACTATAAGCACCCGTGTCTCTCATAACTTCACACGCTCCTATCTACTGCCAAAAATCCTAGAAAGAATTATGCACACTTTTACATTTACATTGTTCTTCAAAGATAATAATGGATGGCGCTACCATTTATAACTTTAAGTTAATGTCCCCGAAGAACTTTACTTACGGGCGAATTTCTCAAAGAACCCTCTAATAAGTAAACCGATAATAAAATTATTACATACCAATTACCACTTTTCTTCCCCGCAATGGAGACGATAAATACGTAGTCACACGGCAGGCAATTGTTTTCTTCAAAGAGACTTGCCTGCAGTTTACCGACTCATTATATACAAGAGAAAAACCCCCACGGATTTCCTCCTACGTCTATGCTAAGCTTTCACGCGGACCAATAGAAACGCTAGAAGAATAAAATACTGCGACCTACGCCAATAGATTTGAAAACGCAAAGACCGCGTGTCCAAAATTTGCATCACGTCCACGTGCATTTCTGATGCTTCATACAGGCGTGCACGAACTAGCGAATTTTGTAAACAACGAAAATCTACGTGATCGCGAAAAACCAGAAGACAAGAAACTGGTGCGAGTATAAATAAACCTACCGACATAAAGGAACCCATTTAAATTCATACACAAAAATACCAAACACGATATACATTCAAATGAGAAGAAACATGGCAAACACATATAGTTACAGAGAGAAGAAGAATGGTGAACATTCAAAAATAGAAGAACAGAATCGGGCCTGTTGAAGGACAGAATTACAGTGCAGCATCACAAAGTGCTGTTATTTGGACTTTGCTGGGTTGCTTACATTTCTCTCTCTCGCCTTGATGATTCTCCTATTGCAACTCCTAATGATGTTTTTCCCCTCATTTCTATCATGCATTTTCCTGTCCATTTGCTTTCCACTGTTTCCTCCACTACAATTTTGAACAAAGTGTTATCTAATTGTTACGTTGTTATTGTGACTTTCTTTTAATCTCTAATCACATCTACTACACAGATACTGACTAACAGTTACACCAGAATACACAGCCAAAACAAATATATATATATTACTTGTTTCACTGTAGGATGGTACCAAATGCAAGCTGACCCTTGAATGGTATGCTCTGGACCTAAGACGCATCAAAAGTGGAATGCAGTCAGCGACCCATAGCTGACTGCTTGGTCAGCAAACCAGAGCTGACCAAGACCCTACTCCACCTCCAAGTGGTGGTCCTGGAAACAGGCTGCATCACTGCAGTCTGGCTGAGAAAGTAGGGATCGAAGTGGGAAGACAAACCCGGTCCTATAAAATGCCGTGCCGAAGTTTGATGTGTTGGGCCGAAAGGCGCAGATATCGCAGCTTTGCTGTAAATGGCGACACAATGCAACCAACATCCTTTTCAGGACGAACACAGAAGAAGAAGAATAGTATGCTCATAAAGTGGTGAAAAACTACGAAATTAAACACTTGACTAAATTTCTTAAATTTTTGACCCTTCAACCTTCAACTCTGTGGAAAGCTCATGCCAGGCCTTTCTCTCCTGTTATTCATGAAATGTCTTTTCTTGTCTTCTTTATCCCTTTTAAGTCTGTCACTCATTCCCTTCTCCGTGAGTCTAGAGCCTTCCCTGATTTCTCTTACCTTGGGGTTTCTAGAAAAAGAACTGCCTTGTAAAGCTATCAACTGGTTACCACAATGTCTGTCCCATACCATGCCAACATCTTTGTCTTGCCTTGTGTTCCCCTGGCACTTGTCTGGTTCTTTCCATCAGTTCCCCACACTGGTGACCATTTCAATCCTTCTATTTCATGCAAGCACCCATTTATGAAGCTTCTTGGTTTGTTATTGTTAATCAGAATCGATGTCATTGCACGCCGGACAAACCCATAGGTGCTCAGTCTCCCGCAGCAAATGTCGAAGGGTATGAATGCTAATTGTTCCTGTTGCGCACTGATTGTATACATGGCAGATGCATCCTTTCATACGTCCATCCCTGCTGGTCTTACGTTTGATGCCAAATTCCAGCAATCTTAGCCTTGATGATTTATCGATTGCAGTGTCATTCTCTAATAGACGAACATGAATCTGACTTACTCCACTTTTCTCCCTTGAATATACTTTCAACTGGGGTCACCTGTCTAATAGTCTCCTCTGCCTGCGCCATTCATGACAGCCCCTTTTTTATTCTCGCTCCTTTGATGTCAGCTATGTTCCCATGCAGGGGATGCCTTTTGTCTGTAGTTACATGCATATACGCTTTTACCTGGGCCATCGTATATCTGGATCTGATTCTTGGTTTGAAATAATAGGACTGCCTTGACATTTGAGTTAAGACTCCTATTTTTGTGTTGGACTTGATTTCTTTTGACATCCATAAATTTCCCAATGCCTTATGTATTTTTATGTTTATTTCAGTACCCCTTCCTCAAAATTTCTCTATGAGTCCATATCTTCTAGCGATGATTCTCCAAGTGCAATATGGCTTTCATTTACTACATTTACTCTCATTACCTTTGTCTTTTCAGAGTGTTTCTTCAGGCTCAATTGTTGTGACCTCTCATCAAGTTTTCTCATTTTGCTTTGCATCTAGATACATTTATAGGAGAGAAGACCAATGTCACTGGCAAAATTTAGGTCACTGAGCTGTTTTGTTGGAGTCCACTGAATTCCACTTCTCTTGATTGATGTCACTGTTTTCATAATCCAGTGTATAGCCAGAAAGAAGAGAAATGGTAACAGCATCCTTGCCGCACTCCAGTTCTTATCTCAAATGGTTCTGTACATTGTCCTTCATTAAGAATTCTGCATTCCATGTTTTCCATATTAGATTAAATAACTTACAAAGAACTTTATAATGCCTCATCAGTTTCAAAAGTGACTTTCTGACTAAACTGTCAAAGACCTTTTATAGTACCCACATCCAGTATAAAGAGGTCAGTTCAACTGCAAGCTATGATCTACTATCATGTGCTGTGTGGCTATGTGGTCTGTAGAGAATCTGCTGTGTCAAAAACATGCTTGTTCTTCTCTCAGGTGACTACTGTCTATGGCTTCTTTTAATCTCTCAAGATTTGTTCTGTTTAGAATTTTTCCCTGGCACTGATAGTACTATAATTCCTCTATAATCTGTGCATATTCTATAATTGCCTTCCATGCTTTCTTTGACAGCATTAATGCCAGACATTCATTACATGTGTACTTTTTTTTTAACGTCCTGAGCATAACATTATTTCTTCAGTGTTCAGTGTCTTCCTGTCTATTCTATTTTGTTTTCAGTCACAGGATGTCATTTTTATAGTTTCTCATTTCTGTTGGCATATGTGAAGTTTTTTCCTTGTTCATTCAGTGTTCAAACAATCCAGATGCCCAATCTGGAGTCTTCTCTAGAAGAAAAAGCTGAGTCAGCAGTAAAGAGTACTTCTGGCTTTCTCTGGACAGTATTATTACCCTCCTAAATAAAGGACCTTCTTCCATCTTGGATGACTGTGTTGAATTACCTGAGTTAATTGCTCTAGATGATTTTTTCATGTTGTTGAGGTTTAATATGTTTTTTAGCATTAAGTTTCTACAGAACGGAGTAGCCAACTCCATGTCTGCCCCTCCTTAGTCATCTTCTATGACGTATCTTGCTGGATACATCATTACTACTTCTTGCTTCCCTTTTGGGCCTGGTAACATACGAGCAATGATATGCATATCGTTATAACATAGCAGACCAAATGTTTAGCTCTGTAATAAAATACAGTAGATTTTGTTACAGGATTCTGATAGGATATTCTGCTCGTCCTTGAAGTTTATAGTAAGTACAGTGTTTTTTCATCCTAACTAACCTTGTGATATGGCCAGAGTTAAGATCAAGCTACGTAACCATACAAATACAGTATATTCCATTATAGGATTTTAACAGGATGTTCTGCCCATCCTGGAAGTTCACAGAGATTATTGTTTTTAAATCCTAACTAACCTTTTGATATGGCCAGAGTTTAGATCCTACTATGATCCCTGCCAGTACTTCCATTGCACATCTCTGACTGCTGGCATGCTTGTCATGGCTTGTGTCCTTGATCAGACGTTCTATGTGAGGCTTGGACTTGGGCAGGAACACATCACCATAGTTACGAAACAGAGCCTAAAGCGGGAACACAAGTAACTCATTATTTTTACACACCTCTCTCTGTAAATTTTGCTGTTGCTAAATTTGGTATTTAAATATAATTCCTTGATTTACCATTCTGCACTCAAACATATTCTCTACCAGACCTGAAAATCCCTTTATTACTAATTGTCTAATGGAAATGTATTGTAACATACTATTTTAAAATCCTACCAGATTTTCTGGAGAATACCACCATGAAAGCTAAACTGAACACTCATTAAAAGAGCCCACAAGCCTTTCAATTTTTTCATGTTGCACTAACCATGTGTCGAGGTAGCACAGTGTTTAGTGCACTGGCTTCCTAGCTCTGTGGTCCATGGTTCAATACCCAGTTGAGGTGGAATTTTTTAGACCGCACATGGCTCCGGGGTCAACCCAGCCTCATGAATTGGGTACCTGAGCAACTCTGGGAAGGTTAAGGCGGCCGAAGGATGCTGACCACATCACGTCTAGTGTGCCGAGGGTCAAGAAAATATGAGACTAACACCATATTCCCAATATGCCTCAATAGGCATGTAAAGGGATCCTGTACCCTTTTTCTTTTATTCTATTCTTCCATAACCATAAGTCATGATAAGTTTAACCATAAGTCATGATAAGTTTGACCATAAGTCATGATAAGTTTGACAACAAAGATTAAATAAAGCTGAAGTTGAACAGAAAGACATGAAATGACCACATGAGAATCAGTGCCGCCATCAGGACCTGCAGCAGAAAGAGCGTAACATAATTAAATCCCATCATGTGTTGGAGGGTTACTTGCTCAATATTTAAATATTTATTTTTATGCTAAGATTATGTTCTTGCTGTTCTCCGATGAAATCTTTTCACTGGTACATACGTGTCACTTCCTTTTTTAAATGAGTACTTATTTTCATTTTGTTACTCTAATTCTGTGAGTATTAGAAGTCAGTCCTGATAATTTAACCATATTTGTAACTACTCACCATATACATCCCATATTATAAATACCTAATAAATCAATCTTGAATCATAAGACACAATCTGACTTCTTATTCATCCAATTCTTTTTTTTTTGTGTGTCTCTCATTGTACACTTGGTTCTGTGCATCATTTGTAATAAGCTACCACAGAAACCACAGCTGCAAGGGACCATGAATGCTTTAGTGCAGACTTTCTGCAACAGAGCCAGCAGCAGTGGTGACTCCATGCTCCATTGGGAGCAAATAGAGAAATGATGACAGCCATTATTCTACACTTGTCTATTATGCCCTTCATCTTTACCTTAAAATACTTGAGAACTGACTGCCTGAACTTGTCTGTACTCTTCTCCTCTTCCATGGCTAAAAATTCAAATATCTTGGCCACAAACTCCTCATTCATGAAACAGTCATAGATAGGCCTCTCAGCCTCAGACAACTCATCTCTTGTCCTATCAAGCTTAGGCAGCTCACTGTAAGGGGCATAGGTCTTCAACTCTCTGGAGATAAAAACTTTTACATTTAATACACCAATATCAAAGGGAGGCTATTCTAACTTTTAAGATCTGTAATACAAAACAGACACTAGGTAGTTTCCCAGGAGTCTCCGAGGAGACATAGAAAGTATAGGACTACTGATTCCTCAGATATGCCGAATAAGATGACTAATATGAGGTTGCACATGAGGCTTGGAACCTCATCATGTAAAACATATTGTTACAGAAACCACTGCTGCAGAAGCATGTGAATGCTTGGTGCAGGCTCCTTGCAAGGGGATCCACTAGCAATAGCTCCATAAGGAGCAAAAAGGAAAATGCTGATGATTATGATAAATACAAAACAGATGAAGAAAAGTTTTTTTTTTTTTTTTTTTTAAAGTGAATATAAGTAAAAAATAGACAGTGTTATGATAAAAATGGTCTCTGTCAGTGAACAGGACTCATAAAAGCGACCAAATGGCTAACAAACTAAACATAGCAGCATAAAGTGAAATGAAAATGGAATGAAACAATACATTTATTCAGGTAAGTTCAAAGAAGAATACTGACTGCTTGGGGATGAAACAAACAAAAAAAATGATGTAAAAAAAGTCAGGCATAAAATAAGTAATGGATGTCGTTTCTCATAAAGCTGTGGCTGAGTGTGTGTGAAAAGGCTTTTGAATGATAATGACATGGCATTTTCCTAAAATGACAACTAACTTTGGCCATGTGTAATAGCCCCAGTGTGTTTTCTCAATGAAGACTGTTTTGTTCCATTCATCCTCAGTTGAGATAAAGTTTGCAGGATCAAACTGCAGCCACTTGTTGTCTTCTCTGTCACCTGGGACAAGCTTCTTCAGGTCAATGGTTCCAACACTGGCCACCTTCTCTACGTCTACAGGGATCTTCTTTGGCTTGCGTTTTTGTAGTTCTAGCACAGTAGTAACTGTGTTACGTGACAGCTGGAGAATGGATAAGCAAATTATGCAATAGTCCAATATCTCTGCATGTCACAGTCAAATAATGTAACAAAAATGTAGCATTGTTACTTCCAGCAGAAGTATTCTAACAAGAACAGTGCTACCAATACTATCAATGAAGATATTGTAACAACAAATAAAAAAGCTTTCTTACTATCTAAGTATTCCAAGCTTTTTAACAAATTTGTTATGGAATAAAGTTTAACACACAGATCAAGCACTTTGTTTTCATTTTCCACACTGTACATGAGAAATTCCTTTATTCTTAAAAACAATAATGGCTTATTGTTCATGCCTTCAAATTTGTTAAGAGTTAAGATCAGGCTTATATTTTATTTTTTTTATTTTTTTCTTATTTGGAGCATGCAAGAACTTATTTAAAAAAAAAGAAAACATTTATCAAAACATTTATGTCCAAAAAAATTACATTTACAATCTATGTCATGTTTTTTTTCAAACACTGTACTGGTATTATATGGTAATAGTGATGTGCAGTTGGTCAACTTACATGACATTTTACAAATCTCAAAGCAATTTACAGTGCTGTAAAGAGGTTCTAAGAATGGAAAATTTCTCAGGATAAGTGCAGATTAAGCAATAGACAGAACATTTTGAATAACTACTAAATAGGCCAGCTCTACAAAATACCCACAAATTTAGTCAGCAGAAAAAACGTTACAGTGAAAACCCAAATAAAGAAGTAATAAAGTCACAAAGCTTTTAAGCCCTGTGTAGTTCCTGGGGCCTTATATTACACAAATAAAAAATAGACTAGTGCGCCCTCAAGCATGCCAGACACGATAATTAATACATAGGTTGTGCATGGGGTTGGCAACCTCATCATGTTAAACAAACTGCTACAGAAACCACTGCTGTAAGATGTGAATGCTTAGGAAAAACTGCTAAACCAGACAAGATTTGAACACAGGCCATCAAAGCAGATGCTGGCACCTCTATAGAAATATACAATACTGGGTAAAACTTAGAGGAGAAAATATACCAGTAAACTGGAAGGAGGGATACCTCGTACAGTTGCCAAAGATGGGAGATATGCAAAAGTGCACAACGTACAGAGGAGGAATGTATAAACAGTGCCAGAGAAAATATTAAACAGAATCATCCTTGAGAGATGAAAAGTGGCCAATGAGAGAAGAATAATCAGCTGTTGAGAAACAGTTAGCCACAAAAAGCATCAAAGAGGGCATAGCTTGGAACTGAGGTCACCCGTTTACATTGATTTAGCTTCCTATTATAAGGCATTTCAACAGCTGAGACACAGTCACTTTGGAAACTACGAAGCATTATGGAGTCCTCCATAAGTTCCTTAACATATTAAGAAAAATGTACGAAGACAGGAAGTGCAGAGTCCTTCAAGCAGGACAATTTACAGAGTCCTTTGAGATAAGAACAGGTGAATGGCAGGGATGCCTCTGGTCACCATTATTCTTCTTACTGGCTATAGAATGGATTATGAAAACAGCAATATCAACTGGCAGAAATGGAATTCAATGGACACCTGCAATACAGCTTAATGATCCTGAATATGTCTATGACCTTGCCCATCTATTATTTAACCAAAACCACTTACTTACTTACTTAGTCGTTCCCCTTCTACCGTGAGGTCTAGAGGTTTGGAAGAGAGAACGCCAGACTATCCTATCGGCTGTCTTCCTCCTGGCCTGGTTCCATTCTAGTCCTCGGTCCTTCAAAGATTGTCTAATGTTGTCCTCCCAGCGGACTCTGGGTCATCCTGGGGGTCTGGATCCTTGGCTTTTTGTTTCCCATGCTTGTCATGGTAGCCGATCTTCTCCCATTCTGCACCAAAACCACATACAAGACAAAATGAGAATACTGGATGAGAAGTCACAGCAACTGAGTTTGAAACCATGAATGGGAAAAGATAAAGATTACGAGAGTAAAGGAAGCAAATGAGAACCAACCTGCCCCTGGAGATACATCTTTACAAGATATAAATTTACACATATATCTTCAGCAGCAACAAAGACTACGTTGGCAGGGTAAATATTGACATGAGAATAAAAAAAAGGTGGCAAGATACGGCTTTCAGTGCACTTGGAAATACATGCACCAGTAGAACAAGAAGTGAAGAAATGACACTGACATGATGTACAACACATACTGAGGAAGCCTGCCAATAGCATTATAAGACAGTCCTTAATCTGGAACCTCCATGGTAGAAGAAATGGTAAACCTAAAAACAAACAAAGAAGAAAACTGGAGACATAACTTAAAAAGGATAAAATGGACATGAAAAGAACAGATGGCACAAGATGGCAGAGCCTGGCATGACCAAATTGAAAACTTCTGCTCCACAGGAAGCTGAAGGGTAGTGAACAAAAGACAGCTCAGTTCTGGAAAGTAAACTAAACTACACGGTGTTTCAAAATTATGTATACACACTTTTAAAATTCATAAAGAAGTAATTTTGTTTTATTTTTCAGACACATGAAAATTACGAAGAATACTCAATTAAGTTTTGAAGAAAGAAAGACCATTTGCTGATGCATTGATGCTGATTATGGGCATTTTGAACATTAAACTAAATTTATGTAGTTGTGAAAAAATGGTCCATCTCTTAGCTTTAAAATGTGATAAAAGAAAATTGAAATTGTGTTTGTAGTTCATGAAATATACATTTTTAAAGTGTGTGTACATAATTGTGAAACACCCTATATTCGGTGCCTACTGTGACTTCTTCATTCAATGTTAACAATATTCTCATAGCCATTAACCAGGGCTTCACATGTGGCTTGCTGCTCAGTAGTTTACTCAATATATATACTGCTACACTAGAAGTTCACTACTATGACACAAAAATTCATACCTTTCTTATATACAGAAGATCACTGATGCCACTTTTTGCAAAGCGAGAGATGAAACGTGCTGATGGTTGGATATCCTCATGAAGAAGAAGGATTAAAAACTCAAGGCCTATCTGGCTAAATTTCCAATTTCTGAAAGAAAAGTGTCATGCAAACAACATAAATTTATCTTTAAAAAATAAAAAAGTGAAAAGCACAGTTCTAAGGGACTTTGTAACTTATAAACAAAACATTATGGACCGTTTTTTGTTGTTGTTTAAAAAAAAAAATCAGACATTATGTCATCAGAGAACCAACTAAGAAAATGTGGCAAATGAACATGTTTTTTTCTTTCCTGTTTCATTTCAAACTAAACCTGTCAAAAAGACACCAGTCCAATATAAAAAAAAAAAAAACAGACTGAATATGAAATCAGAGGCTTCAATGTTTTCCAACTCAAAAAGTTTTCATCTTCATCTTAGAGAGTCATGCCAAATGGCATAGGAGATCATGTCTCTGAAAACTTTTGGTCTCTTGTGCTGTTTATAAACTATGCTGGTGACTTTTTTTCCCATGCCATATCTTAAACTGTCCAGTATCTCATCTCTTTGTTGGTTGCCATCAAATTTTTCCCATCAAATTTTGGCCTTCATCACAATGTAATCTTCTTTTCTTCTTCTCTGTAGACTACTTCTTTCTAATGTGTGTAAGAACAATTCTTTGTGCTTTTACTCCTTCAGAATATCCTCAAGTCTGTTTAGCTGCTCATGGGAGTCTTGAAATTACATTTTTTCTGTTCAATCACACCTATGCAGCCTCAATAGCTGTCAAGCTTCAAAAAATCAACAAAAATTAATTAATGCCAAAGGGATTCTAGTTAAAGACCAAAAAAAAAAAATACAATGAAGTCATGAGATACTCACAGCTTTCCACTCTCTACCAGGCTAAGAAGCTCATCAGACAGACTATTGTAGTTTCTGTGAACATTGGGAAGTTTAATGAAAATAGACCTTTACACTCAAAGCAGACAATGTTATTAATGATAACATAATAAAACTGGAGTCGTCTGCAAACAAGAGACTAAAGGACTCATTTAAATGTTTGCACAATGTAAACCTACAGGTATTTTTCTTCAGTCATACTGGATAGAGTCATACTGGATAGAGTCATACTGGATAGATGTCTCTGACAATTATAGAACAACACAAATGACCAAATAAAGAACCAGCACTTGGCCAAGCAGAGTTCAGTTTCTTTGTTAATTGTTAACCAGAATCGACCTCACTGCACTCAGGGCAAACCCATAAGTGCTCAGTCTCCCTCAGCAAATGTCGAAGAGTATGAATGTTAATTGTACCTGTAGCACGCTGGTTGTACATATGATGGACACATCCTCTTTCACGTCCATTTCTGCTGGTCTCATGTTTGATGCCTGTGACGTATAGGATGAAAATTCAGCTGTCCCTGAATTGACGGATGATAACAATAGTAGCCTTAAATAGCATCGGGCCCATGATTTTGTGTGAAACAAAATAGTCAACGTGGGTTCCACGCGGGCTCATTAGTATGTACAATAGCAACGGAGATTTTCCCCCAAAGCAGGCTAATTAATATGTAAACAGTTATCATGCGAGGATCCAGGAGTTTTGTTTTGTCTTAGGTTTAGTTAGCCACGCCTACCTGTCTATCTCTCGAGCGATTTAAAATCAGCTAATTTCTCGTTCTTTTCTGCCAGCCCTTCAAGAAGGCGTTGCCAAGAGGAGATGGCAAGCGGTCAGTATCAAAAGACGGTGGTGGTCCCAGTAGAACGAAGCAGTTTTCACACCTACGATTTACACACTTAAAGTTCTGCCGGACCGAGAGATACAGAGGGAAATCGAACGAAGGAGAGACGGGGAAAGTCTAGCGGCAACATAGAAAAGTTCCCTGATTTCAAATAAGGCGTGAATCTTAGCATGTATCTATAGTATTACTTTTCATTTCATTAACTATATATTGGCATCGCCGAAAATGCAGTTTATCATACGTTGCCAGAGAGTCGAAGAAGTACTAGCTTATAGTAGAAGCTAACAAGTTTTCTCTTGGATTTCTACTATATTGGAGTCTATATTCATTCATTCTGTGTTACGGTAAAATATATTAGTCTTGAGGGATTGAGTCCTTTAGTTCTTTCATTTATTTCACTGGATTTATGTGTTAATTTAAACCTATCAAATAAACCCATTGCAAAGTTTTCCAGTCATAAATTAAATAATATAACTATCCGTCATTTCCTGAGATAATAGATGTGTAACATCATTTTAAATGCTAGGCGAGCAAAATTGGTTATAAAACTTATAATTCTATTTCATCTTGCATAAATTTTAAGTAATTAACTGTTCATAGCTAGTGGTAATTAAATCGATACATTGGCTAGTCACTCGGGAATTTCTTTAATATAAATAATTAATACCAGAGTGATTTTACAGGTCTTACCGAATAACGCGGGTGTTAGAAATAATTATAGTAGAATTACCTGTTTTATATATTCTCTTTATACAGGTGATCAGACCTTGCGATCCAACGGTTTTATTATATAGAGAGTCATGTTCAGATTGCTTATGGCATCCCAAAGTATACATTCCAAACATACAAACTGTCACGGAGTGTTTTGATGGTATTTTGCAGGTGTGAATGTTCCCATGCCCCAGCGGGAGTTTATTAGTCATGTGAGTTGTTGTGAGCTGGGAATGCGTGCATGGTAAGAATTTAGCTACAGGGTTGTGAGCGTTGCTTGAGACAAGCTGTTAGCTTTTGTTATGCGTGAATGAAGATCAGTGGAGCGTGAAAGGGTTTCACGGGTTTTAGGGAATACGCATGAAAGGGGCAGTCAGCGGGAGGAGTGGGTTGGTTTAGACGTGTGTTGAGTAGAGTAGAGAGCAGTGAGTAGACAGGAGACAGCATAGAGTGTAGAGCAGAGAAGGGTGGATGTTGCAGTAGTTGTTTATGAATAATCCTAGTTGCTGTGTGTAGTGATTCCGGGAAGCAGAGTGCTTACAGAATACTCGGAATTGATGATGTCTACATTATTTGTAATGGCCCTGCGTCCATTGTGATTTATTTGTGAATTTAATACATTAGTGGAGACTGATACAGGCTGTTGGAGTTATTCCTTGGACAATGAGCTATACGAGCGGTGTAGAAGTGTTGTCTGTCTAATCGTCCACATCCACCTACATACACCCTACTCGTCACATTGAGGGCTCGTCTATTTGGATGTTACAAGTGAACCCAGGGCTGTACAGCGTTGAAGTAATCTGAGATCATTAGGTAAGCAGCCGATGGTTTGTTTTTCAACGCAGCAAAGTGTAACAACTTTACAGTAACCAGACGATTCGACACTGTTCAAATCTAGGTCAGTTGTCAACGGTACGTGTGTGCTACCGAATAAACAGTGTGTTATAGGAATGCTGCCTTACAAGTCTGTTTACATCGTTTGCTGAGGTTGTGAAACAGTGTGTTGTGACCAGGAGAATCTATGATGACCAGAAGAAGAGGATCTGTGAAAGCTGTGAAAGCATTGAAGCTGTCGTGTTGCTGTGTGTAAAGTGGAAAACAAGTGCTTGGTTTTTCACTATCTGTGTAGCCGGGGGCGCTGCAGAATCTGAACTGAGTGTTTTGTTCCGTGCTGTGTGTGAGTCTTCATATTTCATCAACCTTGGGACTGGCTGAAGACATTATAAACATATCTACACGCTTGGGATATAAGTATTATGTAGTTGTTTCGTGAACAATTAGTTTTTGCCATAATTTCTTGAGATACAGCTTAGTTAGATATTATTCTGTTGGTAGTTGTTTAACGTAGCTACGTAATATTCTTTCGTGCTCTAGTATGCTAATGTTTTATTAAGTTGTTTACTAAGTTTCTAGTTAAAAAGGTATTTTTTGTGTTATATAGTGTTAACGGTGTCTTTCATAAGAAATCAGTAATTTTTCTCATATACTGAGCACTTCTGTTTTCACATTCTTCTCGTTACTTCTGCTATTTTCTTCTTTCAATAATATCACTTATTTTCTACCTCATCTCCAGTGTTGCTATTCTACTGTAGTTAGTTTTCACTATGTCTTTGCATGTTTATATGTGATGTAGGTTTAGATTAGACTACATTTATAATTAATTGTAATATCTACAATACCATTAGCTGTGCTATTCCTATCTGCCTTACACATTACTTATATCTACGTTACTTATAACTGTGTGAATCCTAGCTGTCATCTTTCTCTCTAGTTCTTTCGTCCATTTGTGTTAGATTCTAATAGCTTGAATTATATACTAAGTGTGTATTAACATATTCCTGACAGGAATTGTTGTAGAATTTGGACTTCTCAAAGTTACTGCTGCAGAGGTGGCTTGGAGACAACAGATCAGATCAGTTTATCGCCATAGCCTGCCATTCCAGTACACCAGAAAAAGCTACGTAGCCTTAGTTTGTTTTGGTTCATCATTCTAAGGCCATATTTCATTTATTTGTCCAGATTGCTCTATAGGCTTCCCTTGGTAATCATTGTTTCAATGTTGTTGTTGGGCGTGACAATTATGTTATTTATGTGTGTTTTGATGTCATCTGTAGGATTTTGCGCTATTTATTCTTAGAAGGGGTCCTATCCTGTGGGCAGGGTCAGTTGTATTGCCCTTCACGAATAAAGTGTGCTTATTTGCATTAGTTGTTTACGTGCAGTTTGTTATTGGTTGTGTGTTATATTCCCTCTTTAGCGTTCTGTGTATATGGTGTATTCTTCAGTCATTTTCTTCTTACACTATCCTATAAATACGTTTATTTATTTATTTATTTTTTTCAATCTCCTGTTTTCGTACGTTACAGAGGTCAGGTACTGTATATTTCAATATTACTTCTGTCACACATCTTTCCTTTTTCTTGTTACCGACCTACCAAATTGTTGTTTGTTGAATTAGAGTGTAGTGTTTATCATCATCATCATTAGTGTCATTGTTTGTTTTGTAGGGCTAATAATTTATTTGAATAAGAAAGTGAGTAAGGTATCATCTTAGTAGTTATTTAAGATATTATTTTGTGGTGTGAACTATTTTGAAGTTAAATTTGAAGTGCATTTTCATAATCATGTCAACACTTATGGATTTTATCCTCGTTGGTGAGAAGATAGAAAAGTCTGGAGAGGATCTCTTAGAGTTTGTACAAGCTCAATTTAAAGAGGTGCAAGACAGACAAGAACGACATGATGAGCGAGAGAAAAAGAAAACAGAGGCAGAGGAAGAGACTAAGAGATTAGAGATACAGAAACAAATGAAAGAGATAGAAGCACAGAAAGAAATAAAAGAAATAGAAGCACAGAAAGAAATTAAAAAGATAGAAGCGGACAAAGAGGTATCATTGAAAAAACTCGAGTTAGAGAAGTCAGGTTCAGACTCAGCATCAAAAAAAGAATATGGGAGCATGTACAAGTTGAAACTCCCAATTTTCAACGAATCCATAGATTTTATGGACTGTTTCTTGGAGAGGTTTCTGTCATAAAATTAACAGTGATACAACGTAAAATTTCTCCAAAGGATAAAATGTAGGGATAAAAACTAATGCGTAAGCTACTAGAATACATGATCGCCCACGCCGCGGGTCATCACCCGCCATGGAAATTAAATTGCTAGAACGTTTACCCTTGGAACGGAATGAGAACGAAGATCAAAAGGAAAAATCTGACTGAACATGTGCTTGAAACTAGCAAGGCTAAAAAGATGCAAATGGGGGGGGAAGGAGGAAAAGTCACGTCCCCAAGTTGACACAAGGTAAAGAAATCGACAAAAGGGACCATAGTTATTATACGCAATAGTCATTTCTTGGACGCTTTTGCGATATTTTGTCCTTTATTTGAATTCAGCGGCAAACGCAGTACAGAAGATTCTAGAAAATATTTCGAAAAACCAACTAACCTTGAAAAGTAACTTTTTCTTAATAATGATGTTAGGAATATAAAACCTAGCTGGCCGGATGGCCCATCTTGAGCAGTGAAATAATATGCTTTCATTTATACAGTCGGATAGATAATAAGAAAGATATTGACAAAAGACTGTGTTGTTCATATCAACGAACGACTGCATTGAAACAATAATGTCACTAATTTTCACAAAATTGTGGCCTTGAAGACGCAAGTGCTAAAATCTAGTTAGAATGAAAGAGAGAGGGTGTTAAGGAGAATTGTGGCTAAAAATAACTTTACAGGCAAAATTGTGTAGGGGAGGGCAGAGTTGGTTCAAAAAACAAGTGTTTTTTTTTTTGTGAAACGCAAGTAGAGACAGACGGACCAACAGACAATAATGCATACTTGACTGAGGTATGACTGAATTGACTTTTTGGTAGGATGTTTGAATTTGAAAAAGAAAAGGCGGTGATTGGCCATAGATGAATATATTATCGGCACTCAGACGCGCATTTTTGCCATTCGTCATAAGTTGTCCTAGTAGACACAGTAAAATATTAAGTGGTGATTTCCCAGAAGCAAATTGAAGTAGTTAGAGGGACGCCATCCTAAAGCCAGCAGTGTGAAACCAACTTGGTAAGATGTGCTGTATGGTCAGAGAGATCTGACCCGTCTATATGGTGTTGTTGTTGTGTAGTGTTGTGTCCAGAAATGGTTTAGAGGATGGAATTCTGACACATGACTAATACTTTGATTGCAGAACTGTGAGTTTTTATTTGGCACCAATGTGGTGTCAAATGAGGTGTTGAATATTACAAGAGGGACCCGTGCAGTAACATTTTGTCAGAGCAGCCTGATATAGCCCCCAAGCACGGAGAGGTGGGGCCACCAGACTTCTGATATTGCCCCCAAGCACGGAGAGGTGGGGCCACCTGATTCCAGCACCAGACTTACTCCTTCAAGTTACGTGAGAGTCTGGCCTGCTGAATACTCACCAACTTGATTTCTAACACACCAATTATAATACCCTCAATAAATGGGCAATGTGTAGTCGCCATAGATCGGGAGTGATGAGGCCACCCCAACAGCACATCCATAAATAGTTCTTCCCCATAAAGTACAACTATAAACAGTAGTAATATTAACTAGTCTTGTAATATACCTTTGTACACACTTTTCATTTATTATGCCATATATTCATGCATATCATTAATACTTTCAATACCTTTCATATGTTCTGACCAAAATAAAACCTTGGTTCAGAACAAATAAATTTAAAGAAAATTTACTATCAAAATTTTACACAGCTTGAGTTAGTTCAGTGTGTTTTAAATTTTATTAATATTATTAGACTTATTAAATATATGTGTGTGTGTGTTTGTATATATTAATACAACACCTTACATTCAGTACCCTAGATTTTTTAACGTAGCCACATTCATTAGTAAAAAAAGATAGGTGTGAGGTCGTAGTGGTAGCAAGAAGGGCCTTCTGACAATTCACAGCTATTTTTATCTCAGGAGCCTTCACAGCTGACCTCATGCATCACACTAAGTAATATCACCATCATACAATACCATCAAATCCACTACAGTTTCAAACGAAGACAACTGCCTTAAAAATTAATAAAGAACTGTGGGGATCACTGTTGACAGATTATTTAACAGGGTCAGCATTAAAAACAGTTTTTCAATTAACTGTGGAAGATAGATTAAATTATGACATAGTGAAGGAAACTTTGTTACGCAAGTACAGGTTAAATGAACAAGGTTATCGTTTAAAGTTCCACAGTGCGATGCCAAGTAGTGAGCAAGATTTTGCAGAGTTTATCGCAGAGATTAAGATGTTGTTGAATAGGTGGATTGACCTATCGGGCATTGCTAAAGATTTTGATGGCCTATGTGATTTAATCTTACGTGATAAGGTGATGTCTTCATGTAGCTCGGAGTTGTTGGCTTTTTTCCAGGAAAGAAAACCGGAAAATATTTCAGCAATGTCTCAGTTAGGTCAACAGTACGCAACCGCACATCCGGGGAGACCGATTCATAAATCGGCGGTGCCAGAAACATTTACGACATGTGTGGCCAAGCGGAGTTATGAAACACGACCATATCGGAGACAAAAATCTCGTAGTGAGGAGAGACTTTATGATAAGAAGGCAGTAAGTAGGAAATGGACAGAAAGAAACTTCCGTAAATCCCCCAGGAAACAGCAGGATATGGCAGAGTCAGGTAGTAGAAGACCTTCTGGTTGTTTTAAATGTGGATCACCATGCCATGGAGCAAAGGTTTGTGACAAGCCTGAACCCCAGTCTGTGGCCGAGCCTCAGACTAGCACTCAGGGTAGTCCACAGAAGAGCCAGCGCGAGGAGTACAGATGATTTGTATGTAATGGGATTGGTCACCTTCAATTTGATTGTCCTAATAGGAAGTTTGAACGTGCAAGTTCGGTGGTAGTCTTAGATACATTCAACAACGAGAGTTGTGAAGGGTGTAGACCACTTTTTCATAAAGATGAGACACCAATTCTGATTTGTGGCCACCCACTTCCATGTTTGTCAGCAGTTCATACAGATGGGAATATAGTCTTGCATCCAGGGTATGTAGGACATAAAGCTGTATCTGTCTTAAGGGATACAGGATGTACAACAGTTGGGGTGCGGAGATCGTGCAGTGAGGGGTCTCGTTGGTTAGGGCAAACTGCTCGATGTATCACTTTTGGTGGCAGGGTGGAATTTTACCCTCTGGTGTTGATAGATTAAATTTAATTTCACCCGAAACTTCGGTATTAAATCAAATATCCTCAGACCGGATGAAAGAAGAGCGCAGAAAGCTGATTGAGAAGTATCACAGAGTAGGTAGTGGGGCTCGTATGCCACATGAGAAACATGACATAAGAGAAACTAGTGACTTAAGAGATTCAAGACACTTTACAGGAAGCCGCATGAGTAGTAATAATTACTGTGGTAATTTTCAAAGTAAACGTTGGATTGGACGTAGAAACAGGTACAGAGGACAAAATATAAACAGAGGATTTTGTTCCAGCAGACCAAGCTATAGTGAACAAAAAGCTGGAGAAATATACAGAGGTAGTTTCAGAAGAGATTGCCGCTGGGCAGACAAAAGAGAGAATTACCATCTTTACAGTAGAGCACGTCATAGATGGAGTGATGGTGGTGAGAGCTATTGTTATAGCTGCGGTAGTAAGCGGGGGTATCATCAGCCTAAATGGAGCAGCTACCCTGAAGAATATGACCAAAGCTGAGATTAATATGATGCAGGAAGGGGCTTCTGATAGTATAATATTGAAATTACAGAGCCCGAAAACTAACATCACTACCTCAGAAGGGAAGGCATAATAGAGTGATCTGTACAAATAAGTGTCAAAAGTGACTTAGATAAAATTTGAAAATATTTTTGCAACTAGTCAACTTTTGTTGCTTTCTGATTTAGACAATATTATCTTTCTCAGAGCAGATGCTTCAGCATTGATCATAGGGAGTTGCAACGAGTTTTCTGCAGTCTGCCAAGTCACCAAGCAGCTGAACATTAACCTTACAACAATTTGATGTAGGACAAGATACTAGACGAGAGAATTTTGATTATGATAAAGCATGTTTACTTATAGGAGCCGCGGTAGCATAGTGGTTAGTGCACTGGCTTCCTAGCGCAGTGGTCTATGGTTCGATCCCCAGATGAGGCGGAAAATTTTTAGGCCACAAACGGCTCCTGAGTCGACCCAGCCCCAAATGGGTACCAGAGCTACTCTGGGAAGGTTAAGGCGACCGGCGTGATGCCGACCACATCACCCCTCGTGTGACGACGGTCAAGATAATATGGGCCTAACACCATATTCCCAATATGCCTCAATGGGCGTGTAACGGGTTCCTTTTTTTTTTCCTATGTTTACTTATAGTTATATTAGTAAAAGTTTGATGACTTTACATGAACTTTGTAGATTATGCATGCATTTTTCTGATATGAAAATGAATTTTGTTTAACTTTAGAGGTATTGAATGTCATTTTCACTAGAATAATAAGTATGCTATTAGTGTGACTTGATGTAAGTTGTATGGAAGCATTGTTTACTTTGATGATGTATAGGACTCCCATCTTTGTCTTCACTGTGAAAAACCCCTGTTTTTCACGTGGGGAAAGGGGTGGATGTCACGGAGTGTTTTGATGGTATTTTGCAGGTGTGAATGTTCCCATGCTCCAGCGGGAGTTTATTAGTCATGTGAGTTGTTGTGAGCTGGGAATGCGTGCATGGTAAGAATTTAGCTACAGGGTTGTGAGCGTTGCTTGAGACAAGCTGTTAGCTTTTGTTATGCGTGAATGAAGATCAGTGGAGCGTGAAAAGGTTTCACGGGTTTTAGGGAATACGCATGAAAGGGGCAGTCAGCGGGAGGAGTGGGTTGGTTTAGACGTGTGTTGAGTAGAGTAGAGAGCAGTGAGTAGACAGGAGACAGCATAGAGTGTAGAGCAGAGAAGGGTGGATATTGCAGTAGTTGTTTATGAATAATCCTAGTTGCTGTGTGTAGTGATTCCGGGAAGCAGAGTGCTTACAGAATACTCGGAATTGATGATGTCTACATTATTTGTAATGACCCTGCGTCCATTGTGATTTATTTGTGAATTTAATACATTAGTGGAGACTGATACAGGCTGTTGGAGTTATTCCTTGGACAATGAGCTATACGAGCGGTGTAGAAGTGTTGTCTGTATAATCGTCCACATCCACCTACATACACCCTACTCGTCACACAAACATTGACTATACCAACATCTGATTGTTGGAGACCCTTATAAGTTCTTCACAAAACCAGTAGAGCAGTTAAATAACCAAACCCACGTCAATGCTAAATGGTGTAAAGTTTAACTGGAATGGGACAATGCCAGATATATTATATTAAATCATATAAAGTTCCCTGGCCTAATGAGGCAGAACTTCCAGCACGAATCTATTTAATTAAACCCAGATGACAGTTTACCTTAATTCGACCACCAACTTCTCAGAGAACATTTGCGGCTAATTCTTTCCCAAGAACAGCCTGGAAATAACATTCTATTGTTGAGATATCTCCCAGTCATTACGACAGAATCCTTGAAAAACTAACTTAGTCCCTATTAATACCTGCAGTCTGGCAAAGAATACTGTGCCAGGAAAATTATAATCAACACACCATTTCAGCGAAATCTCCGAGCGATATTAGCAGTGGCTATACGGAGTTTTCTGGGGCTGGACTGGACAAAATAACAGGACATCTAATAGTCTTTGTTTAAGAACTGTGTGCGATTAAATTCTATGGACATGTGCAGCCGACTGGGGGGTAAGTCTGAATGGATGTGAGCGCTCACTGTATGAATGCTGAGAGTGGAAAAACGGAATGAAAAAATTTAGTTTCTTAAGTTTTCTACTAATATAACACCTTCTGTTTTTTATCTATTCTATCATTAAGTCTGCAGGCCCTCGGAAAAGTTAAATTAAGGACATATCCTATATACCTGTCCCGTCTACCCCACTCCCATTGTCAATCAATTGGTTGATCTGTTGGGTAAACACACCTTGGGTGGGATCATTTTTCCTAGTTTTTCCATGTTCCAGAGGGAGGGTCTATGAGAATATTATTGTTTATTTATTTTCCCTTTATGTAACTACAATTTCACCTGATGACATGATAACGATGTATTAACTGTTGTAATCTATTTTTCTTTCTAAAGATATAAATAAATTTTATAACCCTTAAGCTATTAGTTCTTCTGGTCAAAACCCTTCCCTGATATATACTACTCGTCAAAAATCAAGGGCCACTTAGAAAAACCTTGGTTAAAACCATAAAACAAATCTGATATAAACGTAATTGGTATCAGTCAAAATGGCATTTATTGAATACTAAATTGACATGTCACGTAAAGAAATGGAAACACACATTCAAACGTAATGAAGCTGTGAAGTGTGTCACCCACCTTTTCAAAAGTCACACAGTAGATATTGGACAGATAGACATTTCAAAATCGGGTATGACCACCGTTTGCAGCAAGGCATTCAAGACAGCGTAGACGCATTGAGTCCACAAGGGTCCGAAGAGTATCCTGATGAACAGCTCGCCCTTCCTGAAGCATAAATGCAGTCAGCTGTGCAACATCCATTGGCAGGGGGTGATTTGTTGACAATCTTCTACCAAGAACATCTCAGAGGTGCTCAATCGGAGAAAGGTAAGGTGAATGAGCTGGCCACGCCATCCTGATGATCCCATGTTGCTGAATAAACTCATTCACCACACGATCTCGATGGGGTCGAGCGTTATCATCTTTGAGGATGGCATTACCACCTATGGCCTCCAGAGCAGGATAAACAATTGGTCTCAGATTTCGTTCTGGTATCTTGGGCCGGTCAAGTTGCCTTGGATGATGTAGAGTGGGGTCCTGCCGTGTCTGTAGAAGCCTCCCAAGACCATGACAGAACCCCTACTATAACGATCCACCTCTCGAATTGTGTCATCAGTAAATCGCTCTCCTGGTTGTCTCCAAACTCGAATCCTGCCATCATTGAATGACACAGTGAAGCGAGATTCATCAATGAAGAGAACTTGACTCCATTGTTGCCTTGTCCATCGGATGTGCTCGCAACACCAAGCAACACGGGCTCTGCGATGAGCAGGAGTAAGAGGGATTCTGACTGCTGGACGTTGAGCAGCCAAACCAAATTCATGTGAACATCTGCGAATGGTGCTTTGACTGACATTAACGTTTAATTTGTCTCAGCTGACATCTTAGAGTGGAACAAGTCACTGTTCGATGGCGCAGGGCTGACAACAAGAGGTACCGGTTATCATGTCTATTAATGCATCTCGCGCGACCTGGCCGGTGGCTATCCTCCACACTTCCTGTGGCCTGAAATCTCTCCAAAATTCTTTGGATAGTAGAGTGTGACACTGCAAGCCGTCTAGCAACCTCACGGACAGATAAACCACTTTCAACCCACGCTATAGCCCTCATTCTTTGTAAGGTGTCAAGACTTCTTCTCGGTGGCATGGTTTTTGCAAGTGATGAAACTACCCTAAGTCTGCTGATTGTAAAACAAATTAAGAGTGAACTCTGTTCACGAAAAGTCGCCATTGCACGTGGAATGTCAATCAGCACGATTACTTCACCTGTCTGGTTGTACGGAAGTTTGAAAAAACAGATTAAAAATGTGAATTTATGGTCAGCAAACCAAATTGCACGTGATCACCATGGTTGTCGGTGAGTTGTTTTTATGCTTAACGTGCATAGAGAACTGTCAGAGGAAGATATTGCACCCATTTTTACTAAAAACTTCCTTCATTTAATCATTCTATGCGTTTATATAAAAGTGTATTGAAAATAATAGGGTGGCCCTTGACTTTTGACGAGTAGTATATATTATATGTGCCCATAGTTACCTGTTCATTTTCTACGTATGTACGTATTTATGTCACAAAATTGTTTGTGTGCATACGAGAGGATAGTGTATTTGAACCAGCATCAAAAGTGGGAAAAAAGACGTCTCCAGTAAGTGTGTCATACTAGATAGGTTGGATTGAAACTATTATTAAATCCAAGACTGTAATTTTTCCTACACTCTGAAATCCTCGTAAACAGGACTATTTCTCACACCTTTCTCTCACCTAGCTTTCACCATCTCACCTCGGCTCGATTGGGACCATAACAATAGGCCTATCTATAAAACTTACGACAATGCCAAACTCCAACAGTCTCAGCCTTACTGATTCATCCATTGCAGTGTCGTTATCTAGCTCTCTGCCAAGGCTAATGATGACCTGCTAGTAGTTTATCCAGTTCTCCTCTGTCTTACTCCACCCTTCCCCTTTGGATATATTTTCAACCTTGGTCACTTGACCAATCGTAGCCTCTGCCATCCATCTCTTTATTCTTGCTCCTTTGATGTCAGCTATGTTCTCATGTAGGGGGTGTATTTTGTCAGTGGTTACCCGCATATAGGCTTTTGCCTGGGCCATCGCATATCTGGATCTAATCGACAGTTTCAGTTAAGGAAGGGCCATAAGAAATTTATGATTTAATATTCATACCAAATGCAGCTTCGTGAAAATAAGAACTGCACATCAATCAACAAGACCATAAGTCACTTTTATACGCCTGGAGACTGATTATAACAGAGTAAACTGAGACAAGAAGTTACAGATTTTCATAAATTATTGCTTGCATAGAATAGGATTGAAGTGGTGTGACAAGATTTCTAATGTAGAATTGATGAAAAGTACCAGATAAGTGCCAGTGGAACAAGAGATGAGAAGAAGACACTGACGACAGACTGGACACACACTGAGGAAAACCTGTTGTTAGATTTACCAGGCAGTCTTTGTTCTGGAATCCCCAGGGTAAGAGAGGAAGAGGGAGACCAAGGAACACATGAAGAGAACTGGAGACTGACATGAAGGTAATGAAAAAGACATAGGAAGACCTTGAGCTGACGGCACGTGACAGGAAGATAAATTTGCTGAAAGCGTATGTTCTTTAAGTAGCTGAGAGGTGATGAATCTGATAGAAGACCACTGGAAATAGATGGCAGTGGGAGTATGGCATGTGGAGAGTTCTTGGGAAACAGGAATGTCAGCCCAAAGTAGGGATAACAAGAGAAATCATAAATAAGATAGAAGAAAACATATGAAAGCAGATATAAACAGAAGCTAAACTAGAAGTTCAGAGCTAAGGCTCATGAAATATACACAGAAGCAAATAAAAGATATGTGAGAAGAAGTGTTAGAAGAGACAAGAGGAAATGAATCAACAAGAGCAGCAGAAGAAGCTGCAGGCAAAGGCAATAAGAGGGATCTGTACAACAGTGGACAGAAGCTAACAGAGAAATACAGGCTCTTTTACAGTAACATAAAAGAGCCAATTAAGAGATGGATACCATTTTTTTTAGGAATTTCTAGACAGACCAGCTCCATGAGATCCCCAGACATTCAGCCAGCAGAAAACCATGTTTCCATGACACCAATACCATACCAAAATGATATCAAGAAAACACCACAATGATATCAAGAAAACACCAATGATCTCTTAGTTTCTATCACACTCTTTAAGAGAGGAACTGACAAAAGTGAGAGTATCATCACTGACTGAACTTACTCTAGGGCAGTAGCATTTGTTGCTTTCTCATATTCAACTGCAGCAAGCAGGTCTTTTTTTGTGGTTCTGAAAAAAAATTTCCATAAATTGTATTCCCTCAACTCAGGAATCGAACCCGGTTTCTCTAGAACTCGAGGCATGCACCATACCTGTTAGCACTTCAACCCCCAGTAGTAGGAGTAGTAGCCCCCTTCAGTCTCTTTATTAACTATGGGAATGTGCCCCTGAGGTGATAGCCCTCAGCCTTTGTTCCCTGGTGTTCCTTTCAGTGTGTTTTTTTCTCTTCGTCCGGTTATGAGATCCAAGAAAAAACAGACAGACTGAATAAGTATAGCCAGCAGGTGGGTCTGAACATCAATCTAAAGAAGACAGAGGTCATGACACTCAATGTGCGCAGTCCTGAACCCATAACAATAAAGAACTAGAAGCTGGAACAGATGGACAAATTTATATACCTAGGATGCATAGTAACATCAGATGGCAGAACAAGCAAGACATCAAGAACAGAATGAATAAAGTGAGAACAGCCTTTGCTAGTCTCGAAAACATCTGGAAGTCTTCCCAGTACAGCACAAACACCAAATTAAGATTATATGAGAGCTGTGTACTTTCTGTGCTTCTCTATGGTGTGGAATGCTGGAGAGTAACAGAGAAGGAAATGTCAAAAACTGTCCTCCTTCCACACAATCTGCCGAAGGAAAATTCTCCAAATCTTTTGGCCAAGGACTATCATTAACCAAGAACTACTTACTCGGAGTAACCAAGAGGACATGCACACCATCATAGCTTACAGATGCTGGAGTTGGGTTGGCCACGTCCTCAGAAGTGACCCTGATGCCATCACAAGAACAGCTATGCTATGGACACCCGAAGGAAAGCGAAAGAGAGGCTGACCAAAAACAATTTTGTGGAGAACTGTGGAGGCAGAGATGCAAAGAATGAACCAGAGCTTGGGCACTGCATGAAGGATGGCCATCGACCGAACAAAGTGGAAGCAGCATGTTGCTGCCCTACAAGATGCCACCAGGCATGATGGCCACTGACTGCTTTGACAGTCGGTGGCTAGGGATCAAGGAAGAAGAATTGTTGTGAGAGCTTCTTTTAGCCCAATCTGAGGTGGCACCATTGGAAGCATCGCCACTTGGTGCGATCTGCAGCTTCATCCTCCCAGGTTGCTGGATTTATGTCCAATGACTTCATGTCTCTCTTACACACATCTTTGAACTTCAGCTGCAGTTACAAGAATTTATTTAAACCACAATGAATGTCGGTTTGAAGTAGTAAATTAGCAGTCGACTTTGATTTTGTGACAGGTGCACTACTATTATCACTAAAAATATTTAAAATAGAAAATGCCTAATATGACAAAACCTTTATACAAACAATTATGCAAAGTGAACAAGAGTATTATTACACCTGCTTCTCATAGATTGATGACAAGTGGAAAAATCAATCACAACTTAAATATTTACTCGGTTCACTTCATCATTCAATGCTTCATATATTTTTTTGTTAGACAAATAATTGCAATCTTCTTCATTCCAATGTGCAATCATGATTTCTGTCCAATGTTTTATCCCCTCGACTTTCTCAAATCTACTGCTATATTCTCCAAGAATATTCTTGGGTGCACATTTTTTTGTTTTGAACCCCTCCAATTGTCACAAACATGCTTGCTTTGTCTATGTCAGTTTTCAGTTGTTAAATGTGACCCATTCATATCAGCCTGTTTGATTTTATTATGTTTATTGTCACTTGGAAGTTGCTTAGCTTCTTTATTTGCACTCATTCCTTACCAGTATCAATATTTGTCCTTGCCCCGTGTATTTTTCTAAGTATTCTGAATACTGTTTTCAAAATTCTATAGCCATGCTCAATCTTGATGAACTGTGCTCCAAATCTCGGGGCCACAGATAGCCAATATGCTTCATTTTTTTAATTAAAATATCTTGCCTTCAATAATAAATGCACAAATGGAAAATTGAAGGTGTAAGGATAGAAACAGAGAAAATCTGACCACCAAAAGAAATAGCAAAACAAAATATTAGCAATGTACCAGAATAAGTACACATTTTGTAATATTAATTACCAGTTTTTAAACAACCGAGTTTTTCTTTACAGAGGTATTAGAAATCTGAGACAAGCTAGCAATTCTAATGTTATGCAAATCTCATAATCAATCAATCAATACCCTTTAGCTCCCCAAGGAGCATAGGCTTTCAACAAACACATGCCAAGACCTCCTGTCCCGTGCCATCTGCAAAAGTTCTTTCCATGTTTTCCTCATCATTTTCACCTCTGTATCCAGTTCTCTTCTCCATGGGTTTTTTGGTTTACCTCTGCCTCTCTTTCCCTGTGGATTCCAGAACAAGGACTGCCTTGTAATGCTATCAACAGGTTTCCCTATACATTGCCAGTGCCTTCTTCTCAACTCTTGTTCCACTGGCATTTGTCTGGTTCTTGTCATCAATTCCACATTTGTGACTTTGTCATACCATTTCAGTACTTCTATTCTACGCAAGCACCCATTTATAAAAGTCTGTAGCTTTTTGGTTGTTGTTTTTGTTGCTCTCCGTGTCTCAGAGCCATACAATATGACTGACTTCACATTTGAGTTGAAGATTCTTATTTTCGTGTTGGACTTGATTTCTCTTGTTCTCCAAATGTTTCCCAATGCAATAAAAGCTCCTCTTGCTTTTTGTATTCTTATTCTGATATCATTGTCTGTCCCTCCAACTTTGTCTATATTACTGCCAAGATATGTCTATGATTCTACATCTTTTAGTGGTGTTTCTTCAAGTTCAACCTTGTTATCATTTTCTGCATTCATTCTCATAATCTTTGTCTTTTCTCTGTGTATTTTCAGGCCCACTTGTTGTGACCTCTCATCGAGAATTTTCATTTTGTCTTGCATCTGATTTTGGTTATGGGACAGGACAGCCAAGTCATCTGCAAAATCCAGATTATCAAGCTGTTTAGTCAAATTCCACTGGATTCTATTTCTGTTGTGTGATGTCGATGTTTTCATAACCCAATCTATTGCTAGTATATGCAGTTGCCAAAAGTTACCGTGATTGTGATTGCAAAAGTCTCCAGTCCTTCGAAAAGTTTATCCATAATATCCTCAATGACCCTGAGAATGGATGGCTTATCAAACTGCTGGGCTTGGACAATGGCTGGCCAAGCTTTACCAAGTGTAAGCCAATCACATTTGTTCACTAAAAATGTCTTGCCTCCATTATGTATGACATACAAACTCCCCTAGAGAATAAAAATAAACACACCAAAAAAAAATTAATACCTTTAATATAAGATGGTTGCTTAATTTAATGTACGGTACTTTATATTTTAACAAGGTCGAGTTAGTCTCATAGTTGATACTGCCATAGGGGAGTGAAGTGTTGACTTCACTATACTAGGTCCAGCATAGAGAGGTGGGGTGACCAGTTACCTTCTTCGCTGCCTTGTCCTTCCTTAAGTACTTTTTTACAGCTGGGTGAGAGATCAGCTATATATATATATATATATATATATATATATATATATATATATATATATCTATATATATATATATATATATATATATATATATATATATATATATATATATATATATATATATATATATATATATATCTTTAAAATACATTTTAACATTATAACTTACTTAGTCATTCCTCTTCTACCGTGAGATGTAGAGGTTTGTAAGAGAGAGCGCCATACTGTTCTATCAGCTGTCTTCCTCCTGGCCTGGTTCCATTCTAGTCCTTGGTCCTTCAAAGATTGTCTAATGTTGTCCTCCCAGCAGACTTTGGGTCGTCCTGGAGGTCTGGATCTCTGACTCTTAGTTTCCCATGCTTGCCGTGGTAGCCAATCTTCTCCCATTCTGCAGACATGGCCAAACCATCTCAGTTGGGACTGTTCTACTTGGGTCTGCAGGGGTTGGGTTTTTAGGTCTTGACGTTTCGTTTGGTTGCGGACCATGTCTCTTTTTGTTACTTCAACCACCTTCCTCAGATAACTAAAAATTAACATTATAAAATAATGCAAAATAGTGCAGATTCAGTATACAGAAATACTGTAAAATACCACAAATCTGTGATTAAAAAAAAATAAAAAATTTCCTAAAGAATTTACACAATAATACAGACAAGTTTCTAAAGAAGACATGCCCAAAACAACAAAAAAAGCTAATGTGCAGGCACAAACTTAGTTGCAAAAATGAAGACAAAGAACAACCTTGAAGACATGCTGCTCCACATCCTTATTTTTAAGGTTCTCTACAACCTGTGGCACGCAGGTCAGGTAAGAATAGTCATACGTTCTGAAGGCTTGATGCAAGCACATCTGAGCTCTTTTTCTCACCTGTAAAGACACAGCAGATGGTTCACACTTATAAGCCTCTCTCCATACAAATAATTTCTAAAGCCCTTGCTGTGTTTTCACACAACAAAAAATGCCAGATTCATACACAGCAAACACATGCACACAGAGTAAACTATGAAGGACCTAAGTGGCTTGATATATATGATAAGTCCCTTACCTTTTTGCTTAAAGAATGTGGCTTTAATATGTAATGTACCATAACAATGACAAAAATACACCACAACAATGAGAACACTAAAATTATTTACTGATAATTATAAAGTTATTTTTCTTTCACAGTGGTGTCCATGAATGTTCAGACATAAAGTCAGCCTTTTTCAAAAAAATTTCCACAAACTCTTTTAACATAAATCTTGGTCAGTTTTTCTTGAACTCCTCTATTATTGCTGTTTTGAGATCCTCTATGGTTCTAGGTTTCCAGCCATATACTTTGTCCTTTTAATCTCCCCATAAAAAGTAATCTGCTGGAGGTAGGTTAGCAGAACTCGCAGGCCATTCGATTGAGCCCCAGTCTTCTCGTGACAACTCCGCCTATGCCGGTCCCAAGTCCGGATGAAAAAGGAGGAGGGCGGCCTGCATGGAGGCCGTAAGGAGGCAGCCCCTCCACCATGCAAAGGCACAACAGGCCAATCACCCGTTTGCTTTAAAATATGATTACACGAAATATAAGAGAGAATACCGGACTGATTCTAAAGGCGACGAACTGGAACGGACTACGGACTACGACTTATGGAACTTGGAACACAAGAAGTATAAATGGGAAAGAAGAGGAGCTGGTGGAAGAGATGAGGAAAGCAAAACTAGAAATCCTGGCTATTACCGAAACAAAGAAAAAGGGACAACGAGTCATGGATCTCGATGGCAACACGCTGCTATACAGTGGGTGTTGCGTGCATATTTTGACGCACATTTTACAAAAATCGATATGGCTATTTAATATGGGAAAAATATAGACATTCATTTATTTGTGTATGAAAATGCTGTCTATGGTAAAAGCGAGATAATCCATGTTTGATTCACACTTTTGATTATAGGAGTAATCGTTCTGGATATTGATCCGGCGCAAGGATATTGCGCTTGCGTTTGTACTTATTTTTTAGGGCCAGAAAATATATTAATTTGCTTATTGTGTTTATGGCCTGAATTCATATGTATTACATATTATTAGTACAAGTAGAATCAGTCCTATATTGTATATTTTGGATTGGTAGGAGGGACTAGATTCTTGTATTCCGGTCTAGCGGAAGTATGAGTTGTCTTGACAAGTCGTGATGAGTTCCGATGTACTGCTTACAAATGGCGGGGTACGTTTTTCTAGAGCTGGTCCTTTCGTCAGAAAAAATGTCTTACGAAGTGGTTTCTTCTGAAGGAGATGGTGTCTCTACGATAGTTTGTGTTAGAGACTCTCCTCATGTCAGTATATAGATGATTCGGACTCCAGGTAAACCCAGCTCCTATTTTTGATGATCTCTCGTCGGTTAGGCCTAGCTTGACTTTTGTGCTTCGCTATGCTAGTGTCGTGTTTTGTATCGACGAAGATGACAGATTTTCCTGCAGCGGTTATGGCTACGTGAATTAACTTGATCACCGTAGAGCTGTATGGAAACATTTATGAAATCCTTTATATACCCATTATAAATTAACTCTGGCTTATATTCTCCTTCCTATGAATGAGTGAACGACAACTCAGGGAGGCAGCCATGTTGGATTTCGGTCAGCATATGTTTTGATCACTGCCAAGAGAACAGATTATTTATCCTATTATCGGACAGTGACAGGGAGATCTCAATCTTGCTAGAAACCCCCTTCGTGGTTTCATAATATATACTACAAACTATGGACGTCAAGTAACTTTGGTTATTTATCGATCCGCCCTTCACTGACGCGTTTAGTCAGATAGGGGGATGTGGCCATAATGTATCATGACATTGAACTTTTGATGTACTGCCCATTATTTCTGAATGTGTCATGACTTCAGATCTGCTATGTATACCTACATATTGATATGGTCTTACGGATTTATTGCTAAGAGACAAGGTCATGTCTTCTGTAAATAAATCATTCCTAGAGTTCTTACATGAGCGTAAACCTGGTACAATAAAGCAAATGGAAGAATATTGTGACCAGTATGCCACGGCACACCCTGACATGATTCTTGGTAACTCTAACATTAAAGAGAGTATGCCAGTTGCTTCGGCAACAGAATATAATCAGAATTACTCACACAAATTCCAAGGAGCTAAAAATAAATTTGATAAAAAGGTTAATTGGGATAAGTATCAAAACCAAGATAACCGCTCAAATCAGAGTTCTTCTTCGAAGAACTGGAATCGGTCTGATAGTCCTCGACACGCGAGGGGTTCCCATAATGTTAGAAATTCTCGGAAAGGGAGTAGCTATAGGAACTACCCAAGTGCTTCATGGAGACAAAAGAAACAATATTACAGGGATACTCAATATAATGAGCATGATGATTATGATCATGAATATTATGATTCAAACCCAAATAGGGGTTATAACAGAGGCAATAATAATTATAGAGACAATTATAACCGAGGTAGATCACAACACAAAAGACATGGTAAATCTTATTACCAGGCTAACTCTGCACAACAGGAGTTTCACGACACCGATAATCAGAATAATGATAAAAAAGACTCCAATAGTGTAGCAAATTCCGCTTTCGATTTTGCTAGAGCATCTGAGTGTTCGCAATGCAAAACATTATTCGATCCAACCACAGTGTCTACTTTAAGCTGCGGTCACCCACTTCCCGCTCTTCATGCGTCAATTGCGCATAATGGAAGGGGTGCTCTTGTCTTTAATAGGGGCCTAATAGATGGTACTCCGGTATCAATTCTTTTCGACTCGGGGTGCACTACCATTGGAGTGAGGCAATCACTCGTAAATCCTTCTCGAGCTACAGGCAATATAGTCAAATGTGTAACATTTGGTGGCACATTGGAGAAGTACTCCACTGCCATTATCAATATTGCTACGCCTTTCTTTACAGGAGAGGTGCAAGCATGTCTCTTGCCGAATCCGATCGCTGATCTTATCATCGGTCGCATTCATGGAGTGAAAGAATGCACTCCACAGCAAATTTCTAATTGGGAAAATGTTAATATGCAATCTGCTAATGCAGTAATCACTAGGGCTCAAGCTCTTAATATGCCACAATCTTCACATTCTGAAGATAATGATGCGCAGATCCAAGATGATCCCTTGGAGATTTCCCACGATTCCTTTATCAAACAGCAGGAAGATGATCCTACTCTAAAGAAATTCTTTGGCAACAAAAGGTGATCCGAATAAGGATACAAATCGTAAATCTTGGATTACGATGAAGAATGGCGTACTTGTACGTATGGTACAAGACTCCGCTAAGTCCATTCATTCTCAAATCCTTGTGCCTAAAAATATGAGAGTTAAAATCTTACAGCACGCTCATGATTCGCAGTGTGCTGGACATATGGGTTTTCCCGTACTAAAGCTAGAGTTCTTCAATCTTTCTTTTGGCCTGCTGTGAATAAGGACATACGAATCTATTGTCGATCTTGTAAAGTATGTCAAGAGATTAAATCCAGAGGTCCACGCCATGATGCACCTATTCAGGCTGCAGACATTCCCATTCGGCCATTTCAAAAAATGGCGATAGACATCATTGGTCCATTTAAGATAAAGTCTGCTAGAGGACACCAATTTATTCTGACGTGTGTTGATATGTGCACACGTTGGCCGGAGGCTGTTCCTCTAAAGAGCATAACTACTGCTGATGTCGCAGATGCTCTTTGGTTAATATTTTCTCGTCTGGGATTTCCAGCAGAAATATTATCCGACCATGGTACCCAACTCATATCGGATACCATGTCTCAAGTAATGTCGACTCTGAAGATAGAGAGATCGCTGAGTAGTATTTATCATCCTATGTCCAATGGGATGGTGGAACGTTTGAATAGAACTCTGAAAAACCTACTAGGTAAGATAACAGAAGATCATCCTCAGGATTGGGATAGGGTTTTACCCGCGGCTCTCTTTGCATATAGAGAGGTCGCCAACGAACATACAGGATTTTCTCCCTTTGAACTTGTCTTTGGCGCGAAACCGCGAGGTCCTATGTCCTTACTTCATGATCTTATAACTGCTGATAATATTGTCGATGACACAAAATCCTCTTATGAATATGTCATCGCACTTAGACACAAGATTATTGAAGCATGCAAATTGGCAACTGCTTCATCTGAATTTGCGAAACAGAAGGCAAGGGAATTTGCCAATAAAAAGAGATGTTTGCGACAACTTTGTCCAGGTGACAAAGCATTTGTCTTGCTACCTTGTAGGGAAAATAGACTTCTCATTTCTTGGAAAGGTCCGTACGATATAATATCAAAAGTTTCCGATGTTGACTATATCGTCGATATTGACGGGAAGCGTAAAACCTTCCACATCAACATGCTCACGGAATTCCATGAACGTCCTGATTATTTACAACCTGTTTTCCAGGCAACGGACGATTTTCCAGTCCAACATGGACAGTACTCATCTCTGTCAGTAATACAGGATGAGGAAACGAGTTTCTCGGATGTAAATTTACCTTTTCCACTGATTCCTCTTCACTCTAATGAATCATGGAAAGATGTTGCAATTTCTCCAGAATTATCTCCAGGAGAGCAGAAACAAGTTTCTACTATGTTAGAACAATTTCAGGATGTCCTTACTGTCATTCCTGGTCAAACTGATGTCATTCAACATGACATTATTCTTACTGACCATAGTCCTATAAGAGTCAGACCGTATCCTATCCCGATACATTTTCAAGCACAGGTAGAGAAAGAGTTAGATGAGATGATAGAGTTAAAAATTATTGAACCATCCACATCAGCATATTCTTCGCCGATGGTTATAGTACGGAAAAAAGACAATAACATACGTCTTTGCGTGGATTATCGCAAATTGAATCAAGTGACTAAATTCGATGCTGAACCTATGCCTTTACTAGAAGAGCTACTTACGAGACTATCGAATTCTCACTTCTTTTCTAAACTCGATTTGTCTAAGGGATATTGGCAAGTTCCACTATCCGAACACGCCAAACCGTTTACTGCTTTTTCGACGCCTAGGGGTCTATTCCAATGGAATTTCATGCCTTCGGTCTTATGAACGCCCCTGCTACATTTGTACGCATGATGCGTCGAATCCTATCTCATCGCTCAGATGTCATTGCGTATCTTGATGACATCTGTCTTTTCAGTGATACTGGAACGATCACTATAATGGTATAAATGAACTATTGTCTATCTTACGCGAGCATAACCTGACAGCGAAACCATCGAAAGCATGTATTGGTTTTAGCGAAATATCTTTTTTAGGACACCGTGTTGGTCATGGGTTCCTAAAAACAGAAGACCATAATACAAGTAAGATACTTAACATTTCTATTCCTAAGACTAAAAAGCAAGTACGAAGTCTCTTAGGTCTAATACAATTTTATGGACGATTCACCCCGAATCTGTCCTCCATTATGTCACCTCTTTCTTCCTTGCTAAAGAAAGGGTCTCCTAATGTAGTCCATTGGACTCAAGAATGTCAATCCTCTTTGGATAAGGTTAAAACTATGTTTTCTACTTCACCTATCCTAGTATTACCTTCTAAGGATAAGACATTTATTCTTCGTAGTGACGCTTCATCCACCGGGATTGGAGCTGCACTAATGCAAGAGTACTCTGGAACTCTGCATCCTGTGATGTATATTTCTCGGAAATTAAATGCCGCAGAGAAGAATTACTCGGTCCTAGACCGTGAATTATTGGCTATGGTTTGGTCAATCCTTAAACTGCAAAGATTTCTTCTGGGCGCGCATTTCATTGTGGAAACTGACCAGAAAGCTCTTACGGCTATTCAGAGTAAAAATCTGAAGAGCGCGAGATCAACGCGATACGCGATTGCTCTACAGCCATTTCTTTTTTCGGTGCGAGCTATCCGTGGGTCAGAAAATGTGATGGCAGATATTTTGTCTAGATGCCCACATGATTCATAACTGTTATACAACTTTGATACAGTTGTTTCTATGTTGAAATGTGTACACATATGTAATATATCATATATTGATTGTAACACTACTTAGCGGTTCATTGATATGTATTCACCGCTGATCTTTCAATGTTTTTCGTCTTTGATGATCATGATGTTAAGATATCTTAGATGGAATTTATGTATAAACTAATGTGAAAATTGTGTCATTGCTAATATTGTAGTATGCGTTGGTGACACCTCTCTGGAAATATTTATACTTAGAGAAGTACTTTCTCTAAGGTCATAAAACTTATGCTTATCATCTGCGCATTGTTATTGCTGCGTTGTGAGCCTATTGTATGTTGCTCCTAGATGTATTTCAAAAAAAAAAATGTACCATTTTTTTCCCCGAGGGGTGTGGTAATCTGTTGCGTGCATATTTTGACGCACATTTTACAAAAATCGATATGGCTATTTAATATGGGAAAAATATAGACATTCATTCATTTGTGTATGAAAATGCTGTCTATGGTAAAAGCGAGATAATCCATGTTTGATTCACACTTTTGATTATAGGAGTAATCGTTCTGGATATTGATCCGCGCAAGGATATTGCGCTTGCGTTTGTACTTATTTTTTAGGGCCAGAAAATATATTAATTTGCTTATTGTGTTTATGGCCTGAATTCATATGTATTACATATTATTAGTACAAGTAGAATCAGTCCTATATTGTATATTTTGGATTGGTAGGAGGGACTAGATTCTTGTATTCCGGTCTAGCGGAAGTATGAGTTGTCTTGACAAGTCGTGATGAGTTCCGATGTACTGCTTACAAATGGCGGGGTACGTTTTTTCTAGAGCTGGTCCTTTCGTCAGAAAAAAATGTCTCACGAAGTGGTTTTTCTTCTGAAGGAGATGGTGTCTCTACGATAGTTTGTGTTAGAGACTCTCCTTATGTCAGTATATAGATGATTCGGACTCCAGGTAAACCCAGCTCCTATTTTTGATGATCTCTCGTCGGTTAGGCCTAGCTTGACTTTTGTGCTTCGCTATGCTAGTGTCGTTTTTTGTATCGACGAAGATGACAGATTTTCCTGCAGCGGTTATGGCTACGTGAATTAACTTGATCACCGTAGAGCTGTATGGAAACATTTATGAAATCCTTTATATACCCATTATAAATTAACTCTGGCTTATATTCTCCTTCCTATGAATGAGTGAACGACAACTCAGGGAGGCAGCCATGTTGGATTTCGGTCAGCATATGTTTTGATCACTGCCAAGAGAACAGATTATTTATCCTATTATCGGACAGTGACAGGGAGATCTCAATCTTGCTAGAAACCCCCTTCGTGGTTTCATAATATATACTACAAACTATGGACGTCAAGTAACTTTGGTTATTTATCGATCCGCCCTTCACTGACGCGTTTAGTCAGATAGGGGGATGTGGCCATAATGTATCATGACATTGAACTTTTGATGTACTGCCCATTATTTCTGAATGTGTCATGACTTCAGATCTGCTATGTATACCTACAAATTGATATGTCAACATACCAGGATGTACTCGTATGTCCCAGTGTGTACGTCTGAATAAATTGAGTAAACAAAGATTCCAGCAGTCTGCATTGGTGCCTTGTAGACACAAGTGTATGAGTGGTTATATTGGTCAGCACACGAACAGTACACCATTCGCGTCAATCACACTCTACATTTCTACTTCATACATACACCATCCTGCGTCGGTTGAAGTGACCAAGTTTAGGGCCTGCTTCCCCTGGAGCCTTTGCCTTCCCTAACTCAGGACTAGGGTGAGTTACCCATTTACAGCTGGGTAGACTGGAGCATGCCTGATCTCAACAACACACCACTCTTCCTTACAGAGCATCCAGTGTGTGTGTGAAAGCAACTTTACAGAGCAGACAGACTGATACTTTACAGTGGGGTACCCACATCTGAAAGAGCTAAAGAGGGCGTGGGTTGCATTGTGGCCAAAAACCAGAAAGATAGTATCAAGGGATGGAACTTTGTCTCGGAGCGCATTATGGTTGTAAAACTAAAAGAAGGAGAAACCATAGTCAACCTGGTCATAGTGTATGGGCCAAATGAGGATGAGAGAGCAGAGGTCAATGAGGAATTCTTCGAGCTGCTTCAAAAGACAGTGGATGACTGCCTAGATGAAATTATCATGCTCGGAGATTTCAATGCCAGAGTTGGAAATGACCATGCTAGATGGGGTGGAGTAATCGGAAGATATGGAGAAGATACTATCAATGACAATGGAAAGCGACTCCTTAGATTCTGCAGTGAGCAGAATCTGATCATTACAAACACAAAGTTCCCCCATAAGCGCATACATGAATACACTAGATGTGAACCAACAAAGAATGAGAAGTCAGTGATCGACTATGCCATAGTTAGGAGGAGCTCATTCAAATATGTCCGGGATGCTAGAGTCTGGAGGGGGCCAGAAAGAACTACCTGATGACTTGGAAACCCTGTGGCTTAAATTCAAGGACATCATAAAGACAGCTGCTGCAGAAGCATGTGGTGAAGTCCGACTTGGGAACAAGAGAAAGAGGACACCTTGGTGGACAGAGGAAGTCAATGAGAAAATAAGAGAGAAGACAATGGCATGGAAACAATACTTAGGAGCTCAAAACACAGCAGGACAAATAGAGAAATATAGAGAATATGTGATACTCAGAACAGAAGCAAAGAACAAGGTGCTAGCAGCCAAACAGAAGTCCTGGGAAGAATTTGTAGAAAAGCTAGAAAAAGATGCGCAAGAAAACCAGAAATTGTTCTATAAGACCCTAAAGAACATGAGGAAGGAAAAACAATGCCCTCTCAAATTTATAAAGGACAAGCAAGGCAAATTGCTTACTGCCCCGAAGGAAGTAATGGAAAGATGGAAAGAATATTTCTCAGAACTCCTTGATGGTGAGCAAGGTCAAGCATCAGACATGATAACCACTAGCACAGAAGATGAAACAAATGGTGATGAAGATGACATAAAGATGGAAGAACTGAAGGCAGCACTAGAGAAAATCAAGATGGGCAAAGCAGCAGGGCATGATGGTATAACATCAGAAATGGTTAAGTACATGGGAGCATCAGGCGACCTATTACTCTTAAGGGTCCTACAGGCAGCATGGTGCAACAAGACCATACCAAAGGATTGGGAGATTGCCATCATAACACCAATTTTCAAAAGGGTGACAATCGACAATGTGGAAACCATAGAGGCATATCCCTTCTCAGTGTCCCTGGTAAAATCTACTCTAGAATCCTAGAGCAGAGACTCCGACGCCTAGCTGAGCCACAATTGGATGAGGTCCAGTGCGGATTCCGAGCAAACCGAAGTACTCAAGACCTAATCTTCACACTCAGACAGCTGAGTGAAAAGGCCCTTGAGTATAAGAGTGAGATCCATCTTTGTTTCATAGATCTGGAAAAGGCGTTTGACAGGGTCCCCTGGAGCAAACTTTGGGACTGTTTGGCAAGGAAGAACATTCCAGCACCTCTGATTCATGCTATACAGAGCTTCTACAAGTCTTGCAGAAATTATGTGAGGACAGCAAACCATAAGTCAGAAGAGTTCAGGACCACCACTGGTGTAAGACAAGGTGATATCCTGTCACCTTATCTTTTCATACTCCTCATGGACGATGTCATCAAGGCATGTAAGGAGAGAACAAGAAAGTATTCAGTGGGGTACTGGAAGATGAGACAGGTCTGTATTTCAGAGCTGGCATTTGCTGATGATGTTGCCCTGATTGCTAAATCAGAGGCACATCTCCAATCCAACCTGCAAGTCTGGAAGGAAGAGCTGGAGAAGAGAGGGATGGTCATAAGCAGCTCTAAAACAAAATCCATGGTGATATCACGAGAAGAAAGAAGACATCAGATTAAGCTGGGAGAACAGGTCCTGGAGCAGGTCGACCACTTTAAATATCTCGGAGCTATTATAGACCGAAAGGGAGGCATCAAAGAAGAGTTGGCCACTCGAAAAGCAGCAGCTGGGAGACTTTTTCAGGCCATAAATCGAGGATTCCTCAGCAAGAGAGAGGTTGGTAAGAAAACGAAGATGGCTGTATACCGCTCCACCTATGTCCGAGTCTTGACATATGGATGCGAGTCATGGGCAATGACTACAACCCATAAAAGCCAGATCCAAACCTCAGAAATGAGGTATCTGAGGAAGGTGGTTGAAGTATCAAGAAGAGACATGGTCCGCAACCGTCAAGGCCTAAAATCCCACCCCCTGCAGACCCAAGTAGAACAGTCCCAACTAAGATGGTTTGGCCATGTCTGCAGAATGGGAGAAGATCGGCTACCACGACAAGCATGGGAAACAAAGAGCCAGGGATCCAGACCTCCAGGACGACCCAGAGTCCGCTGGGAGGACATCATTAGAAATCTTTGAAGGACCGAGGACCAGAATGGAACCAGACCAAGAGGAAGACAGCCGATAGGATAGTATGGCGCTCTCTCTTCCAAACCTCTACACCTCCCGGTAGAAGAGGAACGACTAAGTAAGTAAGTAAGTAAGTCTTCTCGTGACTCAAATCGGGTCCCTTTCAGCGGTATTTTCAGCTTGGGAAACAGCCAGAAATCGCAAGGAGCCATGTCAGGAGAGTATGGAGCCTGAGGAATCAGATTAGTCTTGTGTTTGGCCAAGAAAGTCTGAATCAGATGCGAAGAATGTGCGGGCGCATTGTCGTGATGCAGCTGCCAAGTTCCCGTTGTCCACAGGTCCGAATTTAGCGCACACTCTCCGCAAATTCAAATCCTCCGTCAATATGGATTGTACTGAACCGTGGCTTATCCCCTCTTCATGTGTAACTTCTCGGATGGTGATACGACGGTTCTGCATGACCAAAGTCCGCACTTCGTGAATGACCACGTCGTTTTCGCTTGTTGATGGTCTACCGGAACGTGGCTCGCTATGCACCGATGTGCGGCCATCTTTGAAACGGTTGTACCACTCCTTAATTTGTGTAATGCTCATGGCTTCATCGCCAAAAGCTTGTTGAATCTTTCGAATTGTTTCTACTTGGGTATCACCGAGCTTTTGGCAAAATTTAATGCAATACCGCTGTTCAAATCGTTCCGTCATTTCGTGACAAATAAAAATCCGACGGCTTGTTACTACCCCAGCTCGCGCGTACAATAATTGCAGACGACTGACACTGTCTTTGGGAGGGAAAAAATGCATGCATGCGCAGGAAGGTCTTCTCCACTGTATCCACCAGAGAAACCTCATCTACATCATTTTTCCCCGAAGAAAAAAGGTCGGATACTTTTTGACCAGACCTTGTATATATATATATATATATATCTGTGTGTGCTCGCGCGTGTGTGTGTGTGTGTGTGTGCATGTGTGTGTGAATAACTAGCTTTCATGAGTTGAAATGAAGAACAGGGAAACATCTTCTTCGACGCCATTCAATTAAGTAACCCACGTCCTTAGGGTTAAGATTAAGGTTAGGGTTTAGGATTTCTAAATCTAACCCTAATCTTTACCCCTTTTTACTGCGTCTCTGCATTCTGTTTTTAAGACCGCATCGAACAGACAGCCTGCTGTTCTTCATTTCAACCACTTTCATTTATTACTTCCTAGACACTGTTATGAATTTTGCAGCTAAAAGAGAATAATTTTACATGAGACTTTACATTAGTTTAATTTTTCAAATCTGTTTCAAATCTGTTTCAAATCCTGCCCAAAAAAACCGGTCCTTTTAAAAAGTTAGTTAAGTTTATTAGACACGAGCTTCCACACAGTTTTCAGATTTGTTCCAAATCCTACCTCTCCCCCTTCACAACACATTACAACTTTTGTACCAGATGATCGTGGTAGTTCCAGTGACTAAAAATAATGTATCTATCAACCATGTACGAGGGGAGTTCAGAAGGTAATGCACCACCTCGTTTTTCTCAGGAGCTGTTTATTAAAAAAGCATGAAACTTATAAACAGTATACATGGATATGTCATGTAAACATTGGTATTATTCAACATAATCCCCATCAACTTGTACGGCTTTATGCCAGCGCAAAACAAGTGCATTTATTCCTAGCCCGTACCAGATTTTGTCTTGATCATGTAGCACGAATCACTCCTTCATTATCTTCAAACCTTGTCCCACGGAGTGCATCTTTAAGTGAACCAAATAGATGAAAATCAGAGGGTACCACATCGGGACTATAGGGTGGATGGGGTAGTACAGCCCAACCCAATTTGGTGATTGCTTTCCGTGTTGCCAAACTTGTGTGAGGTCGCGCATTGTCGTGAAGGAGAAGCAGTCTGCTGGATTCTTGTGCGGCCGAACTCTGCGAAAACGTTGATTGAGTTTTTTCAACGTCTTAATGTAAGCTTGCGAATTGATTGTCTCTCCTCTTGGCATAACGTCCACAAGAATCACACCTTCAATGTCCCAAAAGACAGTGATCATGACCTTTCCAGCTGAATGAATTGTCTTGAATTTCTTTCTTCGTGGTGATTGCGGATGATGCCACTCCATTGACTGTCTTTTTGTCTCAGGTTCAAAATGATGTGCCCAGGTTTTGTCACCTGCAACGATCTTAGCCAAAAAGTTCTCTCCATCATCATTGAAACGCTCCAACAATTCAGAAGAAATTGCTTTCCTTTGCAATCGGTGGTCATTTGTGAGACTTCGAGGAACCCATCTTGCGCAAACCTTAGAAAATCCGAGAGTTTTTATAACTGCATTTGCACTACCAATGCTGACTGACAGCTGTAAGGCCAATTATTGAGTAGTGATTCGCCTATCAGTAAGAATAATGCCCTCAGCGCATTTCAACATTTCTGCGTTGGTGGCTGTGGCAGGACGTCCAAAGCGCGGCTGATCAAGCAGCTCCGTATCTCCACTTCCTGATTCTTTGATTCTCTGACTAACAACATTTTTCTTTCTTATATAAGAATAAGTGTTCTTAGGTCAGTTTTTTGCGCTGATTTCAAATCTGAAATCCGTTTATCTCTATCACATCGGGTTCTTAAGATATTTGTGAATAAATATATTTTTGGGAAACCGTTATTTGCTCCGTTTCATTTTTACTATATAACTTATTAAAAATTAATAAAATGCAAAATAATTCTATTTTTTATACTGCTAAAAGATGCATGACATATGTTACGCTATTTTTCAAATAGTTACTGTATTTTGAAATAATTCTGAGCGAAATATGGCTTCTAGAAGTTGTAGAAATTCGGCTGATCTGTTCTGTTACGTGTGCGGATATTTTACCGATCGTGTTCACCAGAAAAACTTTACACCATTACTAAAGAAAGCATATGAACTTTATTTCGATTCGAAAGTTGATGATGCAAATAAATCTTGGAAGCCAAATGCAGTTTGTTCGACTTGTGCAAATACATTGGCAGGTTGGTTACGAAAATCGCCGAAGCATAAGTCGATGCCTTTTGGAGTGCCAGTAATATGGCGTGAACCGACAAATCACGCTACTGATTGTTACTTCTGCTTGACAAATATCCATGGTTTCACTTTTAAAACTAGAAAGTCTGTGGTTTATCCAAATATTGAATCGGTTTCGAAACCAGTGCCTCATGATCCAATCACGTGTCCGATCCCAGTTCCACCAGAACAATATCCGTTGGACGTGAATGAACCACCACAAAGTGATAGTTTACCTGCTTTAGAAACTAATTTTGACTCGGATTATATACCGGTGAATGATGGTGTTCACTTAATTAACCATTCATAACTTTCAGATCTAATACGTGATCTCGCTCTTACCAACGCGGAATTACTCGGTTCGCGACTCAAAGAATGGAATCTTTTAGCGCCCAATACTCCGATATCTAAATTTCGTCATAGACACAGAGAACTTGTTCAATACTTTGAGATGGATGATGGCATTTGCTATTGCAAAGATGTAAACGGTCTAATGGTGCACCTCGGTCATGAGCACATAGTCAACGAATGGCGACTTTTCATCGAATCTTCCAAGACTAGTCTAAAAGCCGTGTTATTGCATAACGGAAATTTATTTTCATCAATTCCAGTCGCCTACTCTGTTCATATGAAAGAAACTTATGACAATATGGCTATACTTTTGGCAAAAATAAAGTACAATGACTACCAATGGCGGATTTGTGGAGACCTAAAGGTCATTGCAATTCTCACGGGCATGCAGACTGGGTATACTAAATTTTGTAGCTTCCTATGTGAATGGGACAGCCACAGCCTACAGGAACATTATGCAAGAAAGGTGTGGCCTATCAGGGATTGTATGCAGCTCAGGCATAAAAATGTAATACACGAGCCATTAGTTAACAAAGACAGCATCATTTTACCACCGTTACATATAAAGTTGGGGATCATGAAGAATTTCGTAAAAGCGTTAGATAAAACGAGCAAAGCTTTCACTTATCTTCGAGAAAAGTTTCCGCAAGTTAGCGATGCAAAGATAAAGGAAGGTATCTTTGTAGGACCTCAGATTAGGAAAGTTATTGCAGACAAACAATTCGAGAACGTGTTACATGGTAGTGAACTTCGCGCATGGATGGCATTCAAATCGATCGTCGATAACTTTCTGGGAAATCACAAATCTGTCGACTATGTGCATATTGTAAAGCAGTGCATAGATGCATACAGAATTATGGGCTGTAACATGTCCCTCAAAATCCATTTGCTTGATTCGCATCTTGACTTTTCCACTGACGACCTTGGCGAAGTCAGCGATGAACATGGAGAACGATTCCATCAAGATATCGCCGTAATGGAGTCACGCTATCAAGGACGGTGGAGTGTGACCATGCTTGCCGATTATTGTTGGATGCTTCATCGCGATGTACCACATGCCATTCACCGACGAAAGTCGACTGCAAAGAAAATAAAGCCTACATAACTGTTACACTTCTTGTATGAATGATGTTGTAATACTGTATGCGTTGTTAAAAAACTTCAATTGCGTATTTCTAGAGACCCCGACCTAATAGAGAAAAACGGTTTGCAGATTTAAAAACAGCGCATAAAAATTGACCAGAAAAACATAGAAATGTTAGAGAAAGAAAAAAAAATTTCTTTTTGTTAGTCAGTGTTCTCTGAACCCAGCGACTGACTGTACTCCTGTTGACTGCAAAACTTCCATACACATCACATAGACGCTTGTGAATGTTCACAACAGTTTCCTTCTCTGCAACGAGAAATTCTATCACAATTCGCTGCTTATAACGCAAGTTGCTAATGCGCTCAAATTCAACGGTTTAGGGCAGCTGTATTATTTGGCCGGTTTTGGTGCAATTTGGTGCACACAATTGGCACATGCCATATTTGAAGTGTGCAAAATTTCATGCTTCTATCTTCATTATTAGCTGAGAAAAACGATGTGGTGCATTACTTTCTGAACGCCCCTTGTAAATAAATGCCATTATATTTTTTTTCTTATAACTCACTATGCTTATTATATGGCTTTTACAGCAGCATACTGTGCTCATTGTTTGTGTCTTCCAATTTACTGCAATTATGTTGTTTATTATACATGGTTACATTACTTATCCTTTATTCCCCTCCCCCTCCCCCCACCTGTCAAACAATCATTAGGGTATAAAGGGCAGCCTGCAATACTGGATGCTATATAAAGGGTTATATTGGTATATACATGTTTATAAACTGATGTAGATCTACTGTCCTGGTCATGCAGGTGTACACAACAATGAAAGAGCTGACAGACTCAAGAGCACCAATAGAAGGTGCACTGGATATGGATAAGGGGAGAGATACTGAGGGCAATTAATGATCGCCTATTAGAGAATGACACTGCAATCGATGAATCATCAAAGCTAAGATTGCTGGAATTAGGCATCAAACATAAGATCAGCAGAAATGGGCGTATGACAGGATGCATCCGGCATGAATACAACTAGCACGCAACAGGAACAATTAGCATTCATACCCTTCGACATTTGATGAGGGAGACTGAGTACCTATGGGTTTGCCAGGAGTGCAATGACGTTGATTCTGATCAACAATAACATTATATACATGTGTGTATTGCCATCATTTAAACATATTTCACATTCCTTTAGGCCAGAAATAACATTCCGGTAGCACGTCTCCTCTAACATTCAAACATCATCAGCATTATGACAGAACAAATACTTAACCACCACTTAATCACTAACGTTCAAACATCATCAGCGTTATGTCAGAAACAAATACTTAACCATGCTAACAGCCAAACGTCATCATCATTATGACATAAACAAATACTTAACCATCATTTTTCTGTTATATGAAATGGAAAAAACATAACAACAACAACAACGACCAATGAGGGTTTAAGTGCATTCATATCATAAACTTCAATTCACTTGCAACACCACATTCCTATGATGTTATATGTTCTCTAGAACTGCTTGTTTGTCCCACTTATATTCAACAATTTTAGAGACACCTTATACCCCAGTAGTGACAATGAGATACATGCTCAGAATGCTGTCGATTAGATCCAGATATGCAATGGCACAGGCAAAAGCCTTTATGTCGGTAACCACTGACAAAAGACACCCCTACATGAGAATGTAGCTGACATCAAAGGAGAAAGAATCAAGAGGGGGATGTCATGGATGGCACGTGCAGAGGCTATGATTTGTCAGGTGACCAGGGTTGAAAATGTATCCAAAGGGGACGAGTGGAGTAAGTCAGGGGAGAACTGGATAAACTACCAGCAGGTCATCATTAGCCTTGGCAGAGAGTGCAGATCTTGGGGCAATGAAAAAGCAGAGCTGGAGATTAATCAGCTGATAAGTGATCATGCTGGGGATGATGACGCCATTGTGTCCACTGATGGTTCTGTAGTGCTTGGTAAGAAATCAGGATGGGGTTTCTCTGCGAGAATAAAGGGCAGGGTTGTCACTGAACAGAGTGGAGCCTACATGACAACAACCTCCAGCATGAGAATGGAGGTAGAGACAGTTACTGCAGCACTGAGGTGGCTGTCTGAAACTCCATCAACCAGGGCAGCTATATTGTCAGACTCTCAAGCCATGCTTCGGAAAGTTCAGACTGGATGGCTGCGGCAGGAATGGAAAACATCAATAGAAGCCTCAAGTCTTGAAGAACTGGTGTGGATCTACTGTCCTGGTCATGCAGGGGTACGTGTCAATGAGAAAGCTGACAGACTGGCCTCGAGAGTACCCATAGTAGGGACACTGGACATGGATAAGGGAGAGATACTAAGGGCTATTAATGATCGCCTGCTGGATAATGACAATGCAATGGATTAATCAACAAGGCTGAGGCTGTTGTAGTTTGGCATCAAACGTGGGACTAGCAGAAATGGACGTGACAGAGGATGCATCCATCCCATGTACAACCAGCGTGCTATAGGAACAATTAGCATTCATACTCTTTGACATTTTCTGAGGGAGACTGAGCACCTTTGGGTTTGCCCGGAGTGCAGTGAGGTCGATTCTGATTAACAATAACAATAAGAGACACCTTCCTATGCTTACCTCCCGATACCGACTGTGAGAAAGACTCAGTAGCTCGTTAAGCATGATCTGATGTCGACTTGTAAAATTGTGTCCACATGAGTTCAACATCCGTAGCTAAATAATAAAAATAAGCAAACACTAATTAAAATCAGTCTGATTCGTTGTTTTAAATAATTTCAAAAGTTTAATATAACAAAGAATTAAATTATTTTTTTTTCACATTAGGTATTATTTCCTGCCATAATGATTCAATCACCAACATCAAAGAACACTCACTAACCTCATGCTGTAGCTGGATTCTGTATATCAGTAAAGCTCGCAAGTGTCTTTTCTTGGCCATCAGCTGGAAATGAAACAAAGATCCTCCATAACTAAAGAAAACATTTCTTTGTACAGTGTACTTACACTATCTATCTGCATTAATCTTTCTGGCTGTATACAGTGGAATTTTAAAGATTTACAACGATTTTCTTCCTTTTTTTCTCCCCTCATTCAGTCTCAAATAGCTACATTCCTCTCTCTCTTGAAACAGACAGTATCTCTCAGGCTTGTCCCCATGATATGTAGCAAGAAGCCGTATGTGTACCCCTTCATGGCTGTTATGATTAAAATTCATAACAGGTGTGAATTATATAGCTTTAGCTCAGCGGGGCTCTTTGTTTGTTTATTTTACAAGGGTCACTGGAAAAGACGGGTGAGCTACGTTAAGCCGATATGCTTGGCTGGCTCTCGTGAGACAGGTGAGACTGGTGGGACAGAAATGCGGGGAGAGAGCGAATTGTGTGTAATGGCGAGTGGACGTACGATTTTGAGCTCCGGATGTTGAAGTGTTTAAAAATGGAGTTCTGTGATTATTAATAAAAATATAAAAGGATATTGAGAGCAAATATGACAGCCTTTTGACATGGACTTACTGTCGATTATATGCCATTATTATTATTGTATTACTTGTGGAGCTGCGTGCTGTCCAAAATAAACTATATTGTCCACATCGCCAGTTGTGATTCTAATAATTCTGAGTGGTGTTGGCTGGCTGCGATGTCCAAAAGATTTACTACCCTAGCTGGTATCTTGTCCACCAGGAACCATCCTGATAGATATATAATACTAACATTCACATCTAAAAAGACACATAACAGCCACGTAATTATGGAGGCTTCAAATCGGGATTTGAACATTTGATGTTCCAAGAATTTTTCAAGCCGTGGGCTACAGTTTCAAGATGGCATTGTGTATAGGCTACAAGCTGATTTTCTAAGTCAAACCCTGAGGGCCGCACTGTATGTGACTCGTCATTCCTGAGCCAGAGGTTCATGCCAGGAGTACTTTTTTTCGTAAAACAGATGAGTATATTTATTATTACTTACAGTGTGTGACTTGAAGAATCTCATTTGACAGAGTTCTTTTTTATATGTTATACGTATGTCCGTATTTATATGTTTGTGAGATAGGCAGGTTGGTTGGCGAGGGAGCCATTAGTTCACAATACCAATCCCACTGTCGTGAATTATTGGCTGGTCTTTAGGTTTGGTTTTTGATTTTCTCAAATAGTGGGGCCGGCATTACAAAGCTGTGAGTTTAACTGCTACTATTGAGATTACCATCACCATTAGTGTTAGCTGTTTTGCCCTGTTTATGTGTGAATTTGTAGTCGTTGTCAGGTTTATTGTATTTTATTTGGTTCATTCTCCATTATTGTTTGTAAATTTGTTCATCTAATCTTGCTATCATTTAGTTATTAGATGTATTTTATGTTGTGAAATCGTGCTTGTATTGTCATAAATGTGGTAGAGCAAAATTTCTTTTTATTTTTCTACAATTCAGAAATTTCTGCCTGGGTTTATTCATTAGTATTATCTTGAGTTGGCGCTTCTACTGTAATCTATTACATTGTAATTTTGTTCATTTCACTATTTTTTTGGTTGCTCCTACAATAACATCTGTAATTTCATGCAGTTAATTGATATAGAGTGGTGAGATAAAATGGGGCTAATACTACTCACATATTATATATATATATATATTATTTGAATTATTATTGGACAATTTGGAGTCACAATAATTGTGAATTATGGCTACAGTGGAGTATTTTACTATGCTTGGAAAGGAGTATGGTATGGAAGGTGAGGCTTTAAAAACCTATGCCTTGACTGAACATATAAATGAGAAAAATAGGTTAGAATACAGAACTAAGGAAATTGAATATGAGGACAAAGTGGACTTTCTGGAACTGGATAACCGGAGCTTCGTCGCCAGAAAAAGGAGCTAGAGGATGAGGTAAGCTCATTAAAAAAATTACTTGACAAAGAAAAGAATATCAGTGGGAACTTTATAAGCTTAATATAGCTTTAAAAATAGACTGTCATGCATAAATGACTCAGATTTATGAACTGACATCTGATGTTTCTCTTTTGAGATTAAAGGTTGATATGAAAGAAGTGACAGACCGAACATGAAATGTTCTTGGAGTCAGTTGGAGAGTAAAGTGGCAGCAATTGAACTTGAAAATCAAGAACTAAGTTGCCTTCAAAGTCAACAAGAGAATTTGACTCATGATAAGTTGGCTAACTTTGAGACATTACTCATTGAGGAGAAGAGTAAAAATGTAAACCTTGAAGAGGTAAATTTTTTTTTTTTCGTACGCCCGCTAATACTCGAGGCGAAATCTCAGGTTATTGTTAATGTCTAACCTGACATTGATTTTACGTGAGTATCCCTTTTTCTTGTACAGAAACAGGTGTCACTCGCCATTCAGGCAAATACTCGCCGATTTCGGTGGTACCCATTAGAGCTGGGTCGGCTCAGGAGCCGCCAATCCCTGGTCGACAACACTCCTTCAAATGTTCTCGCGTTAATCCAGTCCAAATCTCGGTCGACGAAAAATCCTCAAATGCCGTCGCCCGGGTTTGATCCTGCATCACCCGGTCGCCAGAGCGGTATGGTAACCACTATGCTAGCGCGGCTCCCGAAGAGGTAAATAAGAGGCAGAATGAAGAAATGTCACTCCAGGTTTTGGAAATTACTAAGTTAAGAAAAATTATTGATGGTTTGTTGGATGTTGTGTTAAACAAGAATAGTCAAACATTAGTGATGAAAAAACTATTGTACAAGCCTGTGGTACTAAATGTGATACAAACAGGTCAGCACAACCTGAAAAAGTAAAGATCTCATGTCGGGGCAGATACAACTTCCCTCGACATCACTCTGATGCCAGTGTTTCCATTCAAAACAATACTGCCTCCTCTGGTAGTAAGTCATGGAGACATGTTCACAGTGCATCTAATCTTAAAAATACAGATGAGGTCGTCAAGGGTGACGCGAAATGTACTAATAAGAGTCTGATTGGTACACGTAAGGTTGATGATTATGGTAGTACAAATTTACCTAGTCAAACTAATACCAGTACATCTGAAAAAAAATGTTTAACTATACCTTATGAGCAGACATCTACCACATGCTCCAAACCGATGGGATCGATTTCCGATAAATATCATACTCAGTTCAATCAGTATGATACATCATATAATAAAGATACGACATCCACGAGAAAGATAAATGACCATGTTTCTCATTTGATTAAGGGTGCTTACCACTCCTGCTCATAGTTTCGTGAAAACCGGATGCCTTATGGTGGCAATAGTACATACCCACGCACCATACTAGTGCGAAATCTGCAACCCGGCACTACATGGCATGCACTCGGTGACTTATTCCAGTTCACTGCTTACGTGAAATTTGTACGTCTTTTGCCTATCAACAGTTTTAATGATAAGGAGGCAATTATTTATTTTTACTCCACTGTGGATGCACGCATGGTCATCGATCTTGACAATGGTGCTTACTTTCGAGACCATTGTCTTGATGTACAATTGATACATGATTCGGCACCACACAGATTTTAATGTGTTCTTGTGCACATTTTTCTTCTATCATCCTATTTATTTCAGATATTGACTATCTCACCCGCTGGTTTCTTACGGTGTTGGATTGTGTATACTTCACTCATTTTGCAACTTCTTTTTCTTCGCATTATTTCAGTTTCTATTTCAAGTATCTCCTGAAGAACAAGTTCAGAGGCTTCCTGTATTAATTATTATTGTCACAGGTTTGCAGTCGTTTAGGTCTTCTTGGATTCTACAGGAAATTTGTGCCTTATGTTTCAGAATTTACTTCAGTTCTGTCTGTGTTTGAAAGAAACAACTCTCCAAATAAGATTGTTTAGTTACATTCACATGATGTAGCATTAAATGTACTTAAATGTTATTTTTCAAAATCACCAATTTTAAGATTGCCTGATACGCATTTTCCTTTTGTCCTTAGAGTCGACGCCTCTGGATCGGGAATCGGTGGTACACTTATGCAGGAATTCGATGATGGTCTATGAATATGTCATTCGTACCATCAAGGGCAGTCACAATACGGTGGCGGATGTGCTGTCACGTTGTATGAAAGACTCACTATCAGCTGACAACGCGGCAGATGAAAGTACCTTGTGAGGTTACAGATAACTTATTTGCTGACTCCCTCACAAGTTAACCGATTCTACATTCTACTTTTTATGAACCTTTTTGCTGATGATGCTGATGCTGACAGAATTGAAGGTACAAGTGCTCTGTGATGAATGCCAAGGTTGAGAACAATCATAACTTTTGTATCAGATATTGAAAGAAATCGCTCAAGGGCTCTTTTGACAGTACTTACAGATATTGATCGCTTCGCTAGGCACCTGATGATGATGAATACTGATGTCGCTGATCTCTAGTTGGATCTCATTTTGCTCAGCTCATTACGGGGATGTCGTCGTCCTTTTGAACAGCTGTCATATGTGCTTTATGTGCTTAAACACACAGTTGTGGGTTATTACAGACATACGTGACACGATGAACAGTATGAAGGCAAAACTTTGTTGATGCTATTATTGCTACGACGTTTCAAGATAAAGGGACGGTACTCAAGAATTCTTCGCTTGGTCAAGGGGATGCAACTACTAGAATCATATCGTACTTTTTGATGAACACTGAACTTGTGTGCTGACAGTTACATTATAATGCGACTTATACGAGAATATAGCAGAGAATCATGGACATGAACTTGAGAGTTTAGTTTAGTATTAGTCTATTAGTGTGTATAATGCTATGACATTATTATTGTTAAGACTGTGCTTTAGTTACCGGTTAATTAGTTTTAATTCACGGAATAGGATTCGGTCTTTCACACATCCTTTACTAGAGTTACATTAATTGTTGAGTTAACATTTTATGCATTCTCAATATTATTAGCAATTTGTACCATACATTATTATTACCTGATTGGACACACAATTTTGTTAGGTGCAAGTATTTATTTATTTATTTTTTTTTTCTAGTGGCACCTCAACACATTTTGTCTGATAATTATTTAAGATGTACACATGACTTTAATTCTTGAGCGTAAGATGTTGCATTCATTTACCTTACTATTATGATTGTCTGCCTCATTTAATCTATTTATGTTGGTGCATATTTGTGTATTATTTATTGCTTTGCATTTTGATGTTGTTCATGAGTTAATTAAGTGACTACTGATACTAGACTTGACTGATAGGCGTTATGTGACGGTGTGAGGTATGTGATTGCATGTATTGCTACCATAATTTATTTTAATAAGTTGAGTACTATTAGTTATAGCGACCTCACATTACGGTTAAATAGGATTTTGTCTAATAGGAAACAGTGGCTTTGGTATCAACCATCGACCATACTTTTATTGTTTAATTGCCTACCCTATGGCAGAAACCTGGGTGCTATACTAGTGCTTATGTATAGTGAAATTTGATGTTACCATATTTCACTCTGGTGTCGATGTACTCACACCATGGAATTAATGAAAACTTTGTTTCCATTATTTTGCGCGGGGGGGGGGGGGGGGGTACTGTTATGATTAAAGTTCATAACAGGTGTGAATTATATAGCTTTAGCTCAGCGGGGCTCTTTGTTTATTTTACACAGGTCACTGGAAAAGACGGGTGAGCTACGTTCAGCTGATATGCATGGCTGGTTCTTGTGAGACAGATGAGACTGTGGGACAGAAATGCGGGGAGAGAGCGGATTGTGTGTAATGGCGAGTGGACGTACGATTTTGAGCTCTGGGTGTTGAAGTGTTTAAAAATGGAGTTCTGTGATTATTAATAAAAATATAAAAGAATATTGAGAGCAAATATGACAGCCTTTTGACATGGACTTACTGTCAATTATATGCCATTATTATTATTGTATTACTTGTGGAGCTGCGTGCTGTCCAAAATAAACTATATTGTCCACATCGCCAGTTGTGATTCTAATAATTCTGAGTGGTGTTGGCTGGTTGCGGTGTCCGAAAGATTTACTACCCTAGCTGGTATCCTAGCCATCAGGAACCATCCTGATAGATATATAATATTAACATTCACATCTAAAAAGACACGTAACAATGGCTTGACGCAGTCATCCTTATGCTTGGACTCCTCGGTTTCAATAAAATATCTTTAATATCTAGGATTTAAATGGGTCATTTCTGTTCAACAATATTTTATACTGTGCCGTAGTGTACAGCTGAACTTCAGTATTTGTGTCTTTCAGCTCAACACAATTCCAGCAAGCATCTTTCTTTCAGGTTTTGCTTTCCTGAGTTCATTGGATGCCCACAGCCTTACAAAAAAGACTGCATGAGTACCAGCTTAGTGTGGATTTCCCCTCCTCCCATCCCAGTGATCTATCTGGCTTTGTTGAATCTGCCTGGGGGTCAGGGTTCTAGTTGACATAGCTCATGGGATCAACAAGACACGTAGGTCATCCCACCATGACCAAGAGTGGTACTTGAGAAAGACACTGATCTCAAATGCTGCCTACTCTTAAAAATATCATTTAAGGACAGCTAGTACAATCTTTTATTTTTGTTAAGCCCTCATGATGGTCCATAACTTTTTTCAGACTCCAAGCGTTTTCTTGGTTTTTTTTATCATCATTTTCTTGTGCAGTACCTATGGAGCAAGGAGCCACCATTGCAGCTGATAACCTGCATGTAGCCTGTAACAAACATTCACATGCTCTTGCAGCTGTGGTTTCTGTGATAATTCGTTTTACATAACGAGGTTGCCAGTTTGGTTTTGTTTTGTTTTAAGGACCATCTTCATTGCACGCGGACAACTCCATCAGTGTTCTGATCTCCCCCCTTTAGATCACACAAGGAGGATCTCAGCACAGTGCATGAACTCCATAGCACTGGAGAGAATCCCAATGTGTGTTTACAGGAATCATACATTCTATAAATATATTTGGTGGGTCGGTTTCCAATTTTAAAATTTTGCCAGGGCAGTGGCTTTATGGCCTACTCTAAGATTTCCAACTGCCATGGTATTTTTAACGTGTGCAACTTGCACACGGTACCTCCTATTTTTTTTGCCCTTATCCGAGAAGGCTAGACTCACTACCTGAGGTTCCCCAACAAAAAAAAACAAAAAACCAAAACAAGCAGTAGGCAGGAACCAGCTCAACCCATTCATTTTTTTTTCTTCTGGAAAAAAAAAATAGATGACATAAACTGTTTCCACTTAGGTTACATTTTAAAGAAGCCCATGAGAGAAATAAACCAAGCCCCCTTCAGTGATACAAAATTACCAGAAACAGTTCATCTCTTTCTTTTGTTCTCTTCTGGAAAAAATAAACATTCTGCCGTAAGCTGTTTCCCTTTAGCTTAACAGTGCTAAGGAAATACTGGCGTTGTAAATCGAGCCCTTTCTGTGTTAAAAAAATTGGTTACTCTTTTTTGATGACAATAAGATATGATGTTGAGATGAACGTGTAAAAAATTATAAACCAACTAGGCAAAATGCATAAACTCCGTTAAAATTAAAATAGTCAGTGCTTATTTGCTTCGTAAAAAATGAGCCCAACATTTCTTAAGACCAACAAATTTCATAAACATAAAGCAAGGGTTGTTTCTATCCACACACACACAAAAACAGTCCATACCTGATTCTCCAGAGCTGATTTGACTACAGGAAAATCTTTCCACCTGCCATGAAATTCTGATTTAATAGTTCCATAATGCTGCAAAACGACCTCATAGATCTGGGGATGTTGAACATATGTGAAGGAAATTGACAACTAAGCAGATTGAAATAGCAATACAATAGAAACATATCAGAACAAAATAGTATTAACTCTTAATATCCGACCGACCTATTAGGTAGGCCAACGATCGATCCTCGTTTTACGGCTGGACTACCTAATAGGCCATTTGGTGTCCATGTCAAATTTCTCTGCACTCATTACTGCATATGTTGCATGCATGTTTAACACCACTTAACAATTAAGTTAAGTGCATGTCATAGATGTTTCATTTCTCCACATTTTGATATACAACACTTCATGTTATCATTATAAATAAATTATATAAGGCAAAATCAGTAAAGTCTAAAAATGTACTCTCTGAAATCAGCTCGTAAAAATGCGGTTTTTGAGCATGTATACTAAGAGTTACGGCAGAAATAGATAACAGTTACGAAGACTTTCTTTTCTCCTGGATCCTTTTGATGTATTCCAGCTCTCTCAGCCTCCTGACTGCTCCTTGTCAATTGTTTTTCTCCACGTTTCTCTAAGCTTAGCCACTAGTCTTCTGAAGAGTCTAATACTTGGTACATAAATGGTACTTTTGTTATTCAGTTTAAATAAGGCTATTTCTGTCTTTTTGTTTTGACTGTGTCCATGTAGTTTTTAATGCATGTGCATTTAGTCAATTTTAAAGAGTTTTAAAGGATTCACTTGGCTCTTTATCTCTTGGAGAGTTTGGGAGATTGGGATCCCACCACTGTGTCAGAGTAATTTGTTTTGTTTTTTTAAGTAAGAAAAATACTGCTTTTCGATTAAACGACTTAGAAAATCAAAACTATTGAAGCAACTGTATTGATTCTGTTTTGGATGTTTATTCACTCATTAACCTTCAGTTTCCCATAAAGCACAAGCCTTCAACAAATTCATGCCTCCTGTTTTCTGCTATCTGGTCAAAGTCCTTCCATGTCTTCTGCACTAGTTTCTGACTAATGCCAAAAGCAGTGTGTAGATCTATATAAATGTCTTAAAATACTACCTCTAAGGAAATGCTTCTTTTCGAACAAAAACATATTCGTTCATAAAATCCTGTCACAGAATGTCCCACTGTACCTGTGGCTCATTTTGAAATATAATGAAAGACACAGTTTACATTAAAACAAATTAAAGGTGCCCATGCCTTCTTCTTCTTTTATCCTTAGCCGCCGACCGTCAAAGCAGTCAGTGGCCGTCACGCCTAATGGCGTCTTGTAGGGCAACAACAAATTGATTCCACTTTGCTCGGTCGGTGGCCATCTTTCATACAGTGCCCCAACTCTGGTTCATTCTTTGCATCTCAGCCTCCACAGTCCTCTGCCAGGTTGTTTTTGCTCGGCCTCTCTTTTGTTTTCCTTCAGGGGTCCAAAGCATAGCTGTTCTTGTGATGGCATCGGGGTCTCTTCTGAGGACATGGCCAACCCAGCTAACAGTGAGAGAGCCCATGCCTAGGCTTGACTTATTTAAGGAAAGTTTAGCTTACTCTGCTGCTCATTTTTGGAACAATCTTCTACATATCTTAAAAATACCTCTCAGTCCCTTTTCATACAATCGCAGACGTTTTGAATACTTTATGAGTGAAGATTCCTTGCCCACCTAAACTACTTAAGTTTCCACATCATTATACACTATTCTATGTATATTTTGATGATGATTTTTGCTCTTTTCAATATATTGTATTTCTTGATTATAATTAGACACTGTAATTGTGAGTACACTGCTATAGTACTGTAAAAATCTTTTTTAAATATTATTCAGTAAAATTTTTGTGGGAATAAATGAATGCAGTATAAAAGATGAAATAAATAATTCTCAATCCTTTGAAAATAAATTTTGTTTGTTCATTCTCTTACTCTGGGGATTCCAGAATAAGATCTACCTTGTAAAACTATCCATCGGTTTCAACAATTTATGTCCTATCCATCACCAGTGCCTTCTTCTCATCTCTTCTTCCACAGGCACTTGTATTGTTCTTGCCATCAGTTCCACTTCAGTGATTTTGTCATACTATTTCAATCCTTCTATTTTATGCAATCACACACATTTAGTTTTCCATGTTTCAGAGGACAATTAATGTACCTTATGTATAATGCCACATAAAATGTTTGGTCTGGCATTTTTCATGTAGAGAAATTGTTTGAATAAAATAAAACTTTTTACAAGTCAACATATTTATTATGCAAAGTCTAATATAATCCACAAAATCTTTTTAAAAACTTATTTTTTAAAATTATGATGTAACCTAATTCACCCAGACACAATATTTTTTTTTAAATTACAAAATATTTTAGTTTTAATTAAGCCACAGAAACATTAAAAAAGACTAACACCCAAAGCGTAAAAAAAATTCATTGGATTCCAACAGCATCAAATAAAATATTTATAAAATCTAAACTGTGCAAGCAATATTTAAAAATTATGTCCGTATTATAGATCAGTGCTCTGCAACATTTTTTACTTCGCTGCACACTTGAAATGCTTTTCAAAAGTCCACAGCACACCATAACATTTAAATAGGTGGTATATAAATATTTTAAAATTCGATGAAAACTTATTACTAGTAAAATTATCATGAGATTCTTTCGTAATATTTTACAACATATAAGTTTTACACGATCATATGGTGTATTCTGCCTGGTGTCATGGCACACCAGGCAGACACCGGTTGTGGAGCAGTTATAGATGAAAATTAATGTGCATTTATGAATTTTAAATATCACAAAAAAGCAATAACTGTAAAAATCTATATTTTGAAAATTATTCTTTCAAATACAGTAATATCTTTATTATTTCATTGCATTTAACCACTTTGACAATTTGTGGATAGTCTTTCGAACACACAAAATCTATGGAACTGATTTATTTGGATGTAATTACAATAAAGAGGGGGAAAAAACACATAAACTGCTGATATTCAGAGAATCTGTGACGCGGCTGTTCACTTCTTAAGATTACAAAACGACACGATTAAATTTTATTACAATTCCTAAGTTTACACAATAAGGTGATCCAATTTAATTACACTTCCTAAGTTTACAAAACCAGATGATCAAATTTTATTACACTTCTTAAATTAACAGAATCAAATTATCAAATTCAATTAAAAGAAATAGATAAAATATCTAATATCTTTAAGCAAACTACTGCAAATATCAAATGAAATGAAACAGTGAATCCTATTTTTGACATTTAACCTATTATTACTTCTGAAAGTTGCAAAATAATGTAAAATTGTTAAAGCAAAGTGACTGATAAGCAAACACTGGTTAATCAGCAATTCAGCATTCTAGGTCAAGCAAAGCACCAATTAATCAGTAAACTACAGATAACAAGTAAATAAAGCTCAGATTATTAGAATGAAAGTAAAAAATATACCAGTTCCATAAACATAGCGCGAGGAGCTACGTCATAAGCTCTTGCTCTTCAGTGAGATATTTGACTTATTGGGTAAGCCATAATTCTTTAGCGTGATGCTTGTAATTCGCTTCTTATAGAAACTAGACTGTTTAGTATAAGCTTTTCTCAGGAGGTTTTAATTTATTTCATAAACCGAAGCGCCATCAATTACGATCTCAGTGGAAGGATGAAATATGTAAGAGGCGCAGAGAATTCTTATATAATAATAGTCGTAGCTAGGAGTGTATAAAGATTGTGTGACCTGTAATGTGAGCTCCTTAATATTTAATAGACGGTCTAATTGTTTAAATAAGGTCGGAAGGAAAAACCCGCATCTTTGATTTATGATAAACTGCTGTATTTAAACGGGAGCGGGATTTTGTAATTGTAATCATGTGGGCATGGATTGTATTGAGTTTTAATTCGGGAATGTTACCCAGAGAAGGGCTAAGTAACATCAGGGTGAACACAGGAACGTGAATTTAACTATGGGGGATAAATTGATAACCTCGGTTGTTTACCATTTAATTGCAGTTAAATACGCTAGCATAATTTTGGCGTACGTTATTTTTGTGTGCATTTTTATTGTTGTACGAGGGGCGTTCAGAAAGTAATGCACCACATCGTTTTTCTCAGGAACTGTTTATTCAAAAAGCATGAAATTTATACACAATATACATGGATATGTCATGTAAACATCGGTATTATTCAACATAATCCCCATCAACTTGTACGGCTTTATGTCAGCGTGAAACAAGTGCATGTATTTCTAGCCCGTACCAGATTTTGTCCTGATCATGTAGCTATTTCGTCGCTGCATGAATCACTCTTTCATCATCTTCAAACCTTGTCCCACGGAGTGCATCTTTAAGTGGGGCAAATAGATGAAAATCAGAGGGTGTCAAATCGGGACTATAAGGTGGATGGGGTAGTACAGTCCAACCCAATTTGGTGATTGCTTACCGTGTTACCAGACTTGTGTGAGGTCGCACATTGTCGTGCAGGAGAAGCAGGTCTGCTGGATTCTTGTACGACCAAACTCGGCGAAAACGTTGATTGAGTTTTTGCAATGTCTTAATGTAAGCTTGCGAATTGATTGTCTCTCCTCTTGGCATAACGTCCACAAGAATCACACCTTCAATGTCCCAAAAGACAGTGATTATGACCTTTCCAGCTGAAGGAATTGTCTTGAATATTTCTTTCTTCGTGGTGATTGCGGATGATGCCCCTCCATTGACTGTCTTTTTGTCTCAGGTTCAAAATGATGTGCCCAGGTTATGTCACCTGTAACGATCTTAGCCAAAAAAGTTCTCTCCATCAGCATTGAAACGCTCCAACAATTCAGAAGAAATTGCTTTCCTTTGCAATCGGTGATCATTTGTGAGACTTCGAGGAACCCATCTTGCACAAACCTTAGAAAATCCGAGAGTTTTTATAACTGCATTTTCACTACCAATGCTGACTGACAGCTGTAAGGCCAATTGTTGAGTAGTGATTCGCCTATCAGTAAGAATAATGCCCTCAGCGCATTTCAACATTTCTGCGTTGGTGGCTGTGGGAGGACGTCCACAGCGCGGCCGATCAAGCAGCTCCGTATCTCTACTTCCTGATTCTTTGATTCTCTTAACCCAGCGACTGGCTGCACTCCTGTCGACTGGAAAACTTCCATACACATCACATAGACGCTTGTGAATGTTCACAACAAATTCCTTCTCTGCAACGAGAAAGTCTATAACAATTCGCTGCTTATAACGCAAGTTGCTAACACGCTCCATTTCAACGGTTTAGGGCAGCCGTATTATTTGGCCGGTTGCGGTGAAATTTGGTGCACACAATTGGCACATGCCATATTTGAAGTGTGCAAAATTTCATGCTTCTATCTTTATTATTAACTGAGAAAAACGATGTGGTGCATTACTTTCTGAACACCCCTCGTAAATTTTGTATGCTGTATTTTTACTGTATTAAATTACCAAAGGTTCCAAAGGTTGTTATTGTCGGGGAGGAGGATAAGCTCTCACTGCAGATAAAATACTTCTATGGCATGCGCCTCAAACAGCCTCTGACAACCAAGTCCAGCTCCCGGCCTTCACGTGTGGCTCAATTTGAGCCCGGCGGAACTGTTTCCACTGACGGGAGAAGGGGCAAAGGTGAGCGACTGGCGCCTTAAAACCAGCAGCTTCGGGCAGATAGGGCTCGTGGTCCTTGGTTGGTAGCTTATCTAAGAGAAGGAACTCTGAATTCAAACCACCGCTGCCTTGCGGGAATATCCATTTGTGGAATTGGCTTCGGGAGTAAACCCTGAGGATAAATCCGGAGTCGGAGACCCTAAGGCAGTCTAATGTCGATTCGACATTATTCTGGCAACTCCTGCGACATGGCTGGTACCAAACTGTATCGGCTACTGCCCTTCCTTTGGATCTACCGGCTGTGTGGAGAGGGGGAACATGCTGCATGGGCAACAGCTTGATCTCCGTATAACTGTGCCCAAGCTTGCGCCCTGGAGAGGACACTCCAGCTTCACCCTATAGGTGTCGGCAAAACACGGGAAGTAGCAGTTACCAGTTATAAGCATTTTGCCCAATTGGCGTAGGGCATGGCGCCAGGGGCTACTTCCGACAGTGGGAGAGGTTCTAGGATCTCACTGGACAGCTACCGCCCGCTTCAAGCTGGGCAGCCCCCAGTCAATAAGGTGTTGTCCCGCCACTGTCTGCTTTCCCCATTGGGTGCATGGGGATTAGGGTCAAACCCGAACTGTGGACAGAAAATTTTGCACCAAGCAATTATCGAAAAAATAGAAATAAGCAAACTCTCAGATTGGGATGCTGGAACGTCCGGACTATGTTGACTGGACTATCCGAAAACCTACAGGATGTAAACGATGTAAGGAAGACAGCCATAATTAATGATGAGCTTAAACGACTTCAGGTGGATATAGCTGCACTTCAGGAAACGCGCCTGGCGGGCTCTGGAACGGTGAGCGAGAAGGACTACACATTTTATTGGCAAGGGAAAGATCTTAATAAAGCTAGAGAACACGGAGTAGGTTTTGCGGTAAAAAAATCGCTAACTAAAATGGTTGAACCAGGCGAGAATGGATCAGAACGCCTGTTAACGCTCCGCCTGCAAACTAGCACAGGTCCCATCACCCTTGTCAGTGTGTATGCTCCTACTCTGTACTCTGCCTCAGAAGCTAAAGATGAGTTTTATGAGAATCTAGCAGCAGTTATCAAAAGCATACCTAGGCAAGAACAGCTTGTTCTCCTTGGTGACTTTAACACTAGAGTGGGTGCCGATAATGTTTCATGGCCTTCATGTCTGGGCAGGTTTGATATTGGCAAGATGAATGAAAATGGACAACGGCTCTTAGAGTTGTGCGTCTACCATGACAAACACCTAATTCCAGACAAAACCCCAGCATAAGATGTCACGGAGACACCCACGATCCAAGCACTGGCACCAACTTGACCTGATTCTCGTCAGAAGGCCACTCCTCAGGTCTGTGCTCTCCACGCGCTCGTACCATAGTGCAGACTGTGATACAGATCACTCCTTGGTTTGCTGCAAAATCAGAGCACAACCAAGAAAACTCTATCGTGTCAGACATGAAGGGAAACCACGCATTGATACCAGCAAGATGTCAGACCCTTTCATGATCGCTCAATTCACTGCGACCTTCAAGAAAGTGCTCAGTAGCCCTCAGCATGGTGATACTATTACAGAGAACTGGGAGCATCTACGAAACACCATTCAAAGTACTGCACTTGCCACCTTTGGTAAGAAAACAGCAAAGTCAAATGACTGGTTTGATGCTTCATCAGATGTGATGGCACCTGTCATTGAAGCTAAGCGCAGTGCTATGAATGAATACAAACGTTCACCGAGTGCCAGAACCCTACAGATCCTGAGGGCTACGAGAAGCAAAGTTCAACAAACTGCTCGACGCTGTGCAAATGACTATTGGCTCCAGCTCAGTGAGAGCATCCAGATCGCAGCGCAAACAGGCAACATTAGACAAATGTATGACGGTATAAAGAAAGCACTTGGCCCCCAAAAAAGTAAGACGGCACCGCTAAAAACCATCAGCGGAGAGAAGCTAACCGATAAGGGTAAGCAGATGGAGAGGTGGGTCGAGCACTACTCTGAGCTTTACGCTAGAGACAATACCGTTACGCCTGCAGCCCTTGATGCTGTCAATAGTCTGCCAACTATGGAGGAGCTGGATGCCGAACCAACATTAGAGGAACTCAGCAAGGCCATTGATAGCTTGGCCTCTGGCAAAGCACCAGGCAGTGATGGGATTCCTCCTGATTTAATCAAATGCTGTAAGAGCACGCTATTACATCCCCTGCATAGGATGCTGTGCCAGTGCTGGGAAGAGACAACTATTCCTCAAGACATGCGAGATGCCAAGATTGTAACACTGTATAAAAATAATGGAGACAGAAGTGATTGCAATAACTACAGAGGCATCTCTCTTCTTAGTATTGTTGGTAAGGTTTTTGCCAAAGTCATCTTAATGCGACTACACAAGTTAGCTGAGCGCATATATCCAGAGGCACAGTGTGGATTCCGAGCTGGCAGATCAACAACAGACATGATCTTCTCTCTCCGCCAGCTTCAGGAAAAATCAAGAGAGCAGAAAAGACCATTATATATCGCCTTTATAGACCTCACAAAAGCATTCGACCTGGTTAGTAGGGATGGACTCTTTAAAATCCTCCTGAAAATAGGCTGCCCTTCTAAAATGCTGGAAATGATAAAGTCATTCCATGACGACATGAAGGGAACAGTCCAATATGCTGGAAGCACGTCACAGCCCTTTGATATACGAAGTGGCTGAAGTGGCGTTAAACAAGGCTGTGTTCTGGCTCCGACCCTCTTCGGAATCTTCTTTGCCTTACTCTTGAAACATGCATTCAGAGATGCAACTGAAGGAATATGCCTTCACACTAGGTCAGATGGCCGTCTGTTTAATCTTTCAAGGCTGAAGGCAAAAACAAAAATCAGAAGGGTCACTATAAGAGACTTGTTGTTCGCTGATGATGCTGCAGTCGTCACTCAAAGCCAACAGGAGCTTCAGAGCTTGATGAATCGCTTCACTAAAGCATGCACGGACTTTGGCCTCACAATAAGTCTAAAGAAAACGAATGTGCTGAGTCAGGATGTGGGTGCTGCACCAGTTATCACTATCGATAACTATGAATTGGCAGTGGTGCACCACTTCACATACCTATGGTCTACCATCAATGACAAACTCTCACTGGATACAGAAATCGACAGCCGCATTGGCAAAGCTGCAGATACCTTTGCCCGCCTCACATCGCGTGTTTGGGGAAACTCTAAACTCACAATGAAGACAAAAGCTGCGGTATATAATGCCTGCGTCACCAGCACACTCCTATATGGCAGCGAGACCTGGACGACCTATGCTAAGCAAGAAAGAAGGCTCAATACCTTCCATTTGCGGTGTCTACATCGCATCCTCGGCATCTCGTGGAAAGATGGAGTGACAAATGTCAAGGTGTTGTCACGTGCTGGCCTTCAAAGTATGTATACGCTGCTTAGACAGCGCAGACTTCGCTGGCTTGGCCATGCCGCATGGAAGATGGTCGCATCCCAAATGATATCTTCTACGGACAATTAGCAGATGGCAAGAGAACAGTTGGGCGACCACAGCTGAGGTTTAAAGATGTGTGCAAGAGAGATATGCGGGTACTGGACATGGATCCTGCAACATGGGAGGATTGAAGCTGCCGATCGCACTAAGTGGCGATGCTATTTACGGCGCCACCTCAGATTGGGCGAAGAGACGCTCACACAACAAGCAGAAGTGAGGAGAAAACGTCGAAAGAAGCACCAGGAAAATAAGCAGCTGAGGGCTGCCACCTCAGGGGCGCATTCCCATAGTCAGTTATGACTGAAGGGGCTATTATTATTATTAAATTACCACGAGGTGTAATTTATATATGTCTGATAAGGGAATTTCTTTTTGCATTGGCGGGAGGTTCCCCTTTCTAGATTTAATTTGTATTGATAAATGTACACCAAGGGTCAGTGAGAAAGTAGCCCAAAGTATTTTTGGACAGGGATTTCCTCAGTGTGAAAAAAATGTTGTGGCACGTGGCTAGTCATGCAGAACTAACGATCTGAGCCAGCCGATGTTTACTGGAAGGGGAGAGAGGGGAGATTGACCTTTTGAAAGCATAAATATTTTGTATCTTGGTCCATAGCGGGAGATAGAGAAGGGGAGCTGGAATTGATTTAAAGTGGGAAGGGAGTTAAGTGTTTGAGATGTGTAACTTTTTATATAGCTGTTGCGTTGTTTGTTCCACAGCGAGAGTTTTCATGGTCTGTAGGAGGGGCAACCAGCCTCAGTGCTTTACAACAGCAAGTTGTCATCTCAGGAGCATATCGCTCGAGAGATCGGGAAAAGTGCAAGAAATACAAAATGTTCCCCAGGTAGCGAAGACAATCTTCAGCTGGGAACAGGATTTGTCTTATAATCCAGAGCTCTTAAGCTCATTATACCACTCCGACAACAGCACGTGGCTGGGAGATTGGTCAAAATTTATACAGCCATAATAAAGCTGTATGTCCCTAAACCTTGAGCGGGTTAACTGGGCAAGTAAGAAGTCGGTCAGCAGCCGTGAAACTTCTACAAGTGAATCAAGGACCTCAAGCTTGAAAATCAAGTCAGCATTTCAGGAGTCAGAACTAAGAAGACAGGGTGATCATTCCTGGTTCTGACAAGTCAACGAGAGAAGGCGTAAACAGAGACGCCACCTCAGCAGATGTCAAGAGTGTCAGAGAGGCACTAAAGCAAAGAAAGAGGAAGAGAGATAGAGAGAGGAAATAGACATGACCAGTAGGGTCTTTTATTATCCATTAGATGGATCGACTCTGAGCAATAGTTGTAATCCCAGTCTACTAGGGTAGCAGCCAATGGTGCTAAATTAGCGGCGCGTGTCTCTCCTAAATAGCCTGGAAACTGTGTGTGTGTAGAAAACTAGTTTAGGCAGTGTCAGCAACCAGTGACAGTAGGAAATAGATTGTAGGAGGGAGTGGTGGCTAAAGTTGATGCCCCCACCCATTAATTGTGGTTAACTCAGTAATCATTCTATTTTTCCCCAGCAGGGTGAAAGAAGGAGTGAAAGTAGTTGTTTTCTATTATCGACCAATTTAATTGTTTTCCTTGTTTTCAGGTCTGTACAACATTGCATATTATTGATTTTGGTTCTATGTGATGTGATTCTTTTGTTGATTATTTTTTTTGGTAATAAAACTGTATAAATGTTCACTGGATCAGGTTCTCTAATTTATAGCTAACCATACTGTACCTTTATGTTGTCTGTATAGTAGTGTCTGTGGTCCTGATTTATACCTTATCTCCTATATTTGCAGTTAGAGAAGGGGGGGGGGGGGTGAGGTTATAGCATAATTTTAGTCACAAGTGGCAAGGGAGAGTTAATCCAGGTTCTCAACCTTGAGCCAATAGTCTCATCTGTCCACAGTCACTAATATTTTCACATCTAAATCTATCTTCTCAGTCTATCTCATATTAGGGTCTTGTCTATACACTGGATACACTCTACACTCTAAATCCACTTCGTGACAATAGCCATATTTTAATTTATGTTATAAAGAAACGCAACAGTAATTTATTTCATGTATAAATTAATATTTACCTAAATGCAAGTATGATCTTTAATAATCAAAATACTTAAAGAAACCAATGAGATTGCTAAGTCGTGTAAAACAGACGAAACAAAGAAAGTACTACAGGAAGAACAGGGAACAACCAGGAAAAAATTCATGGCATTAAGTGTGACCTATAAGAACCTGAAAGTGGGACCTAAGACGCGTCAACTGATAGGAATGCAGTTAGCGACCCATAGCTAGACTGCTTGCGTCAGGGTCAGCAAACCAGAGCTGACAAGACATTACTCCACCTTCAATTGGTGGTCCTGGAAACAGGCTGCATCACTGCAGTCTGGCTGAGTGAGTAGGGATCGAAGAAGGAAGGCTAACCCGGTCCCTAAAATGCCGTGCTGAAGTCGGATGTGTCAACCGAAAGGCGCAAATATCGCAGCTTCGCTGTAAACGAACACAACGCAACCAACGTCCTTTTCAGGATGAACAAAGAAGAACCTGAAAGTTAAATTAGAGACAGGAATATGTTGATAGGAACAAAGAACTTCAAGCCTCAGAGCAGAAAGTTACTACTTTTGTTTGAAAGTGTCTTTATTCATATGAAATGAACCATGTCTTTTGAAAACTACCATTACCTTGACTATCTGAAATAAGCTTCTCGTGTCATCTTCCCTTGAAATGTTCATGCATCCTGAAAGAGAAATAACAGGACAAGATCAGATCTCATGAAAACAGCAAACTCAAATCTCTGATTCATATGTGGTTTAGTTCGTTTCTACAAAATCTTTTAGTGAGAGCAAAATTAGAAAATAAACCAAAAATAAACAAGAAAGACATATTTGGAGTCACTCATAAGTTAACCATAGACCACAGCTGCAGGCATGTGCAGGTCACACTAAAGAGCTATCAAATAAAGTTATGACGTAGCAGAAAAACAGGAACATGCTTAAGATCAGGTTTCTATGAAAAATGTGTGGGTATAAAGAAACTAAATAGATCTCCCAGCTTTTCAATCCACTTATCAACAACTGTTATGATATATTAATCTATTTCTTATCCATATCTACTGTATCTGTGTACACTGTGGTCTAAAAAAACATATCCATATCTGTTGTATCTGTGTACACTGTGGTCTAAAAATGTACACTGTTGTCTAAAAAAACATATCCTTATCTGTTGTACTGTGTACACTGTGGTCTAAAATAACACATATCAATATCTGTTATATCTGTGTACACTGTGGTCTAAAAAAACAAAACAAATCCATATCTGTTGTATCTGTGTACACTGTGGTCTAAAAAACACATATCAATATCTGTTATATCTGTGTACACTGTGGTCTAAAAAACATATCCATATCTGTGTACACTCTGTGGTCTAAAAAAAAAAATCCATATCTGATGTATCTGCGTACACTGTGGTCTATTTAAAAAAAAACAAATCCATATCTGTTGTTTCTGTGTACTTTCTTCTTCTTCTTTGATCCTTAGCCGCCGACCGTCAAAGCAGTCAGTGGCCATTACGCCTGGGGACGTCTTGTAGTGCAACAACAAATTGATTCCACTTTGCTCGGTTGGCGGCCATCCTTCATACAGTGCCCCAACTCTGGTTCATTCTTTGCATCTCAGCCTTCACAGTCCTCCACCAAGTTGTTTTTTGGTCGGCCTCTCTTTCGTTTTCCTTCAAGGGTCCATAGCATAGCTGTTCTTGTGATGGCATCAGGGTCTCTTCTGAGGACATGGCCAACCCAGCTCCAGCATCTGCCAGCTATGATGGTGTGCATGTCCTCTTGCTTGCTCCGAGTAAGCAGATCTTGGTTGGTGATGATATTCGGCCAAAAGATTCTGAGAATTTTTCTTAGGCATGTTGTGTGAAAAGAGGACAATTTCGACATTTCCTTCTCTGTAACTCTCCAGCTCTCCACGCCATAGAGAAGCACAGAAAGCACACAGCTCTGATATAATCCTAATTTTGTGCTTGTGCTGTACTGAGAGGACTTCCAGATGTTGTTTAGACTAAAAAAGGCTGTTCTTGCTTTGTTCATTCTGTTGTTGATGTCTTTGCTTGCTCCGAGGTCTCGTGTTACTATGCATCCTAGGTATGTGAATAAATCTGTCTGTTCCAGTTGCTGATTTCTTACTGGTATGGGCTCAGGGTTGCTCACACTGAGCGTCATGACCTCTGTCTTCTTTAGGTTGATGTTCAAGCCCACCTGCTTTCTATACTTATTAAGTCTATCCGTTTTTTTTCCTGGATGTGTTGATGTGAATGTGCTAGCAGTGCAATGTCATCTGCATATTCCAGATCTTCCAATGTAGAAAATGTAGTCCATCTTATTCCTCTTGGATTGCCCTCTATTGTCTGGTGCATCACCCAGTCTATGACTGTTAAAAATAGAGTGGTTGATATGGGCATCCCTGTCGTACTCATGTCTTCACTTCAAAGGTTAGGTTGCTCTGCCCAATGTTACACGTAAAATTGGCATAAAGGCTTTTTATGATTGACACTATGCAGCTTGGAATTCCATAAGCCCTCAGTATTTTCCATATACTGTCCCTACGTATACTGTCAAAAGCCTTTTCAAAATCAACGAAATTAATGTACAGCTGTCTTTGCCATTCTGAGCTCTGCTCTATAATGTTCTTGAGGGTAAATACTCGTATATGATCTGCACATCTTCTGTTCTTTCTAAATCCTGCTTGTTCTTTCCTCAGTTTGTGGTCTACTGCTTTTGAGATTCTCTGTATAATTATCCTGCCTAGTATTTTGCTGGGAACTGAGAGAAGAGTTATTCCTCTCCAATTATTGCAGTCTGCAAGATCTCCCTTCTTAGGCAATTTGACAATTATTCCTTTTCTCCACTCTGTTGGTGTTGTCCCTGTTTTCCAGACTTGTGCAAATAGTGGTTCTAATAGTTTTGCTGCTAGCTCTGGGTCTGTCTTAAATAGCTCTGCATTTAAGTTATCATGACCAGGAGCTTTTCCATTCTTTAACCCTTTGATTGCTGTGATGATTTCTTCTTTTCGTGGGATGTCTGTATTAACATCTAGATCATTTTCAGCCTCAGGAACATTCAATTGTGTCTCCGGTGGTTCCTTATTCAGAGTTTCTATGAAATGCTCTGCCCATCTTGTTTCCTGTCCCTCGTTTTCCACTGATGATTTAAGTTTTTTTGTATACTGTGCTTTGTTCATTTCTCAGTGCTGCCTCTTCTGCTTGTTTTGCAAGGTCATCCAGAAATGTCCTTTTGTTAGCACGGGTTTGACGTTTAACTTCCTTGTCCAGCTGACTGTACTGTTCACTACATATTGCCTTTAACCTGGGAAACTTAGCTTCTGTTTTCTTTCTTTTCATTTCCTTTCTCTTCACTATGGTGTTTAGCGTATCTGGTGTTATCCAGTCTTGGCTCTTTCTTTCCTGGAATCCCAAGCATGACTTGCTGCTTTCCTTGTATATTGTTGAGATGGTGTTGATTTTCTGGTCAACATCATCAGTCTCTGTTCTTTCCTGGCTTTTGATAATCTCATATCTTCTCTTTACGTCGACCACGAAAGCTTTTCTGGTCAGAGGATCCTTCAGTTTCGTGATGTTGTATCTTTTCTGTTTGACTGCAACTGGTCCAGCAGTTGTGAGTTTCACTTTCAGTCTTGCTACTATTAGGTGATGATCACTTCCCACATCTGCGCCTCTTCTTACTTTCACGTCTTGTAGTGCATGTCTCCATCTGCCATTGATCATTATGTGATCTATCTGGTTTCTGTCTCGTCTGTTTGGTGATTCCCATGTTAACTTGTGCACTTCCTTGTGTGGAAAAAGTGTTCCCCCAATGACCAGGTTGTTAATACTGCAGAAGCTTATTAATTTGTTCCCATTCTCATTCGCTGTTCCACTGCCGCATTTCCCCATTACTCTTTCGTTATAATTATTATGTGCTCCCACTTTCGCATTTAGGTCTCCCATTACTATAATAAGATCGTACCTGGGTGTAGTTTCCATTTCTTTTTGTACCTGTTGATAGAACTCATCCTTGATCTCTTCATCGCTGTCGTTTGTTGGTGCATAGCATTGTATAATTGTGGTGTTGGTGAACCTCCCTCTCAGTTTTGCTCTTATCAGCCTGTTGTTTATGGGTTTCCATTCCAGTAAAGACCTTTCCATTCCTTTCTTCGGGATAATGGCTACACCTTCGTTGTGCTGACCATCCTCTCTGCCAGAATAAAGTACTGTTTCCCCTGTAGCTGTTTTTATTCTCCCCTTTCCTGTCCATCTGCTCTCGCTTATTCCCAGGACATGTATCTTGTAGTTCCTCATCTCTGCTGTGATTTGTCTCAGCTTTCCTGCCTCATTCATAGTTCTGACGTTCCAAAAACCAATTCTGGTTTCGTGTTTTGCGGTCGGGGCATCCGTTTTCATGCCAGTGGCTTCCTTTCGGCTTTCACCACTGTCAGTCATATGAGCCTGAGACTCCGGATGTCTGTCCCGCGGCAAAGTTTTTCCATTTATTGTTGTTTCCGTAACATGTGCGATTTTTTACATAGACAGGGGTGTCGGCCCTGTGCTAAAACCCCCAACCTGGAGGACCAGAGTACCAGCTTTTGTCTGACCCCTACCCATGAAGACCAGTCCAGCTTGGTTGAACCTACCAGGAGTAAATCTCTCACTGGCACAGCTCTGGGGATTGTCAGGGTACACAAGCTGCCATATCGCTACAAGGTATAAGTACCATTGATGGCAGGTTTCTGTGTACACTGCGCTCTAAAAAAACAACAAATCCATATCTGTTGTAGCTGCGTAAACTGTGGTCTATAAAAAAAATCCATATCTGTTGTATCTGAGTACACTGTGGTCTAAAAAAATATATCAGTATCTGCTGTATCTGTGTACACTGTGGTCTAAAAAACATATCCATATCTGTTCTGTGTACACTGTGGTCTAAAAAACATATCAATATCTGTTGCATCTGCGTACACTGTTGTCTAAAAAAAAATCCATAACTGTTGTATCTGTGCACACTGTGGTCTAAAAAACAACAAATCCATATCTGTTGTAGCTGTGTTAACTGTGGTAAAAAAAAAATCCATATCTGTTGTATCTGCGTACACTGTGGTCTATAAAGAAAAACAAATCCATATCTGTTGTATCTGCGTACACTGTGGTCTATAAAACAAATATATATCTGTTGTATCTGTGTACACTGGTCTATAAAATATATCCATATCTGTTGTATCTGTGTACACTGTGGTCTATAAAACATATCCATATCTGTTGTATCTGTGTACATTGTGGTCTATAAAACATATCCATATCTGTTGTATCTGTGTACACTGTGGTCTATAAAACATATCCATATCTGTTGTATCTGGGTACACTGTGGTCTATAAAACATATCCATATCTGTTGTATCTGTGTACACTGTTGTCTATAAAACATATCCGTATCTGTTGTATCTGTGTACACTGTGGTCTATAAAACATATCCATATCTGTTGTGTCTGTGTACACTGTGGTCTATAAAACATATCCATATCAATTGTATCTGCGTACACTGTGATTTGAAAATAAATGGCATTCACTGTCAAAACATTAGTTGCCTTGTTTTTATTCTTTTGTACAACTGACATAGACATGTTATATTATAAATTCTGTATTCATTTCAATGCACTAGACCAGTGGTTCCCACAGTGGTCTGATATAAAATAAATCAGATTATTTTAATGATTAATTGATTATACAGTAAACAATTTAATGTGTCAATTATATGTAGCTATTACGTAACAAAATTGCACAAGAGAACTTAGTAAAGTGAGTCAGTGTCAATACTAGTCTTTTTCATCATCTACAGCTTGTTAATATTTGGTGGGGTGGTATTTTCTTTGTGAGATGCACTTAACTTATGGATAGGCTCCTGGTCCTCAAAGACATAATGCTGAGGCCAGATAGCAGTAATGGTCCACTGGTTCTCGAGTTATCTACACAGGTTGGGGTGAATATGGCTCCTGGTCTGAAGACACAATGCTGAGGCCAGGTAGTAAATAAATATTACACGCACATAAAGGTATGTTCTTATGCACACGTGAGAAATAAATAAGTAGAAACCCAGACAACAGAAAAACAACAGACGTGAGTGGCCCTGTTGTCTGGTTTTCTACTTCTTTATTTCTCACGGGTGCCTGAGAACATACGATACCTTTATTTGTGTGTAATATTTATTTACTGTTTACAGGCCTCAGGTTTCCCTTCTTTATGTGAGGCTAGGTATTATCTTTTGGTACACTCACAGATTGAAACCCTCAGGTTCACAATCACTACGCCGACTGGAACAGTTTAGAAGTTGCTTGCAGACAATGGCAGTCTTCTTCTAGTTATAACTGTGGAGGCTTCATTGCTAACACTAGCTCTTGCTCTCATACACGTGCCGATTTCTATCGTAGTGTGTCCAATTTGAATTTCACTGCATCCTTATATAGTGGCTCAGCAGGCAACTAGGACAGAATGCTGGGTAAATTCCTTGCAATTAGATTTTGTCAGGCGAAAAAGCCAGTTTTGTGTCTCTTTCATAGCAATATTTCACAATTTCTCCAAAATAAAGTCATGTAGCAATTCCAACCAGTATTCCATAGATTCTGCCTCAGTTCTGCCTTATTGTGTAAAACTCTGATTCCATTCCAAGCAGTCTTCACTTAGATATACGCCTAGATATGCACTAAATCGAGTGTTTTTGCTTGCAATTTACATGGTTCAAATAAAGAATATTTCTGTCCAATGGATTTTCCCGCAAGGCAGGTGTCAACAGATATGCTGACGTAATAAATCAGCAGAGATTTACGCCAATTCACAACACTGGACTTAAGAGACAACATCATGAGGTGGGGACAAGATAGGAAAGATAGGTAGCGGAGTGCTTGTATTACTAGGATCATTAAGCAAGGCAAAGTTTCATTAATATTTGCCATTTTGAGCCTCGTTAACCATTGCTGATCATAAATCCTAACTGTAATCATCATCTACGAAAGCTGGTGTGAAGGATAACGAAGCCCCTATTGTCCACTTGGTCAACCCCGTAGAAAGAGAAACTAACAAGAAGTGGTGGTCAGCGCACTCAGATTTAATCAGAATCTTTTGGAAGGTGAAAACCATTGCTAAATAGTGTTATCCAGTTCAATATTGGCAAGTGTCCATTGGCGAGGAGTGTCTAAGTGAACTTTTTTGCTGGCAGCTGAAGAAATTAGATATCTGTGTAATGTTATGATGTATGTATATAAGCGTTACCTCGTCATCTTCACAAGCACACACATGTTTCAGAAGGCTAGTAAAACGTGTTCAGTTTGCAGCCATGTTTATTTTACAGGATATCGTACATGTCAAGATTCGCATTATATTACAATGTGTGGTTCGTATTTTAATGTATTATATTACATCCCCCCTTTTTTGAAAAAAAAAATGTGTGCAAACATTTCCAACGAAATGTTTCATGTGAGAAAGGATAAGTATGTGTAATGCTCAGTGTGAGTATATATGTCACTGTCTGTATCGGCTGGGAAGTGTCACTGTACGGCCAGAACAAGTGGGGTAAAGTGCTGGTGGTTCTGCGGAAGTCCCTGGTTTAGCTTGAGTTGGTTGTGATTCCGTCCTTGGTGGTTGTTGGTTTTGTGGGGTACCAAGGTCTGGAGTTACTGCATTGCCTGTTGTAAGCGTGGGAATTCTCTTCTCTGTTGTATTCTGTGGGATTTCTCTGATGTCCACTCTGTTTCGCCTCAGGAGGTTGTTGCTGCTGTCTGGTCTTAAGGTATAGCTCCTGGGTTCAGGGTTTCTGGAAATGATTGTTGCTTTTGACCATGTGTCTTTGTCGTGGTTGTAGGTAGTCACATGCTGACCAGGATATAATGGTGGTAAGTCTTTAGTACATTTGTCATAGTTGGATTTCTGAACTTGCTGACGATGCTGAAGTTGATCATATGAGCTGTCTCTATGTTGTGGACGGAAGCGGACCTTAGATGGTAGAAGGTCTTTAATTCTTCTATCAAACATAAGTTCTGCTGGACTGTCGATCTTACTGTCTACCGGTGTTGTTCTTCATCTCAAGAGTGCTAGGTGTACATCCTCTGTTCTTGTTTTCTTCATGATTGACTTGATAGTTTGTATCTGTCTCTCAATGAAACCATTAGATTTAGGGTATCTAGGTGATGATGTTGTGTGTTTGATCTTCCAGTCCTTAGTGAAGTTTCTGTATGCTTGACCTGAGAAATGTGGACCGTTGTCTGATCTAATTTCATCTGGGATGCCAAATATCCTGCAATACTTCTTTGTAATGTCTGCAATAACAGCTGATGGTGAGGGTTGTGAAAGTTTCTCAATGATGGGAAATTTGCTGTAGTAATCAGCAATAATAAGATAGTCATTATTGTCGATGGAGAAAATATCAGTTCCTATAATGCTCCAAGGGCTCAATGGTATGTCTGATGGTATGAGAGGTTCTCTGCACTGCCTATTTGCATGTTCTTGGCAAATTGAACAGTTTTTACATAGTGTTTCTATGTCCTTGTTTATCTGTGGCCAGTAAACATCTTTCTTTGCTCTCAGTTGTGTCTTCACAATACCAAGGTGACTATTATGGAGCTGTTTAAGGATGATATCGCGTTGTGTTTCTGGTATAATAATGCGATCTCCTTTAAGGATCAGACCATCTTCGATGCTTAACTCGTCCCTAATAGAGCAGTATGGACGGATGTGTGTTGGAACTTCCCTGATAGAGCTTCGCCATCCATGGTATATCAGTTCTTTGAGAGAGTTAAGGATAAGATCTCTCATTGTGTCTTCTCTGATGTGTTCAAGCCGATTATCGCTAAACTTGACAAAATCAACTTTGATGTTTGGGGTAAGATCTGCTGTCTTGTTGGGGTTTGGTAGTCTGCTGAGAGCATCTGCAAGACCTATATCCTCTCCTGGGATATACTGAATATTAAAATCATAACCTTGTGTTTCCAATAACAGAGCTTGTAGTCGTGGTGGTGCTGAAGCTATTGGTTTTTTATGAATCATCTCAAGTGGCTTGTGATCTGAGAGAATTGTAAATGGGCGGTTGAAAAGAAATGTGTGGAAGCGTTTGATTCCAAAACGTACAGCTAGCATTTCTCTTTCAATGTTTGCAAGTTTCTTTTCGCCAGAACTTAATGATTTGCTTGCGTAAGCTACAGGACGGAGTTCTTTGGCATAATGTCCTTCAGGATTTTTGTCTGGTTGCAAAAGTGCTGCTCCTAGGCCTTTCAGACTGGAATCAACCATGAGAAAAGTGGGTGCTTGCATATCATAGTATTTCAAGCATGCATCAGATGATATGAGGGTCTTCAAGTGGTTGAATATGTGTTGGTAGTCTTCTGACCATTCATACGGAGTTTCATTCTGTAGTAGAGATCGCAAAGGTTCTGCAGCAGCTGACAAATTTGGTATGAATTGTAGTTGACAGCACCTAAGAATTGTTGCAGTTCCTTTTTTGTAGCTGGTGTTGGCATGTCATGATTATCTTCAACCTTTTTAGGGTCTGGTTTTACGCCATTCTGGGTGTACAGCAATCCAAAAAATTGTATCTCCGTTGCCTTAATTGTACACTTTTTGCTGTTGAATGTTAGCCCATTGGCCTGTGCTACATGCATCAAGTTAATCAAGTTACGGTCATGTTCTTGTTCTGACCTGCCGCATACTACAATGTCGTCCGCAATAGCCACTGTACCAGAACATTGCTCAACAATGTTGTCAATCTTCTGTTGAAAGATGTCTTGTAATACATTCAAACCAAATGGGAGTCTCCTGAAACAATATCTGCCGAATGGTGTTCGAAAGGTTGTAAGGAGTTGACTTTCCTCTGCTATCTCAACACTCCAGTATCCGTGTACAGCATCTAGTTTAGAAAAATATTTCGCATTGTGGAATCTGTGAGTTATCTCTACCACTGTATGCATTTTGTGTGGACAGCGCTTTAGACTGTTGTTTAAGTGTTTTGGGTCAAGGCAAACCCGAAGAGAACCATCCTGTTTCAAAACAGTTGTGATACTACTACACCAATCAGAATGCTCTTCAACCTTTCTAATAATGTCATTCTGCACCATCTTTTCTAGTTCTGTGGCAAGTTTCTGTTTAACATGTATAGGATACTTTCTAGGTTGGTCTATCTTTGGTTCAGCGTTGTCTTTTAAAAAAAAATCTTGCCTTTCCCGGGAGTTTGCCTATTCTGTCGAACTGTTCTTGGAATCGCTGTTTAAGGTCATCTACTCCAGTGACGCGTAGAGTAAGATGTTCTTTTCTGTCAGCTTTAATGTTGTTAATAGTTACCACACTCAGCTTTTCGCACATTGATAAACCCAAAATTGCAGGTCCTTCAACATCTACCACGTAAAATGTTGACGATGTCCATTCAGAGTCTCTGTATGAACATTCAAGTGTTACTGCTCCGAAACAGTCTATACTTGTTCCATTGTAAGCTCTTAGCTTTGTCCTGCCACTCCTACTTTTTACATCCCTTGTGGGAAATCCTTGCTCATCCACCTTGTCAGGCATGATCTGTCTGAATATTCTTAAGGGTAGAGTGTTACCTTGGGCACCTGTGTCTATCTTGAACCGAATGTTTCTTTCTTTGTGCATTTTAATTCCTGGTATTCGGAATTGTACCTTGCAGAAAGCCTGTGTTCTCTTTGGTTAATTACTGAAAGTTAGTATCTTCACAGTATCAAAAGTGGAAGGATTACTTTCTTCACTGTAGTCAATGTCCTCGGTCATCATAGAGTGTGTTTGTTTTGACGACTTTCTGCTGTGAAGTTTGTGTTGAGCACTGTCTTGTTTCCTCTTGAAACATAATTTTATCCAGTGGTCCCTCTTTCTGCAGTAATGACATGTAGAGTCTTTAGCTGGACAGTGGTTTTGTATGTGGTTTAGGCCACAACATTTGCACATAGCACCTCTGCTTGTGTTGTGTTTTTCTTGTTGCTTCGAACCAGTTGCTTTGTTGTGTCTAGGTTTATAGCTTTTCACTGCATCCACCTGGGCTGCTAATGTACCTTGCTGAATTTGTTTAATGTTTAATGCTTGTGCCTCGTGTTTCCTGCCTTCATCCAAAAGTTGTTGTAACGTTAGTGTACCACTCTGGCTCAGTAGCCATTTCTGGAACTCTGGCATTGGTGTGCTAAGAAGGATCTGTTCAATAATTCGCTCTTTTTCTTCTTCTTTGTTAAATTTACATACATTTGTTTTCTCCTTGATGCGAGTGAAGAAATCATATAGACTTTCACCAGGTTTCTGTCGCAAGTGGTGAAGTTCTAATCTTGCCGCTCTAAAGTTCGTGTGCTTTATTATCAGACGTTTTTCAAATTCGTCCAATATGGCTGCGGGGTCTGTTGCCGACTCCACGGGCATGGCGGTAGCAAAACTGTTGTAAATTTTCAAACCTTCATCGTCCAATGCTTCTAGAATATATGGGGTTAAGGCTTGACCCTCCAGACCAGTGGTCTTGGAGTATAGATCTATGCGTTGGCGCCATAGTAAGAAAGCTTCACTCTTATCATCTCGACCGGCAAATCGCATTTCGGGTGCACTGCGATAGTGTTTCGCCTCCATGGTTGACCTCAATGACGAAAATTAGCCGAACAAACTGTACTCACGTGTTATCGTGTAGCTGTTTTGCGTCGGTCCGGTATCGACCGCTGCCACCATGTAATGTTATGATGTATGTATATAAGCGTTACCTCGTCATCTTCACAAGCACACACATGTTTCAGAAGGCACACAGTAAAACGTGTTCAGTTTGCAGCCATGTTTATTTTACAGGATATCGTACATGTCAAGATTCGCATTATATTACAATGTGTGGTTCGTATTTTAATGTATTATATTACAATCTGCAGGTGTTTCAAAAAGGACGACTTTACTTTGGTGCAGATTTTATTGTCTCAGTATTAAGGAGGGCTAGTGGTAACGTGATCTGCGCAATACATTAATAAACTAGAGCCAAGCTGCTCTTGTCTTCTACTCTATATAGTTTTTCATGTAATGCAGGGAAATGGAGGAGGCGCTGGGGATGTGCACTGGTAGCCAAGATGGTAGGTCAGTGAATAGAACAAGTTTGGGAAACACTGCACTAAACAAAAGCTAGGCCTCAAGGATAACTAAATGATAACATTTCCAAATAATGGACTATGAACAAAAATAAACTTGTGGTGTAGACTATCAAACAAAAATAAACAAGTAGGCCTAACTCAGCAGACTACCAACAAAAATAATCAAGTTAGTGGACTATCAACAAAAATAAACTTGTGGTGTGGACTATCAAACAAAAATAAACAAGTAACTCAGCAGACTACCAACAAAAATAATCAAGTTAGTGGACTATCAACAAAAATAAACTTGTGGTGTAGTCTATCAAACAAAAATAAACAAGTAACTCAGCAGACTACCAACAAAAATAAACAAGTTAGTAGAATATCAACGAAAATAAACAAGTAACACTGATGGTGGACTATTAATGAAAATAAACAAGTAAGCTAGTGGACTATCAACATAAATAAACAAGTAACCAATTCTGTTACTGATTACATGAAAGTAAATAAATCCAAGTTCAGGAGAACTGTGAATACAGCAGATAATAAAACAAAATGTGGGAACCATATAAAGCATACCAAGCAAATAGCTCATAGCATCATGAACTGCAGCCCTGACATTCTTTCCTTTTGCTGTCAGAACTGAAATTTGAAAAGGAAAAAAAAATATTAGTGCTGCACTCCTGTCGCATACATACCAATTTACAAGTAAAAGTAACTTTCATATTCCATGAGAAATTTGAGAAGGTATGGTAATTTTAATGGGCATAAAAATAATGTAACTGCTCATGTTAACTATCTCCTGCCCAGAATCTTCATCTAAGCAACATCAGAGCTCAAGATGGCTTCCATGAAACAATATACCTGAGTAAAAATTATTATTACCATACACTTCTGAAGTTTCCTACACATATTTCACATTTCAAAGATAAATAAATGTAATAATATCTAGCATTTAAACATCCTAGCATGGATGAATGAAACATGTTCCCTACACATGTTTTACATTAGTAAGCTAAGAATGTATATTATTTAAATATTAAAACAGATAAATAAAATAAATTTCATATAATGATATCACGTGTTAAAGCTAAATAAACTGAATATTATGTACAATTTAAACATAAAAGTTATCTAAATTACATTTTCGACACGTGATTTTACATTTTGAAATAAAATAAGCTTAATATCACCTATTATTTCCAGGTAACAACACAGGTAACTAAGATAAACTTCCCATACACGATCTCATATGGCATATCTAAACAATTAAAACAGTTATAATAACCATATACTTGTATGTGCATATGGTGTGTTTGTGCACAATAATTTAAACAAAGATATGGATAATTGAGATTAATTTGCTATACATGGTATCACTAAATAAGATTACCATTATCAGTCAAATACACGTTAAACTTGGAATCTGGATAAATGCTCTATCAGATTTACAACATTTATCAAATAAACAAAAACAAATGAAAAATTTGTAAAGGGGAGGGTGAGGAATTAGGGAGATCAAAGAGATAATCAAACTGCTGCACAAAGTATAATCTTACCTCGGTTATCAGCTTTGACAATGCAGCTAAACTTAGTTAATGGAACTTGACTTTTCTTCCTGTAAAACAGACATACATTTTATAATGTTGCGATAGGTAGGACTGTTTATATTTCAAAATGTATGTATCCTTTACAGCACAAATAAAGAAAAGTAGGATGAAAGGGTGGACAAGGAAAAAAAATAGGAATATGAACATGTACTCTGCTAGAGCATGCAAAAATCTAAATGTTGCAAAGCTTGAAATAACAAAAGAAAACAGACTACAGCAGAGTGAAATGCAGCCACTTCTATCTTCAGCACCGAGGATAAATAGCTTATGAAGCAATGAGAAATTAAAAAAAAATAATAATAATTAAAAAGACAAACTATTCTCTAAGCTACAGTAAAATAACTTAATTTACAAAGCTGTCTTACATACAGCTAGTTATCACCCACAGCTACAGATATCAAGCTAACAGCGTCAGAGTTACGTAACACAGCTACATATAGATAACTTACAGAACCACTTTTTCTTCATCCCAGGGGGGAAGACAGCTACCAGCTCCAAGTATGAGCTCTGCGACAATGTTTAATCTGCGTAACAAGTCTTCTCTGAAAGCATAAGTTGTTATATAAATCAGCAAAGAGCTCTAACCCCGGTGTCAGAAACAAGGATTGATAATTCATATTTGCTTAAGACTAACATTTAAATCATGAACCATATGTAGTTCATGTACTAACATTTAACAAAATATTCTCACTGCATAATTTCTTTTAGATGTCATGACAGATAACACTCACTTTGATATTTCATTTGTAGAACTAAAACTGTGGAAAAATTCCAGTTCAGGCACTAGGACAGTGTCAACTATTTCCTGCGCCAGGTCTAGCTCTTCTGACAATGGAATGTGCCACTGAACATTCAGGTTGTCCAGGTCACCAGGGGTGCCCCAATCCTAAGAAAAAACAACACACCTCAAAATGCTGCAGAATTAAACAAACTCAATTAATTTACTATCTGAATATCATTAACATTCTAACAATTTACATTTAATATGTATTACTCCTGAAATAGTTTGACAAGAAAACAGAAGTGTGTTCACTAAACTTCATTATCTGGCAAATTTCTCAAAACTGTAGATACGGAAAGGATGACAAAATAAATATATCTATATATGAATGGTACAACAACAAAAATAAATGACACCTTTATGGGCATATATTCCGTGAAGGTTTTGTCAAAGTCTTCATCGACACTTCGGAGGTTGAGAGGATATATTTGTGTCAGCCCTTGTAGCAGGTCCCTCAAAAGCTGTCCAGATGTTTCAAAGCTGAAGACACTTTTCAGCTTCAGTACATTGTGTAACACTTCCATCAGTTCTGTCTTATATGGAAGCAGAGCAGATCCATCACATCCCACAGCCTAGCCAGGATAAACACATAATGCCAACTTCTGTTACTCTCCTCTAGAACAAACAGTTAGCATATTCAAACACTGTGGTAATTAAGTAAACAGAAAATAAAAATGAACTCTACAAATATTCAACACCTGGCTATAACAACTCCATAATGAAATTATCAAAACTAGCTGTTATTTGTCACAAAGTATGTGAAATATTACTTAAAGCCTTCAATGGCTTATATAACACAACAGTTTATCCCTTGGTAAGTGTGCCAAAAAGGCAGCAAGACATGGACAACCTATGCTAAGCAGGTAAGAAGACTCAATACCTTCTATGAACGATGTCTACCCCACATTCTTGGTATTTCGTGGAAGGAAAAAGTGACAAATGTCAAAATGCTGTCACGTACTGGCCTTCAAAGCATGTATACACTGCTTTTACAGCACGGATTACGCTGGATTGGCCATGTCTGCAACATGGAAGATGGTCGCATTCCCAAAGATATTTTCTACAGGCAAATGACAGATAGCAAAAGAAAAGTCGGGTGACCGCAGCTGAGGTTCAAAAATGTGTGCAAGAGAGAGATGAAGGCACAGGACATATATCCAACAACCTGGGAGGATGAAGCTGCAGATCACACCAAGTGGCGATGATCCCTACGGTGCCACCTCAGATTAGGCAAAAAGAAGTTCTCACAACAAGCAGAGAGAATGAATACGCCAAAAAGAACAGCAGGCCAAAAAAAAAAAAAAAAAAACAGCTCAGGTCTATCACCTCAGGGCTCATTCCCATACTCAGTTATGAGACTGACAGGGGCTACTACTACTAAGTGTGTCAACTATGCCCAAATATGTCAATTATTATTTTACGGTGGCAAAGAACATCAAGAAACTTTCATATGGCCCGAGATCTGATATATAAAATGGTGACTCGAATAAGATATTCGCTTCAGTACTTATGTCAAATCCATCAAAGTATATGCTTCAGTATATATCCTAGTGAATTCAAGTATCACTCATTTCAGTCCATATTCCAGTGCCAGTAAATTCAATATGGCATGTGTCTCATTACAAATGCTGGTAATTGTGATGCAGTACTGTGGTTTTTTTTTTCAACAGGCCCATTCTTTTTCTATCTGTAATTTTGTCTTGTAACTAATTGAGTTTGGTCTTCTTTTTTGGTAATTAATTGCGTTTTATAAGAGAGATGACTGTAGGGTTTAATTCTAAGACTTGCACCAGTCTTCTTTTCTATTAATTAATTGCGATCTCGTAGGCTTTTCTTTGTTAAAAGTAATCACGGTAACTTTTATTGTAGTAAGCGTGTGAGTATTATTTAGGAAGGGTATATTGGCTGACGTTATAAAGCACCCACTCATGGAAATGGGGGATGGGGGCAAACACTACCCAGATAATATCGAACTTACGTTAGAGCAAATCAAAGTTAATTTAGCTCACGCGGTCGGTATAACATTATTTAACTTTGACGTAATATGGATGAGCGAGCTGTAACATATATGACTCACGAGTTGCTTTCAAATCTAATTGGCGGAGGTCACAGTTGTTAATTTTTGTAGTGATTTCATTGGTCTAAGAGGGACGCCAGCGATGACATAGGGCATAGGTCAGCGTGGTTTGTTTTATGATATATACGCGCGTCTATTCATTAGCGGGGCCCTTTGTCTGCAGAAATATACAGCCGTGAAATCGACTGTGACCATGGTGGTCCCTACTTGATTAACTAGGTGACTGAGGCAGGCCTAGTTGGTTATCTTTTATCTATCTTCCAAGTGAGGCTATCCTTAACTTACTGGTCCTTACTACCAGAGGTGTTAATTCTTGGATGATATAGTTTGGTTCGTTACCACTTCCAGGACTCGTTCTTCCCTCCTTGGTGTTGAGTAGCGACTGATTCGTATTTAGTGGTTACTTAATTCCTAACCTTTGGTCACTCCTTATACTTCTCTATCCCTCAATCTCTTCACACACATAAGCAACTGGAGGGATGTGATTAAACTTCAACAACTTTATTTACATGAGATCAATATCCATGGTTCTTCAAAACATCAAGTCATCAGACAAAATTTTCAATATTCAAAGTCTTTATGTCTCCGTCTGGATTCTACTAGATATCCCTAAGTGCACGTATAAATGTTGCCTCTCACTTATTCCTATTATGTGCATAGGCTGATAACTTTGGTCTCAATCTTTTTTTTCCTCAGTACTCTACACTAGTTTCCCTAGCTCCTTGGGGGTATATTCTCTCCTATCTCAACCTGGATAGGCTTAACTCAATTACAATGCAGCATTTGCAAATCAATAGTTATACCTGCAATAATCAAAGAATTGTCTAATACTCATGTGGCAACCTTGATACTTACGCTGACATGAGAGCGCAGGATATGCATGTATTGATGTTAGAGTAATTTCAAACTCTTACTACTTCTTCTCGTCGTAAACCATACCTCTCCTTTAATTCATGACAGCTAATCCAGCATATTCTCTGTACATAAGTTGTCCACTTGTACTTAGTCAAAAGTTCACTTTCAAAGTTCCTTCTTTATTAACTGCTCCTTAATACTTGAGCAGCATTATCCTCTTGTAATGACTTGGCTATAATTCTGAAAACATGAATCGCTAATACACATTGGTGCCTACAAAACTCATCTTCGAATATTTTCTTTTTGTCAGTCACTCCCTTAAGCAGGAGCAGCATTACCCTCTTGTAATGTCTTGGCTATATTTCTGCACCTCGGTTCTCTTTCTGGCATCTGCTTATACAACATACGATATAAGTCAAGAAAAGTCAATCTTACCAGAGTCAAAGAAGTCCAAATACTTATCACCATTCCTACTAAGCACCCCTATAAGCTAGCCTATTGTTCAAAGCACAGTTTAATCTAGCATCCAGAATTTCTACCACTATTCAAGCTAGAGCTAACTATCCGCTTTCTCTTGAACAACTGTTACCCACAGTTTCATGTTTTTGAGAGCCCGGCAATTCGCTCTTGCCACGTCAAAATCTCCGCTCGGACTGATTTCTTTTGTCCTTCAATTTATCTTCTTATCTTCCGAACTTGTTTACGAGTCCTCTGATTGGTCCTGGCAAGCTCACCCCACTGAGCTGTTCTCAAATACTGTTTGCTCATTTTCCCCGTGCGTACTCTCCTATTTCCAACTCATAAATCCTATAAGGGATGTAATTAAATTGTGATCTCCCTTTGACGTTTAGACCAAATTGTTACTTTTCCTTCTTGGTGACTAGTAAAATCGTCCTAATATGTAAATATCTTAAACTCGACCTGTTCACACTTAGAAAATATTAAGGTTTAAAATAGTTATCTCCCTTAACATAAACACTGCATTCACTATCTTTTAATCTCCCATCTTTAGAATTAACAGTCTATCACTAAAATTATTCAAATTTTCTAACCCATTTTTCCATACTCTCCCATCCTATCGACACCTAATTCTTATTTATCTGAACTTAAAACTACAGCGTAACTACGCTGTACAACCCAAACGGCGACATATACATCCCGGGGCCGTTCAAATGTATCCCGCAGGGAGACATTTGCACTCTATCAACCCAAAAGTCTACCACCTATGTATCCCATTACTATCTCTACCACTATACCCATGGATCATTCGAAAATATAACAAGCAAATTAAATCATAATAGTAAGATCATACTACAGTCCTAATATCAATACTGCGATTATAGTATCCAATAGAACATCATTAGAAAAAGAAGACATAAGTAAACATTGTATTTACATGTTGTATATATATGTCGACATGGTACTGCCTCTGAAAGCAGAGGTTTGTCAGTCCGTAATATGTCTATATTATCTGCCGTCAATGTCAGTGATACATTGTAACGGTCAGATAGGCAGAGTAGTAGAACTATAATATAACATTACCCAGCATGCAATAACTAGACATCCCCAAAGTGATAGCAAGAGATGTGTGTTACTACGTCAGAATGTGATGTGCTCGGCTGATGCTAGCCTTGGATGCACCAGTCGAATTATCAGTCGTGTATGCAACTAACTACGCAAATCCAAACATCTGTCCTGGGGCAATAGCGGAAAGACCTATGTCGCTACGTCAGAACATGAAGTGCTCGGCTGATGCTAGCCTTGGATGCATCAGTCAATCGTAAGCTCAGTCTGTGACTATATACTGTACCCCTGTCTGTCTGACTTAACCAAAATATTCAAGACCATTATGCTTCAACTCAATGTGGAGATGACTTAAGTAAGGGTCATCTCTATTGCATTTTATATAACATTGCAGTTATCTCATTTTCTATGTTGTTTGTATAACCAATGCCATAGCAAGTAGAGACACTGATCATCTGCGTAATGTGCACATCTCCATCTGGTGAAGTAGGTTTCCCTTATGACATAACCTGGCTTGGACTGTGACATTTTTGTTTCTATTGTTGCCATCTATGCCTGGTGGTGGAGAAGGTATACCTCTGAAAAACATGGACATTATAAGTTAACATGAAAATTTTAACTTAAGTCTTGTCTTGTGAAGAAGCTTGTTATTGTCTCTCTAGAAATCTGTATCTTTCTTGAAATACTGTTTTATTCTATTCTGAAGTAATTCATTGTTTAATCTAACTTCTCAGTTACGTTGGTCTCTTGTCTAAATTATTTCACTATTACTCTGAATATCGCGAGAGCACAGTAGTTATCACTTATATCTATGTGATCAAAGTCTTATCACTACGTATAATGTTCTACCATAGTTATAGTGTTGTACACAATTAAGTTTCTTCGCGAAGTTCTACATTGTTTGTTCACAAAGCTAGTGTATAATGTAAATGTATAGTGTGATGTGAAATCTGAACAACTACTTAAGTTAACCACTGAGATCTGATTAGCTAACTAACCGTTGGATACCGTTGATTTGGGGTACCTTAATTAAGCACTATAGCTGGGTGAGTGCTGCGAATTAGTACTATTGCTGAAGTACTTTACGGCGATTACACTGCTTGTATAAATTTTAGAGATCTCATTTGCAAGCTCTAACAGTGTAAATTCTCTACTGGAGAGACGACTGACGTACTGTGATGAAGTTGGTATCAATATTTATAGTCGCTCTGCAGGAGGAAGGACGAACGAATTTGTTTTTATACGTTGTTATAAACCAGACAATGGTTTGTGTGTTTAACGATGTTTTCTTCTGGAAGTCTGTCGTTCATATAATTGATGTCGCTTTCTCCCCTTTCTGTTGACAGATTTTGATAGCAAGGTTGCTATAGCAATTTTCCTTTTAATGTTTGTATCTTATGCTGTAGGGCTTCAACTCTAACAATCTTTCTTATTTTTCAGTGCTCGTAAAGGTATGTCATCTTCAATCGTCCCAACTGTAATGTATGCGCTAGTGGTTGTAGTTGTGGCTGGTAGTTGTTGTTGACCTTCGTTTCCTTCTGTAAGGCCTCATCTCTGCTGAGTTATTCCATCTCATTGCTTGTAGATGTCTGTTGTCTTCATCTTCCCAACTGTAGTGTATAAGCTGGGGTTGTAGTTGGCTGGTAGTTGTAGTTGACTCCTATTTCTTCTGTAAGGTCTCGTCTCTGCTGAATTGTTCCATCTCATTGCTTGTATGTCACTTGTCATCACCTGTTCGCTTCACATGATCACTGGGGATGTGACAGGTGTCACAGGGAATATGTTAGGGCTGACGTAGGAATAGGGAATGATGGTTGTGACCATGTGACTGACATTGCGAACACTGATGTGTTCTCTCTGTGTAGTGCGGCTAGAGTCTCATGTCGTTCTTGTGCTGAGTTCTTCTTTGTTTCTTGTTGATTGTCTCTTCATATTCCTCTTGCATCACGTCAATCAGAAGCTGTCTAGTGAAGTTTTCCTGTGTAAGGCTCCGATTGTGCTGTACTGTTACTTCTCGTTGATTATAAAGGTATCTCGTCTTCAATGTCCCGACTTGACCGTATGGGCTGGTGTTAACTTGTCTGACAATTGTAGTTGTCACCTTATTTTGTTCCATTATTACTGTCTTCTGCTGCTTCATCAAAATTCTAAGTCTCCACCATTTCTTTCGTCGTCACCACGACTTTTCATATAATTTTCCCCGCCGTACTACCTCGGCTTCAAATGTATGTCTTACATGTCCATTACTCATTTCCCCTACTACAGTACCCTATTAGTCAGGTGTACTCAGTCCTCTCTTGTGTGCGGTACAGACCAATTATACTTAGTCTTCTCAAGGCTAAGCTGCCGCCGCCATATTGTTTATGTATAGTGCTATGATTCTAGTTTTCATAGCCTCCTGCTATTCTCTATTTGCTCATAAGCTCCATCAACTTCAACACCATTGTCTCTTTAATTTTGAGCGCCTCTATTGTCTCTTTACTTTTAAGCGCCTCTATTTCTATTGTCTCTTTGCTTCTAAGCGCCTCTATTTCTATTGTCTCTTTGCTTCTAAGCGCCTCTAACGCTATCAGTTTATCCATATCTTGTGTCTCCTCTCTTCTGACTCCATTAACACTTTGTTTCTTCTCTGCCTCTCTATCTCTCGTATCTCCCGTATTTCTCTTAACTTCCTCACTTCTTACTTCTTCATTAACCGTTTGGACATGGTCGCTAGCTCGACCTCTGCTTATACTCCTAGTATCTCTTCTTCTGTTATCACCTCTATGTCTCAGCCTATCCCGGCTCTTAGATCGGAAATCCTCTCGATCTGTATCTCTACTACCTCCATGTGTGACAATAGATTGGATCTTCTTTTCTAACTCCTCACACTCTCTATTAATTTTCTGAAGAGATGTATTTATTTCTTTGTTACTCTTCGCTGCACCACTATTTCTTACTCTATTCTTTCTCCTCCGTCTGACCTCCTCTACACGTTTTGACTTTGGTAGACGCTCTCTATGATCTGCTGAATCTTCTGAAGACGACGATTTCTGTCTCTTCACTCCTCTCATATAGTCCTGCTCCATCTCTTCCTGCGTATCTGAATCTTTAGCTGATGTGTCTTCTATGTCTTGAGTTTTACTTGCATCACCTCGTTGTTTAGTCCCCAACTGTTGCTCGTTTTGTCTCAATAGCTGCTGTTCCCGTGCTCTGCTCTTTTGTTCTGCCGCTCTTGTGTGTTTGTATGGTGCATCTATTTCATTATCAGCACTGTTCCATTCACTTCTTATTGCTATCGTATCCTCTAGAGTCTCACTGTACTGTTCGGTTTCTGTATGCTGCCCTACTTGTATTCCGTCTTCCTCCGGCCTATGTGTGCCCGTCTCTTCCTGTTCATTGTATAACCTTTGAGGAGTAGGGGTTGACCTATCATATGTTGTTTCCGGTTCTGCGTGGACTTGTGCTCTTGTTATTATTTGTTCCCGCACTATTGTTGGTCTACTGCCGTCACTATCTATGATCTCACTGGAAATAACATCTATATCTTCGTCGCTCTTGGTCATTTTAACTACCCAGTTGTCTCCTCTCGTAGCTACTCCCCAGTCACTTACTTTGGGTGTTATTTCCGTTTCCTCATCATATGTAGATAGGGGTGTACTACTATCTTTCTTATGTAAACGATTGTCTCTGTATCTCAGTCTCTCTCAATTCTGTTAGCGGGATATCTTCTTCTTCTGCTGAGTTCTCTCTGCAGCGCGTCAAGCGGTTTAAAGCATCTGGTAGTTGATTAGAATTGTTGCTTTGTTCTTCAGCTATGTCGTTCTCACTAAAGGAAGTGTTTGTTGAATTTGTAGAGTCATAATAAGCCAACGTAGCTTTCCGTAGCGGTCTACTATTTGGTAAAGCTGGTGGAACCATAGGACGATGATCATCTTTTTTCATCTGCGCTGCGTGTGCTTTTACGTCGATGTGCTTCTCTTCATGCCATAATTTATAAGTCACAGGTGTTGTCTGTTCCACGACTTTATATCCATCAAGCCATCTGTTATCCATCTTCTCTCGAACGTTCTTCTTATAATATACTTTATCTCCAGGTTTAAATTGTTTGGACGTTGCTCCTTTGTCATGCTGTTTCTGCCATTTCTTGAAGGCTTTCTGTGCATTACTATTTGCTATTCGGTGAGCCTTGTGCTTTTCTTGTATTATTATTTGGATGCACCCTCGCTCAAAGCATTGGCACCTAATTGACTATGTAATTGTTAGGAAGAAGGACAGGCAAGATGTCCGGGTGACCAAGTCCATGTGTGGTGCCGAATGCTGGACTGATCATCGCCTCATTGTATCTAAACTTAAAATTCGTATCCAACCAGCCAGGCGCCCTCAGGGGAAGAAAACTCAAAAGAGGCTGGATGTCACCAAACTAAAGAAGACAAAAATCAAACAGTCATTTACTGACACCTTAGAAGACCGTCTCAAATCTATCTCGCTAGACGGCCAAAGTGTGGAAACAAATTGGGCAGCCCTAAGTGAGCAGATCTACAACACTGCTACAGAGGTCCTGGGTCCTTCCACCAAGAAACAAAATGACTGGTTTGATGAGAACTCAGATGATATAAAGCAGATGTTGGATGAGAAACACCATCTCCATAAAGCATATTTAAATGATTCAAAATCTACATCCAAGAAAGACGCTTTCAACAACATGCGTAGAATCGTCCAACATAAACTACGCCAGATGCGGGATTCATGGCTGAGTAATAAAGCAGATGAGCTCCAAGGCTTTGCTGACAGCCATGACTTGAAAAATTTTTACCTTGCACTCAAAGCGGTCTATGGTCCAACATCATCAGGATCATTTCCCCTCCTTAATGCAGATGGAAAAACACTAATTACAGACAAAGAAAAAATGCTCCAACGCTGGGCTGAACATTTTAATAATCTTTTGAACCAGCCATCATCTATTAACGACGAAGCCATCATCCGCCTGCCCCAAATTCCTATAAATGAAGCACTAGATGATGTACCAACTCTGGAGGAAACTAAAAAAGCGATTCGTCAACTGTCTAGTGGAAAGGCCCCTGGCTCCGATTCAATTCCTGTTGAGGTTTATAAAGATGGCGGTGCAGTTCTGATAGAGAAACTTCATATGATCTTCCAGCAAATGTGGCAGAGTGAAACCATCCCACACGATCTCAAAGATGCGTCAATTATACATCTATATAAACGTAAAGGTAATCGCCAAGACTGTAACAATCATCGAGGCATCTCTCTTTTATCAATCGCTGGGAAGATATTCGCCAGAATCCTTTTGAATCACCTTACGGCTCATCTTGACAAAGGTCTTTTACCTGAAAGTCAGTGTGGATTCCGGAAAGAACGTGGAACCACAGATATGGTGTTCGCTGCAAGACAGCTACAAGAAAAATGCCAAGAACAGCACTGTGACCTGTACACAGCTTTCATCGACTTGACAAAGGCGTTCGACACGGTCAGTAGAGAGGGTCTATGGAAGATCATGGCAAAATACGGCTGCCCAAAAAAATTTATCACAATAGTGCAGCAAATGCATGATGGAATGCAGGCTAGAGTTCAGGAAAACGGTGAGCTATCAGTGCCTTTCCCTGTCTCAAATGGAGTTAAACAAGGGTGCGTACTTGCACCGACTCTGTTCAGTATCATGTTTTCTGCTATGCTGACTGATGCTTTTAGAGACGGGGACACAGGAATCGACATTAGTTATCGTATTGATGGAAAATTGTTTAACCTTAGGAGGCTTCAAGCAAAAACCAAGGTTAAATCACACACCATCAGAGATCTTCTGTTTGCTGATGATTGTGCCCTCAATGCTGGCTCAGAGGCTGATCTGCAGCATAGTGTGGATAGATTCTCCGAAGCCTGCGCCAACTTTGGGCTTACCATCAACACGAAGAAAACAGAAATCATGTACCAACCAGCTCCTGGCACAGTTTATACTGAGCCAGTCATCAAGGTTAATGGTGAGAAATTGAATGTTGTGAACAGATTCACATACCTTGGTAGCACACTATCCCAGAACATTGTCATTGATGATGAGGTGAACACCAGGATCTCCAAAGCCAGCAGCACATTTGGCAGACTATACACCAACGTCTGGCATCGAAGTGGCATTAGTCTACAGACAAAGCTGAAGGTGTACAGAGCTGCGGTGCTTCCAGTGCTGCTATATGCATGTGAAACATGGACTGTATACAGGCGCCACGTAAAGAAGCTAAACCACTTCCATACAGTCTGTCTCAGGAAGATAATGAACATCAAATGGCAAGACAAGATCCCGGATACCGCCGTTCTTGACAGAGCTGGTATCCCTAGTATTGATACTATTCTGATGCAGTCACAGATTCGCTGGGCAGGTCATGTAGTCCGCATGCCAGACCATCGACTGCCAAAGATACTCTTTTATGGTGAGATGCAGAAGGGTAAACGCTCCCATGGTGGCCAAAAGAAGCGCTTCAAAGACACGTTAAAAACGTCATTGAAAACCTTTGACATAAACCCAGACACATGGGAAACTGCTGCGCAAGACCGAACTGCTTGGCGCACATCTCTTCGTAAAGGTGCAGCGGCATGCGAATCATCCAGAAGAGCAGCAGCGGAACAGCGGAGACAAGCTAGAAAGGACCGTGAAATAAAACCTTCACATGAAGCAAACATTCCCTGCCCACACTGTCCGAGATCTTTCCAGGCCCGCATCGGGCTCATCAGTCACCTTCGTACCCATAGACTAACCTAACATATTCCTAAATAATTGGATGAACAGAGTGGTCTTCATCACCCGTGATGGACGAACACCATTTGGATTGGATCTTCGCCTTGATACTTCCTCTGTGGTTGTAAGAGATTGTCTAATGGGAAGTTAGGTTCCCGTCCGTATAACATATAGAAAGGTGAACATCCTGTTGTATCATTTATATTAACCCGTATTGCTTCAAGGGCTTGATTAATATATATGTCCCAATATTGGGTATTTCCTTGTATAAACTTGGCAATGATATCAATCAATGTGTCATGCATTCGTTCATTTCGTCCATTTCCCTGTGGTCTGTAACACGTAGTGGTAGTATGATGGATATGTAATTTTTGTAACGTCTGTTTGAAAAGGTTGCCGACAAACTGTTTCCAATTATCTGTAATTATTCTTCTGGGACAACCGTGGCGTGGCATGAATTCTTGTAAAAAAATTCAGTTACTGTTGCTGAAGTTGCATTCTTGAGAGGGTAACTTTCAGGCCATACCGAGTATTGGTCGACGATGTGTAACAGGTATGCGTTTCCAGAATGTGTGATAGTATATGGACCAGATAAGTCCATACTTATTACTTCCATGGGAAAGTATGATTGTTTCATCTGTTGCAACGGAACCTTGTCTGGTCTCATGTTGCGTATCTTGCAGGTTTTACAAGTATTAATATGTTCAATGATATCCTTGTACATAGTTGTCCAATAGTACCTTTTTTATGATATCTATAGTTTTGTCTCGCCCAACATGTCCGTTATCATCATGGAACTGTATCAACAGCTGAGGTACTAGTGATCGAGGAATTACTTTTTGTGGTGTACCTTCTTGTTTCGGATCTATGTGATACAAGGCTTGGTCTTGTGGCTGGATAGTAAATTGTTTGAGCGATGTGGGCTTTGCTTCTAACTGTTTGATAAGCTTGACTATTTCAGGGTCTTTTCTCTGCTCCGCACCTACATCGAATGTATCTAAGTTTGTTGTGTCCTCTGTATCTATGTCTGTCGTTGCAATGATATCTTCAATATCCACTCCGCCGGAACTGATTACATTGATTTCTTTTGTGTTGTCATTAATATCAGTACACTCATCAGGATCAACTTGCTGTGTAGTACCAGGGTGTGGGATTCTAGATAAAAAATCTGCACAGGTGTTCTGTGGACCTGGAAGATGCTCAACTGTTGCATCATACTGTTGCAAGTTGATAGCCCAAACCTGTAATTTTTTTTGTTGTTCTTGTGTCTTTGTAAGCCAATTTACCAATGGTTTATGATCCGTTCTGATAGTAAGTTTGGTACCTCGGATGTAAAAGTCAAGTTTCTGTATGGCATAATGTATAGCAAAGGCTTCTCTTTCCGTAATTGACCAATTTCTCTGAGTTTTTGAAAGCGCATGTGATATAAATGCTATAGGCATCTCATTCGGAATCTCTGGTATAGTAAGTGTTTTAACCTCTTCGCTGTGCTGCACTAAACGAGCACCTATTGCTGTGTCGGAGGCGTCCGTACACAGAATCATCGGACGAGATATATCTGGATGTGTTAGAAGTGGCAATGTTGCGAGTGCTTCTTTAAGATGTTCAAAAGACCTCTGACATTCTTCTGTCCACTTGAATCGAGAGTACTTCTTAGTGAGGGCGATAAGTGGTTCAGCGAGTTTTGAAAATTTTGCAACGTGGCGTCTGTAATACCCGCAACAACCTATAAATGCTCGAACTTGCCTCACTGTTGTGGGAGCAGGCATCTTCTTTATTGCTTCTACTTTCTCTGCGTCTGGGCGAATGCCATCTTTGTTCACTATGAATCCTAGGTATTTAGTTTCTGTGTTCAGAAATTGACACTTGCTTAGCTTGAGCTTTACTTGATGGTGTCGAAGACGATCAAAGACTTGCTCGACTTTCTTTAAGTAGTCATCCACGGTACCTGCTGTATGTATGAGTATGTCATCTATATTGGCTAATGCAAAAGTATGCATTCCTTGCAAGACTTCATCCATTAATGCCATGTATGTTGCTGGACTTCCTTTCAGACCAAAGGGCATAACATTCCATTTGTAACTTCCCATATGTGTACAAAATGTTGACTTCTCTCTTGCTGCCGGAGTCATGGGAATGCACCAAAATCCTGAGCGTGCATCCAATGTTGTAAAGTATGTAGAATGTCCAAGTGTTGCCAATATATCATCAATGCGAGGTAACGGGTATGAGATTGTTTTAGTTATTCTGTTTAGTGCGCGATAGTCGCAACAGAATCTGTTTGTTCCGTCTTTCTTTGTGACAATTACTATCGGTGACGACCATGCTGATGTAGACCTTTCTATAATTCCGGCTTTTAACATTTCGTTTATGGCTTTTTGCACTATTTCCCGATTCTTCAGTGGGGTGTGATAAGGTCTCAAACTGACTGGCTCCACTACTGTAGTCTGTATGTCCATGTATATTGTACTAGTTCTGCCTAACTCCATGTCTGTTAGTGCAAATACATCTTGATGTTTAGTGACAAATGCACTAAGTTTTTTCTTATGTTGATCATCTGCCTTCAGCGTTGCCAGCAATTGTGAAAGTCGATCTGGTGTGTGCGAGTCTTGTCTTGACCACGGTGTCTTAACATATGTGTTGTCATCTACTCTGTAAGCATTGTTCTTACTTTCTCGTTCTCTGTTGCGATATGTCCAATGTTCGCGATTCATAGGCTCGTTCTTTCTAAATGGTTTTACTGTATATTCTGCTCTAGGTATTCGCCATGGAGTATGCTGTCCATTTTTCCCATAATTGTCATTTTCACACTGTCGTTCACTACGGCAGTAATCGAAGGGTTTTGAATATCTCGCGCCATATCTCTGGTGCATTGGTGTGCTCGAGTATTTCTTGGTTATCCGCCATGGAGTATACTCTGATTGTTTTCTGTGAGTATCGCTTTCGCTTTGTCGTTCACTACGGCAATATTTTGCTGGTGTTGGCAATAAGGGATCTGTAACACAGTTGATATAATATGGTTGTTCTCTATTATTTGCTGCCTTTCCATATTTTCCACCGCTAGTTCGTCGCTGTATTACTTGGTTTATTCTTTGTACATAGCGAGAGTATTCGTGGTCTTTATTCTTTGTGCCTATGTTTTCCGGTTCATTTCTACACGCTCTCCCATATGGTGTATCATCATTATTGTATCTTCTTAGACCGCATGACTGGACACTGCAGTGACTAGATGCATACTTAGAGTTATCCGCTCTGTGTCTATACTGTGTCTGTTGCCAGTTTTGTCTGTCCCCGTTTTGTTGATTATATACTCTGTTTCTCTCTATTCTATGCCTTGACTCGTTCCTTGTCCTTATTCTTTGGCACTGTCGATCATTCCTATATCAAAAGTTATCATTATATGCCTTTAGTCCTTTTAATGGTCTATTGTTAACCGAAGGATAACCTGAGGTGTAATTTCGAGATGTATATAGTGCGGAAGAATGGTGTTGATTTCCAACTACTTCAGGTTTTCTATTATTTCTTGCAGTGGTTAAAGACGATCTTTGTATCTTGGCAACTATTGCCCCTCTGTGTATTGTTGTTGTTTGTCCTGAAGTATTTACGATCATGACTGGAAAGTCCATAGAAGCCGAAATTTCCGCGATGCCTTCTGTAACGAACATGAGAGGTTCATCGCTTATGCCTTCGTCATCCAAAGGTTCGATCTGTATCATTTGACCCGTTTGAATGTAGTGGGAATTTTTAACTCGGCCTTTGGCTATCACCAGTGTGTTGGGTGACATCGTAACTGGAGCTGTCAGTCGCACCAAGGATGCAATATGTATGTCATCCTGCAGTTGTATGTATTCATTGTTAACCCTAATCTTATGCAAGTCACAATATATTCTAGCCTTATGTTTGTTGAGGAAGTCTCTTCCTAGGATAAAGTTTCTAGACATTCCTCGTGTGACTATAAAGGAATGTGTGATCCGTTGTTGTCCTATAAAGAAAGTAATGTTTGCAATACCACATGATTTCATAGATTCTCCTGTCACTGACGACATGTATGTTACTGAAGGCCGAAAGGTTGCTAAGTGTTTAATTTGCTTGTACAGTTGTTCTCTTATCAAGCTGACAGAAGCACCTGTGTCCACGAGTGCTCTGTAATTTTTGTTGTTAATCTTGATTAGACAAGAGCTGGGATCCGGCGTGATATTTATTCTTTGGGGAGTGGTTGTTGGGTGTGAGATCATGTTGTTTTCCTTTATATTTTTGGACCTACAATGAGAGAAGTTATCCTCATTTCTGTAGTCACCACTAACGGTCCTGTTTAGTGGTTGACTGGTCCGTTTCCCCGATCGTACCTTCTTGACTGTCCCCTTGTAAAACTGGAAGTTGCACGGGCTCATCTAAAATTTTGCCTGTAGTTCTGCCTATTGTTATTGCCATAATATCCGGTATTATTGTAGCTGTCCTGAAATGGGCGTGGCTGTTGTCGACACTGACGGGCAAAATGTCCTCGAAACCCACATGTGAAGCAGATAGGGGTGTTGACCTGTTGTATGTTTTGTTGTGTGCTCCTGTGCTCAGGCTGTTGGTGTCTTGACTGACTTGAACGGTGCCAACGTGTTCGAGAGTGTCCGACCTCCATGGGCTCGTGCTCTGTGTGTGTTTCCACTATGGGATCTTGCTCAACACATTGTTTGAACCTGGTCTGCACATTCTGTTCCTTCACTGCTATTTGGATTGCCTCGTTTATTGTTGTGGGGTCTTTTCTAAACAAATAGAGTTTGGTATTGGTACTCAACAGACCATCTATAAAAACTCCCACCAGATTTTTATCCATATCTGGTGATAATGGTAGACCATTCGAGGATGCCTCCTCTACTAAATTCAATAGTTTCTCCCCATATGACTGGACTGATTCATTGGTCTGTTGTCGTGCGCGGCGAAGGAGTGCCCATGCCTGATCAGCATTGGTGATGTCACTATATCTTAGTGTTAACTCCTTCTTTAATGATTCGTAAGTCTCTGCAAGGTATGTGTTGTCCCATCTCCGCAAAAAATCTGAGACCAAGGAGTCCGATGCTAAATGTAATATCCTTTTGCGGTCTGTGTCTGTGACTGCATTTATTATTTTGGCAAACTTTTCAACCTCCTTTATCCATTTTCTAAAGTGTTTGGCCTCTCCTGTGAATGGTGTCACCATGGTATTAATTTGGCTGTATTCTGCACAATGACCCATCTCATTTATTGTTTCTGTAATAGTTTGTAGCGCAGCCATTGTACATTGTTGTTCTGTTGGTATTGGGGCTGGCATAGGCTGTTGTTGGTGTTGATATTTTTCTTCAGGAAATGGTGTAGCCATGTTGTCGCTGTAGGAGGAGTGGTCACGGCGCCAAATAGGGACGGTAATGTGACCGTGGTGGTCCCTACTTGATTAACTAGGTGACTGAGGCAGGCCTAGTTGGTTATCTTTTATCTGTCTTCCAAGTGAGGCTATCCTTAACTTACTGGTCCTTACTACCAGAGGTGTTAATTCTTGGATGATATAGTTTGGTTCGTTACCACTTCCAGGACTCGTTCTTCCCTCCTTGGTGTTGAGTAGCGACTGATTCGTATTTAGTGGTTACTTAATTCCTAACCTTTGGTCACTCCTTATACTTCTCTATCCCTCAATCTCTTCACACACATAAGCAACTGGAGGGATGTGATTAAACTTCAACAACTTTATTTACATGAGATCAATATCCATGGTTCTTCAAAACATCAAGTCATCAGACAAAATTTTCAATATTCAAAGTCTTTATGTCTCCGTCTGGATTCTACTAGATATCCCTAAGTGCACGTATAAATGTTGCCTCTCACTTATTCCTATTATGTGCATAGGCTGATAACTTTGGTCTCAATCTTTTTTTTTCCTCAGTACTCTACACTAGTTTCCCTAGCTCCTTGGGTGTATATTCTCTCCTATCTCAACCTGGATAGGCTTAACTCAATTACAATGCAGCATTTGCAAATCAATAGTTATACCTGCAATAATCAAAGAATTGTCTAATACTCATGTGGCAACCTTGATACTTACGCTGACATGAGAGCGCAGGATATGCATGTATTGATGTTAGAGTAATTTCAAACTCTTACTACTTATTCTCGTCGTAAACCATACCTCTCCTTTAATTCATGACAGCTAATCCAGCATATTCTCTGTACATAAGTTGTCCACTTGTACTTAGTCAAAAGTTCACTTTCAAAGTTCCTTCTTTATTAACTGCTCCTTAATACTTGAGCAGCATTACCCTCTTGTAATGACTTGGCTATAATTCTGAAAACATGAATCGCTAATACACATTGGTGCCTACAAAACTCATCTTCGAATATTTTCTTTTTGTCAGTCGCTCCCTTAAGCAGGAGCAGCATTACCCTCTTGTAATGTCTTGGCTATATTTCTGCACCTCGGTTCTCTTTCTGGCATCTGCTTATACAACATACGATATAAGTCAAGAAGAAAAGTCAATCTTACCAGAGTCAAAGAAGTCTAAATACTTATCACCATTCCTACTAAGCACCCCTATAAGCTAGCCTATTGTTCAAAGCACAGTTTAATCTAGCATCCAGAATTTCTACCACTATTCAAGCTAGAGCTAAATATCCGCTTTCTCTTGAACAACTGTTACCCACAGTTTCATGTTTTTGAGAGCCCGGCAATTCGCTCTTGCCACGTCAAAATCTCCGCTCGGACTGATTTCTTTTGTCCTTCAATTTATCTTCTCATCTTCCGAACTTGTTTACGAGTCCTCTGATTGGTCCTGGCAAGCTCACCCCACTGAGCTGTTCTCAAATACTGTTTGCTCATTTTCCCCGTGCGTACTCTCCTATTTCCAACTCATAAATCCTATAAGGGATGTAATTAAATTGTGATCTCCCTTTGACGTTTACACAAAATTGTTACTTTTCCTTCTTGGTGACTAGTAAAATCGTCCTAATATGTAAATATCTTAAACTCGACCTGTTCACACTTAGAAAATATTACGGTTTAAAATAGTTATCTCCCTTAACATAAACACTGCATTCGCTATCTTTTATCTCCCATCTTTAGAATTAACAGTCTATCACTAAAATTATTCAAATTTTCTAACCCATTTTTCCATACTCTCCAATCCCATTGACACCTAATTCTTATTCATCTGAACTTAAAACTACAGCGTAACTACGCTGTACAACCCAAACGGCGACACGACATCGTTATCGACTTGTACAGCGCAAATAACGCTGTGAAACCCAACGCCCTAATATCTGGCCTTTGGCTGGGATCATGTGTCTAGACACAGGGACCGGTACAGTGGCATTCATATGTCATTAGGTCCCTTGTGTGAGAACACAGATGATCACCACAGTGACACAGTTTGTCATTGGGTCTTTTTGTGTTGGGACATGTGGTCTTGACCAGGGCCGGGTTTGGGCGGGTACTAATGCGACCTCATGCGAGGAAAAAATATGCGACCTCAAGCGAGGAAAAAAAAAAAAAAAAAAAAAAAAACGTTATCGACTTGCTCTGACGAGAGATATTTGGTAACTGGGTATGTTGTTAAGTTAAATTAAAGTAGGAGATAGTCTGTAAGATCTTTGCTTTTGTAAAGTATAAGTTTTCTTCAGGAAGTTTTAGTTTATTTCTTAAACAGTAGTGCCATCAATTGCTATCTGGTAGAAATAATTAATAAACTAGAAGTGCGCCTATATTATTTCCTGTGAATGAATAGCAATATCATCCAATTGTATAACGAGGGTTGGATATTACCTAGATAAGGTTAAGTCCTTAGGCTATATCAATAACTGTAAAGGTGAGGGCCGATATATGTAACCTCGGTTTAATTATAATTACTTACTTACTTAGTCGTTCCCCTTCTACCGTGAGGTGTAGAGGTTTGGAAGAGAGAGCGCCAGACTATTCTATCGGCTGTCTTCCTCCTGGCCTGGTTCCATTATAGTCCTCGGTCCTTGAAAGATTGTCTAATGTTGTCCTCCCAGCGGACTCTGGGTCGTCCTCGGGGTCTGGATCCTTGGCTCTTTGTTTCCCATGCTTGTCGTGGTAGCCGATCTTCTCCCATTCTGCAGACATGGCCAAACCATCTTAGTTGGGACTGTTCTACTTGGGTCTGTAGGGATTGGCATTTTAGGCCTTGACGTATCGTCTGGTTGCGTACCATGTCTCTTCTTGTTACTTCAACCACCTTCCTCAGATACCTCATTTCTGAGGTTTGGATCTGGCTTTTATGGGTTGTAGTCATTGCCCATGACTCGCATCCATATGTCAAGACTGGGACATAGGAGGAGCGGTATACAGCCATCTTCGATTTCTTACCAACCTCTCTCTTGCTGAGGAATCCTCGATTTATGGCCTGAAAAAGTCTCCCAGCCACTGCTTTTCGAGTGGCCAACTCTTCTTTGATGCCTCCCTTTCGGTCTATAATAGCTCCGAGGTATTTAAAGTGGTCGACCTGCTCCAGGACCTGTTCTCCCAGCTTAATCTGATGTCTTCATTCTTCTCGTGATATCACCATGGATTTTGTTTTAGAGCTGCTTATGACCATCCCTCTCTTCTCCAGCTCTTCCTTCCAGACTTGCAGGTTGGATTGGAGATGTGCCTCTGATTTAGCAATCAGGGCAACATCATCAGCAAATGCCAGCTCTGAAATATAGACCTGTCTCATCTTCCAGTACCCCACTGAATACTTTCTTGTTCTCTCCTTACATGCCTTGATGACATCGTCCATAAGGAGTATGAAGAGGTAAGGTGATAGGATATCACCTTGTCTTACACCAGTGGTGGTCCTGAACTCTTCTGACTTATGGTTTGCTGTCCTCACATAATTTCTGCAAGACTTTTAGAAGCTCTGTATAGCATAAATCAGAGGTGCTGAAATATTCTTCCTTGCCAAACAGTCCAAAAGTTTGCTCCAACAGACCCTGTCAAACGCCTTTTCCAGATCTATGAAACAAAGATGGATCTCACTCTTATACTCAAGGGCCTTTTCACTCAGCTGTCTGAGTGTGAAGATGAGGTCTTGAGTACTTCGGTTTGCTCGGAATCCGCACTGGACCTCATCCAATTGTGGCTCAGCTAGGCGTCGGAGTCTCTGCTCTAGGATTCTAGAGTAGATTTTTCCAGGGACACTGAGAAGGGATATGCCTCTATGGTTTCCACACTGTCGATTGTCACCCTTTTTGAAAATTGGTGTTATGATGGCAATCTCCCAATCCTTTGGTATGGTCTTGTTGCACCATGCTGCCTGTAGGACCCTTAAGAGTAACAGGTCGCCTGATGCTCCCATGTACTTAACCATTTCTGGTGTTATACCATCATGCCCTGCTGCTTTGCCCATCTTGATTTTCTCCAGTGCTGCCTTCAGTTCTTCCATCTTTATGTCATCTTCATCACCATTGGTTTCCTCTTCTGTGCTAGTGGTTATCATTTCTGATGTTTGACCTTGCTCACCATCAAGGAGTTCTGAGAAATATTCTTTCCATCTTTCCATTACTTCCTTCGGGGCAGTAAGCAATTTGCCTTGCTTGTCCTTTATAAATTTGAGAGGGCATTGTTTTTCCTTCCTCATGTTCTTTAGGGTCTTATAGAACAATTTCTGGTTTTCTTGTGCATCTTTTTCTAGCTTTTCTCCAAATTCTTCCCAGGACTTCTGTTTTGCTGCTAGCACTTTGTTCTTTACTTCTGTTCTGAGTGTCACATATTCTCTATATTTTTCCATTTGTCCTGTTGTGTTTTTAGCTCCTAAGTATTGTTTCCATGCCATTTTCTTCTCTCTTATTTTCTCTTTGACTTCCCCTGTCCACCAATGTGTCCTCTTTCTCTTGTTCCCAAGTCGGACTTCACCACATGCTTCTGCAGCAGTTGTCTTTATGATATCCTTGAATTTAATCCAGAGGGTTTCCAAGTCATCAGGTTGTTCTTCTGTGTTGCTCACCGCTGCAGCAATAAGCCCCTGATATCTGGTCTTAATTTCTGGCTCTCTCAGCTTGTAGGTCCTAATGCTCATTTCTCCTGCTCGTTTACTTGGTTTCTTGCGTGATGTTGAGCAGTTCCTAGGCTGAGCAACTCTTTCAGTTGTTCGTTTGATTGTTAGCAGGTAGTGATCACTTCCAATCTCTGGCCCCCTCCAGACTCTTGCATCTCGGACATATTTGAATGAGCTTCTCCAAACAATGGCATAGTCGATCACTGACTTCTCATTCTTTGTTGGTTCACATCTAGTGTATGCATGTATGCGCTTATGGGGGAACTTTGTGTTTGTAATGATCAGATTCTGCTCACTGCAGAATCTAAGGAGTCGCTTTCCATTGTCATTGAGAGTATCTTCTCCATATCTTCCGATAACTCCACCCCATCTAGCATGGTCATTTCCAACTCTGGCATTAAAATCTCGGAGCATGATAACTTCATCTAGGCAGTCATCCACTGTCCTTTGAAGCAGCTCGAAGAATTCCTCCTTGACCTCTGCTCTCTCATCCTCATTTGGCCCATACACTATGACCAGGTTGACTATGGTTTCTCCTTCTTTTAGTTTCACAACCATAATGCGCTCTGAGACAAAGTTCCACCCCTTGATACTATCTTTTTTATTTTGGGCCACAATGCAACCCACACCCCCTTTAGCTCTTTCGGATATGGGTACACCACTGTAGAGCAGCGTGTTGCCATTGAGATCCATGACTCCTTGTCCTTTTTTCTTTGTTTCCGTTATAGCCAGGATTTCTAGTTTTGCTTTCCTCATCTCTTCCACCAGCTCCTCTTCCTTCCCATTTATACTTCTTGTGTTCCATGTTCCATAAGTCGTAGTCCGTAGTCCGTTCCAGTTCGTCGCCTTTAGAATCAGTCCGGTTTTTCTCTCTTGTGTTACTCGTAATCGTGGTTTAAAGCAAACAGGTGATTGGCCTGTTGTGTCTTTGCATGGTGGAGGGGCTGCCTCCTTACGGCCTCCATGCAGGCCGCCCTCTTCCTTTTTCATCCGGGCTTGGGACCGGCATAGGCGGAGATTTAATTATAATTATTGCAGTGTAAATACGCTGGGTAGTTGTGTACGTTATTTTATTGTGTACGTAAATTGGTTGTGCAATTAAATATTATGGAGAGGGGATTTTAAGATACTTGATATATATGAGCGTATTGGTGTAAATTTTAATTACGGGCATACTTGTATTTACTTGAGCATTATTTCGGTAAGGGAGCCCGGAGAAGGGGGGAAGTTAACCTTATTGAGAGTACAGGGATTCAGGTATTTGTCTACGGTTTTTAAATTATAACCGTTTGTGTCAGTAGAAGAGGGTCTAGATGGGATATTATTAGTCCTAGAGGATATATATATATATATATATATATATATATATATATATATATATATATATATATATATATATATATATATATATATATATATATATATATCTATATATATATATATATATATATACAAGGGAAGGTCAAAAAGTAATGCCCCGTAATTTTTAATTTCATTCAATAGGCAAGAAAACAGATAAAATTCACATTGAAATGTAGCCCCAAGTCTGAACTTCAAAAATTTATTTCTCAATGTAGTCTCTGTTATTTGTTACAGTTTTTGTCCATCTTCTCACAAGGGCATGTATCCCCGGATGGTAAAAATGTGTGTTCTTTTTCCTAAACCACTGACGTACGGCGTGTTTAAGGGTCTCGGTGTCCTCAAAGTGATGTCCGCGAAGATCTTCTTTTAGTGGCCCAAACAGAGGGAAGTCAGAAGGTGCAAGATCGGGACTGTAAGGGGGATGTGATAATAATGTCTAGCCAAATTATGCAGTCGCATCAATGGTGCGTTTAGCGGTGTGTGGTGTGGCATTGTCGTGCTACAGTAGTGCAGTTCTCCTATCTTTTAATGCGTAAAGTCGCCGAAGACGACCTCTAAGCTTCTTTAAAGTTTCAATGTAACGGTCTGCATTCACAGTGTTTCCCTGTTCCAAGAAGTCGAGACGAATCACACCCTTCTCCTCCCAAAACACGGAGGCCATAACTTTCCCTACAGATGGTGAACTTTTGAACTTCTTTCTTTATGTCTGTCTGTCAACATTCTGGGTACCCACCGTGCACAAACTTTTGAATAACCCAGGTCTTTAATAATGTTCTGAACACTGCCTTTACTAATGGACAACATGGAAGAAAGTTCATCCAGTGTTACCCGACGGTCACCACGAATGATGCCATCAACTCGATGAATTTTGTGTGGAGTCACTGCGGTAAACGGACGGCCAGTCCGCTTTGCGTCAGCCATTGAGGATTGACCTACTTCAGCTTCGTCACAACGTTGTACCCAATGTCGGACAGTGCTAACATCCACTGTTGAATCTCCATAAACATTCTTCAAACGTTCGTGGATGCGAATTGGGGTCTCGCCTTCAGTATTGAGGAATTCTATGACATAACGTTGTTTTAACTGAACGTCTTTGGCAGCCATTTTTAAACTGTTACAGTGGTGCCACCTGTTACTGAAACAGGTTGGTAATGCTATACAGTGTCGAAGAGTGTTTGAGGAATCCTGCTAAATTTACAAATTGCACACCGATGCAGTATTTACATACATAAAAAATAGGAGGCATTACTTTTTGACCTTCCCTCGTATATATATATATATATATATATATATATATATATATATATATATATATATATATACATATATATATATATATATATATATATATATATATATATGTGTGTGTGTGTGTGTGTGTGTGTAATTTATAAGTGAATTTATATTACATAGCGGGATGTAATTAATATTTATGAGACGGGAGTCCATCTTTCCTAGTTTATATTGTGTAATCGATGGAACGGTCCTGAGACCGCCTGTAAAATTTAGTAGGGCTTAGTATTGTAAGTACAGGAGTTCCGTTTCAGTGTATGAATGTTGTGACGGCAGACGGGCCAGCCAGCACAAAAGATTTAGGTCAGTTGTGTTTGGGTGTTTCCTAAACAGAAAGGTTGAAGTGGGGTAGTTTTGACCTTTAGATAGGAGTGTTGTCTATCGCTGTGCATATTCGAGGAGGGGCAGACGGGAGTTGTATTTATTTAAGGGAGTTAGATGTTAGAGATGATTATATTTGACATGTTGTATATCTGTTGTATTATTTGTTCCACAGCAGTCAGTTTTACGGCACATTGGGAGGCTGTAACCGGCCTTCCAATTTACAACTGAAAGTTGTTGTCTCAGGAGTCTAGTGCTCGAGATATCGGCAGAGGTGAAGAGCACTGGTGACGCGGTGGTTACTGGCGCCAAGTACGGCTGCCACAGGAAAAAATCAGTTCCATTTTCATTTAGCGAACGGATTTCTTAAAATCCTGAGCTCTAAGCTCATATACACATACCGAAACAAAGGCACGTGGCCTGATGTCGTCGTTTAAAAGTCGGTCATAATAAACTCGATGGCCCTAAACCCAATGATGGTTAACCGGGCAGGTGAAATTACGTTTCGTCAGCAGTGAATCCTCTACATCCTAAGTCAAGTACTTAGTCCATTATTTCAGAAGTCATCAGCAGCAGTGGTCCGGGCAGGAGAGAGGGTCAAAATTCCTTTCCCAACCAAAAACGAGAATAGTGGCTTAACGGAGACGCCACATCACCAGAGTAGAGACTGAACAGAAACAGATAGGAGGCAGAGGTGTTAGAGGCAGATAGAAAGTGTGTTAGGACAGCCTCTGAGATAGCAAATGAAAAAGCTTATTTAGTGGATCAGTGCTTGTGAAGCAGTGGTTAACATTGCAGGACACCAGTTAATTAAATTATCGAGTGCAGACACTTAGTACGTCTGCAGCCAGACCATGATGTTAAAGTTAATAGTTATATTAGGTTAGTTAGGAGTGGTGGTACTTAAACTAGAGACCCCCACCTTGTAGTTAGGTTCTGTTAATCCTTAACTTCCTTCCATACAGGTTGCAAGAGAGGGTGAAGGTGGTGGATGATAATATCAGTCCTTTTAATCGTTTATTCATTTTTTCAGGTGTGCGACCACGCACGGTATTTATTTTGATGTGTACTTTATTTTTATTGTGTAAATAAAACTATATATATAATGTACACTGGATCAGCGTCTACACTATGCTGTACCTATATGTTGTCTGTATAGTTGTGTCTGTGGTCTTTAGGTAAACCTTATCTCCTTTGTTTAAAGGTAGTCAGAGGGGGTGAGTCTATAGCTATTATTGAAGTCACGAGTGGCGAGGGAGAGTCAATCTAGGTTCTCACCCTCGAGCCAATAGGCTCATCTTACCACATTCACTGTCACTTAAAATCAAAATCTATCTTCTCAGTCGTTTCTCATACTAGGGTCTTGTCTTACACTCAGGCATAACTCTACACTTAAATCCACTTCGTGACAGTAAATTCAAAATGCAAATTAGTGCAAGTGCTAGTGAATGAAAGATGGCATCTACTTCAGTACGTATGCTGCCATATCCATCACTACATGAGCATTGAACCATACACTTGAGCGTCCATTGTGGCATTTACTTAACATACATACAGATGGATCCAATATGACAGATGCTTCAGTACCAATACTGGCAAACTCAATAGGATATGTGTTTTAAAACCTATACTGAAGAATCTAATATGACATATGCTTCAATGCATTCGTTGGCAAATTTAGTATCATAAGTACTTCTGTAAACGTGCTGGTGTTTCAATATGTCACATACTGCTTCAGCTGTCTAAAATTGCTTGTGCTCTCATATCTTCTTGTAGGATTACACTTACATGAGACAGAATGATAAGGTTCCACAGGAAGGTGTTGTCTAAAAGCTGTTCTTCGTAAGCTGCTGGATCTGCACATAGATAAAGAAGACAATCATAAGTCTTTATAGCAAGAGAACAATTATGCTTAGTTTTGGTAGTTTTTTAAATATGAGACTTCCACATTTTGGTGAGGTGTAGACTGTTCAACCTAAACACAAGGTCCATCAATTATATTAAAGTGCATGTCTAAATATAAAAGACTGTGGGCTTGTAGAAATAATAATGTGACTTTTTTAAAACTCTGTGTAATGGCTCTTTTCAGATCCAAATGGCCACCAACTGGAATCGTGCTTTTATTCTGGTAGGGCTGACTTAAATTACAATCAGCTACGGTCGGGCTTACATATGGCCAACAATTTTAAATATCGCGAATGTATTCATCGTGGGCCGAAAACGTGGGCCAAGGTTAATATCAAATAACGTGGAACTGTCAAAATATTCATCTTGAAATCCGATCCTCACAATAGACATCACTTTTTATTGACAGACGTAAAACAGACGATTATGAACATCATCATAATTATTATATCAACAGTTCATCTTATAATCTCATGACATCTTATTTAGTGTATCTATGTTCATGGATGATCAACATATAATTTCATAACGGCTGACCGTTCAAGGGCAGACGTACATCTTATGGTCATGAAGTATATCAGACATCACAGAAAATCCCATCTTTAAACTGGCCTCGTAAATAATATACATGTAGGACATTCGATCATCATCATTGAGGCGTCATGGTAAATAGTGCATTTTCAATCCTAATTCCTGAATTCAATTTACCTCTCGTCATCTGCCGTATTCCGTAGGACGGCGGAAATATATATTATATTTTGTATTCACGTTTTGGAAATACAGTTCTTTCAAACGGCACGTATTTACAAAATACTAGGCTGGCTTCACTGACTTTACTTCATCGTTGATCCATTTCAGTACACTCTCATTGAATGTGCTGACTAGATTCCAACATTGCAAAAATTGCATAAATATTTATCTTCATTTTACTTCAATAACAAGACTTACGGTGAGAACCACACGGCGATAGCTTCCACTAGGAAGGCCGTATCAAATAGTAATCACTTGAAGTTTACCCCCGACATGGGGTTCAAAACTAACAGACCAATGTCTGACTTCTGTACCAGCCATTACATCTCTCACTCCGGTCACTACGTCATCTACTGTTTAGCAACAAAACCCGAAAAATACTTATGCACAAATATGTGCGCTTCCGTGCGCGATGAATTTAAATTACCAATATATTCTTACCACATATGTTGATGTGTACCCTCTTAACAGAAGTAGGACCCATGACTACTTTATTACTGTTAAGGACCCAAAAAGTACGCAACAGTTACATTACAACCCCTGCGAAAAAAAGTTGAAAAAAAAAACACACACACACAAATAGTAATACGTCTTACAAGGAGAAGGACAAGAAAAACCATCGTTGCGGCCACAAGGCCTTCGTCAGGGACAGACAAACAAGAGACAGGAGGGAAAGAAAATGAGAATTAAGTAGAGAACATGAAACTATAAAAATAAGAGAAAAAACTCCCTTAATATTAAGTCCAGTCACATGTGAAGCAAGATGGCTGCCACTAAACTGCGAAAATTTTTTTTTTTTTTTACTTTAATAACAGCGGAGAGGTAAATCAAATTAACATCTACATATAATATCAATCTAAATATACTAAACAAAATATTACTAGTGGCAGAATAAATATGAAAGTGAATTCAACTCAAATAAACAAAATGCAATGTAAGTAAATGTATAACCAATATGAACCAACATGAGGTAAATGGGGCAACACTAGATAATATTAAATAATAAAGACGATGAAACACAAATAAAATGTTAACAGAAAGAAAAAATGTCAATAAATGAATTGAAATAAAATGGAATATGAATTCATCAAAACGATGAGTTAAAAAATGAAAAAAAATGGAAATAAAACCACGCGAAGTAATCAACGAACTTAGCAATACTAAATAAGTATGAGTGGTGATATGCTACCGATGTTATGCGTGAAAATCACTAGCGCTATGAACTAGAAATAATCTATTTGCTTATAAACATATTAAATATTAGACATTATTAAATATGATTAAGTAATAGTATAAGCATAGCGTCCATGGCCTTAAAATGTTATTAATTCCTACTGAGTTCACTATTAATTAAAGTGACGAAGTTGCAATGTTATATTAGAAAACAGTCAACACTTCATAAAGTTCCGATTGACTTAAAAATGTTATCACTGTTAAATGTTATATTCATACACTAGTCCAATGTTTTTATTTATGTTCATGTTATTTCAACGTTAAACTGTATATGGTAATTTACTACAATGTCAATGTTGACACAAAACTAGTGTAAAGTCAATAATAATAATAATCTTGCTGAACGAAGTAAGGTTCTTTGAGTATAAAGTCACAATTAAGGAACTGATCGTGCAGAGGCATCACTCTTCATAGGGCGTAGAAGCTCGCTTGACTCATAAGGACTGAATGATTTTCCTCCGTAGGTGTCAGTTTTCTGGACAAGTACATAACTGGGTGCCATGTACCGGCGTACTCCTGTAGTAATGCGCCACCTATGTCCAAAATTTGACTCGTTGCTGCGGAGCACAAAAGTTATGTCTGCATGAGGCAATAGTAAAACAGTTGCCGCAGACACAAATGATTTAATAGGATCTAACGTGATTTGATGTTCTTGCGACCACCGAATCATGTTAGCTGCGCCCCTCTTTAACAATGTAGAGAAAGGTGCAGTGATAATAGATAATAACAATAAACGGAGTTGACAAAGGCATAGATCTCAAAGGCTGAACAAAAGTCATAGCCTGTGTAAAAGTAAAGAAGTGTGACAAAAGTAGTTGACTAAGAAAATATTGAGTTAATCGGCCCAGTAAAAAATAACGAAATATAGATACAACAAGTGTAGAGTCTGAACAGACAAGATGTATGAAAATAAAGAAATGCAAATATGCAAGACATAAATGATATAAAGAACAGAGAAGTATCTGTAATAGTAGAACAGACAAGTACAAAACATCCGGAAGAATGAAAAATAACGCACCCACAATCGCAACTATAAAGTGCGTGGTGCAGAGTTTTGTACCAATTGCACGTCTAAAAGATGGTGCGCAATAAGAGAACCATGTATTAAATTAACAGCTCTGTGAGCGTCACGATAATTATAAAAGCGCACGAAAGCAAGAAGGTTAAAAGAATTTTGAAGTTTGAACAAGCGAACAAATTTAACATTACCGATTTTCTGAAAAAAAAAATGTTTCAGTGCATGCCAAGTGGTATGAGACGGAATGTTGCGCCCCAGAACAGTGCGATTCAGTGATATATGATCTCGGTCAGATCGCAACTGAGCCCGAGTATCATTCAACTTATTATGTGTCGCGTGTGCTAAACGTGACGAAGAAAGAAGGCACATATTATGTTTTTCCTTGTATGATGTAACAGTAGGACAAAACACAAATGTTAGAAAAAAATATCTTCTATAGGAAAAGCCTAAAATAACAAAGTCATAAAGAAATATGTGACTCAGAAGAGAAAAAAATGATGACTGAACGAGCCGCGTCATCAAAGAAATGAGGTAATAACTCCAAGTATCAATGGGCTAATATCTGCGCGAAGCAGAATTAGGTACCAATTGTAAATGAAGAGAATGGTGATGAAAATGTACACCACTGTCTCGCTCGATAACCAAACGAGCATCTCTATTGGTACGAAATGTAACCACAGCGTCACCACACCTGTTATTGGTAGGTGGCAACAGACGCACAAACTTAATGTCTGCAGTATAGTTAAGAAAATCTCCCAGTGACTGCCATGTCGTACCTAGTGGCAGATTGCGCACTAGAACGGTGTGAGAATATGCACCTTTACCAATATAGGTAGTATCGCTATCACTCAAATTTGAATAAGAATAATGTGTATGTCTAGTTACATGAGGAACATTTACCTTTTTCCTTCTCAAATATGTATCATCTTTATTCAGCGGTGTATCATACTGATAGCACTTAGTATGATACCTGTCAGTATTCTTCTTCTTCTTCTTCCTCGTTCGTCCTGAAAAGGACGGTGGTTACGTTGTGTCTGTTTACGCCTAAGCTGTGATATCTGCACCTTTCGGTCGACACATCCGACTTCTGCACGGCATTTTTTGGGACCGGGTTTGCTTTCCCTCTTCGATCCGTGCTCGCTCAGCCAGACTGCACTGCTGCAGACTGTTTCCAGGACCACCACGTGGAGGTGGAGCACGGTCTTGACCAGCTCTGGTTCGCTGATCATGATGCAAGCAGTCAATCTATGGGTCGCTGACTGCATTCACTATTGCTGCATCTTTGGGTCCCATCAGTATTCAAAGCAGTAGGTTTAAAGCATGTCGATGACCACTGCTTGTTAGGCAAAGTGACAATTTTGCTGACTAACCTATTGATTTTAATTTTATTAACTGAGTTAGAACTAACTGTGATGCTGTTAATATGATTAGGAAGCACTCTATCACCTTTGACATTCTCAATGGTTTTTTTAAGATCAGTTTGACTCTGATCATGTCACCAAGACTTATCTCCCGAATTGGCAGTATTATTTCGTCGAGGGAAGGTATATCTCCCCCGGAATGATTTTTTTGTAAAACCATGCTGACTATCAGCATTGAGTGCTTGGTGCTGACTCTTAGATTTAAGGTGTTGATCATCAAAATTATGTCTAATTCTGTCAACCTTGACAGCAGAGAACCCCTTGTTGTTCAAGACAACGTCCAACAGACCATCAATTCTGTTGCGAAGTTTCGTAATTGTTAAATCAGCAATTTCTTTCTCCTTAGCCAGAGCCATGCGTATTCTAACTTGGGTCTCAACTTGAAGTTTATCATAATCGTGCTTTAAGTTACTTAACTGAGAATTAAGAATTTTCTCGTTAGCTATTTTATCATTGAGATCTACTTTCAATTTTTCAGTCTGAGATGTTGTCTCCAGTTTAAGACTCTCAATTTCTTGTTGGAGATTTTGGATAGTTGCTAAAGCATTAGCCTTCTCCTGCACAAGTTCAAGTTTGAGCTCATCAAGTCTGGACTGTAATGAGTCCATATCTTCTAGCTCCTTTTTCTCCTTCTCCAGTTTAGATTGCATTAATTCTTTCTCATGAGGAGGTAAATTTTCTATTCTCATTATCTCAGCCAATTTATTAACACGCTTCATATCCACCCACTGCAATACTGCCTAACTCTCTTTAGATAATTCTTCCTTACTCTTCAATTCACACCACTCTGGAGTAATTCATCTCCTCTCTTTCGATGCCCAGACTGCATATACTACTAATGCTTCACCCTCCAAATTCTGCGATCTTCCAAAATCCATTAAATGTTCTACTATAGACATCTTGTCTAATTTATATAAGTTATCCATTAAATGTTCTAGTATAGACATCCTGTCTAATTTATATGAGTTTCCAACTCATTCAGTTAAATATTTCTTCAAGAAATTCAAATTACCACTTAATTACTGTGTAACAAGTTCCTGTCCATAGAACTGCACTAAAACTTGCTAATTATATTAATAATGTTATTACTCAAAGAATCAAATTATGCATAAAAATATTATCAGAGTACAACAGAAGTAGACAATGTAACAATAGCGACAAGGACAAGATAATAAGGACAAATGAAAACGTTCGCAGGAATCAAACGAACAACAAAGTAGAAATAAAAAGAGAATCTTGCAAAGAATGCAATGACAACTGTGAAGAAAAATAACAAGGCAAGTGACAACACAAGGTATAAACACAAATGGTGTATAGAAATAAACGATAGTGAGGTTGAGGGTGACGTTCACAAACAAAATACATCATGCAAATAAGGCACTTATAAGAAATTACTACGAAAACAATAATAAAACACTTGACGATACAGCTAAACAGTTAGTTGTCACAGACAACCAAACGCAGTGGACTGAAAAATCCTTCAACACTTATGTGTTGGAACATCCACTTGCGGGAGGTCTGCAAAAATATGTCCCTACAGAACACTCACGAAGGCCCTGGGGTGAAACTGGGATGTTTCCTTCGTAAGCCACCAGACCCAACCGCCCACATAATATATTGAACATGAAACATGAAATAGAAATATGGACATATTTAAAGAGAGGGCTCAGCTATACATGTAACGGTAAGAAAGAACAACAGTTTCGTTACTTATCTTTATAACAGAAAAAATTTCTCGGTCCTCACGAAGCTTGCAATTTTGGCATCCGGGCGCTGCATGCACGAGCCATAATACACGTGTTGATATGAAGTAGTAACAGTATCCAACGTTAATGGTGGTAGTTGAGGTCCACATGCCCTTGGATAAACATTATCTTGGATCCCAGGTCAACGATGTTGTCGCCTTGAAAGATCACGTGATTTCAAATGATATTTTCCCCACACTGGCCACCAAACTGTAAAGGCTCTTTTCAGATCGATATGGCCGCCAACTGGAATCGTGCTTTTATTCTGGTAGGGCTGACTTAAATTACAATCAGCTACGGTCACGCTTACATATGGCCGACAAATTTAAGTAACGCAAATGTATTCATCGTGGGCCGAAAACGTGGGCCAAGGTTAATATCAAAAAACGTGGAACTGTCAAAATATTCATCTTGAAATCCGATCCTCACAATAGACATCACTTTTTATTGACGGACGTAAAACAGATGATTATGAACATCATCATAATTATTATATCAACAGTTCATCTTATAATCTCAGGACATCTTATTTAGTGTATCTATGTTCATGGATGATCAACATATAATTTCATAACGGCTGACCTTTCAAGGGCAGACGTACATCTTATGGTCATGAAGTATATCAGACATCACAGAAAATCCCATCTTTAAACTGGCGTCGTAAATAATATACATGTAGGACATTCGATCATCATCATTGAGGCGTCATGGTAAATAGTGCATTTTCAATCCTAATTCCTGAATTCAATTTACCTCTCGTCATCTGCCGTATTCCGTAGGACGGCGGAAATATATATTATATTTTGTATTCACGTTTTGGAAATACAGTTCTTTCAAACGGCACGGACTTACAAAATACTAGGCTGGCTTCACTGACTTTACTTCATCGTTGATCCATTTCAGTACACTCTCATTGAATGTGCTGACTAGATTTTAACATTGCAAAATTTGCATAAATATTTCTCTTCATTTTACTTCAATAAAAAGACTTACGGGGAGAACCACACGGCGATAGCTTCCACTAGGAAGGCCGTATCAAATAGTAATCACTTGAAGTTTACCCCCAACATGGGGTTCAAAACTAACAGACCAATGTCTGACTTCTGTACCAGCCATTACATCTCTCACTCCGGTCACTACGTCATCTACTGTTTAGCAATAAAACCCAAAAAATACTTATGCACAAATATGTGCGCTTCCGTGCGCGATGAATTTAAATTACCAATATATTCTTACCACAAATGTTGATGTGTACCCTCTTAACAGAAGTAGGACCCATGACTACTTTATTACTGTTAAGGACCCAAAAAGTACGCAACACTCTGCAATTACAAATTGGCACAGCTGCTAAGTAAGTGAGAAAACATACAACCTGGTCTGCCAGTACCTTGACAACAAAACTGTCTGAGTACAGCAATAAATCAGCAAAATCTAGACAACACAGGTGGATGTTCCTATGAACCACAGTAGTGTAACAGAAAATATCCCCAAAAGAGTCCATCATTTTGTGTATGTACACTGAAAAAATGGCATTGTAGCCCTCTGAAGAATTTATGACTCTAGCATGCACCCAGACACTGTTGGCCCTACCAGCCCTAGAGGAGTGATCCTGGACAACAGCAGTCAAGATCAGTTAAGAAAAAAGCAATAAAAACAGTGTTCACCCTTTCAAACAAATCACAGAGCCCCAAATTAGTGCTTAATGTTCAAATACTAAGGCAATTCTTTTAACTGGCAACTGATATGGAAAAAAAGCTGAATAAATATCAGCTGCAAGCAAGACTAAGAATGGCAGTTTAAAAAAAAATTGCCAGCACAATCTGGGAAAAGATGAAAATATACTTATGAAGCTGTATGCCAGATTAATGAGACCAATCCTATAATACGGTAGTGCTGCATGGAAAATGGTGGCCAAATCAAACTTTGATAAAGTTAAACTCCAAAATCAAGCTATCAATCATTACAAGAGGAGTGAAGACAACAGCCCACTAAAGAAGGGAAAAGAGTACATGCCTTCGTTCAACAGGAGTGAAAAGAGATAGCAAAGCACAGCAGCATGCTGGGAAAAAAACTCAAAAGGCTAATAAATCACCCGGTGTACCACAGAAAAGATGGACTGGCAAAAGAAAGATTACACAGAGAAACTCCACCCCTTTTCCAGAGACGTAAGAGAACAACTTGACTGAAGCACAAGGGACAGCCATACTCACAGAATATACAGAGAAACACTATCCAAGCAATCGTTGGACCCATGCAAACACAGAACGTATGCAAATGAAAACCAAGATGAAGGAATCTTTCTGCTACTAAACAACAGTGCACAGAAAAACAAAACAAAAACGGCCTCAGTAATAGGGACATTTTCAAACAACTTCAGAGCAAAGGCAGATGCAAGGAAAACTACAGTAGAAATCTTCATGATGGAGGAATACACTGACAGATACATACTATTTCCCAGATGCACTGTCAGTATTAACAGCCCTCAGGAGGCAAAGAAACAAAGACCAAAATATCTTTGCAGTAACACAGCGAACTGTCAGCAATAACAAAAAAGTTGTGATACAGTGGATCCCAACTTACTGCATTTACTAAAGAGTTGTTGTTGTTTCACTAGGGCCGCTGAGCTTCTAGCTCTTTAGCAGTCAATATCAAAATGAAGACTCCTTGGTATTATCTACACTGTAGATCTAGGCGTTTCCGGTGGCTTTTCTGTCATTCCGAAACGTGTTGCGTTGAAGTAATGAGCCTCCAGTTTCTCCAGCTTGGCTTGCATTTAAAGGACCGTCCCATCTGGTCCCAAGCCAGGAGTAAGAAGTCCGTGGCACACTGTGCATTCCCTGCCATCCAAGGGGGCTCTCCAACTATGCAGAGCTAAAATACTGTACTCTGGTTCTGGGCTCTCCCAAGGAATTGTCACATCCAGCACAGAGCCACTTCTCAGCTTCCCCTGCCTATCACTGGGTCCATATTGAGATCCTTCTGCATGCAGTCAACCATAATCAAAGAATTACGCCTGGGGCTCAAGTGACTTCTCCAAAATTAGTGTGCAATGCTGGGTTCTCAACAAGTTTCACCACAGGGGGAAACCCTGGAAGTGTGTGGATGATTTCAAGTGTCAATGAGGATGTAATTAGCCTCAAAGACATAGGTTTACTTTCATGTACATATATTGTAGCACTGTGCATAGCTAGTGGTCATATAAGGATAACTCCAGATATGCCTCCGTGCATTACTCAAGAGTAAAGAGGCTGACAGATTGGCAAAGGAGGGTGGGAAAACTACTTGAAACTGACACGTAACAACATACAGAGGCTTACCCAGAACAGATAAGGAAAAAGTGGAAGACTTCAATGCCACCATAAAAATGATGTCTATTATCACCTTAACAACATTCTTTGCAATATAATGAGTCTAATCATGTAATATTTCTTGTTATGATTAAATGGCATGAAATAATAGAAAACACAACTTACGATCTTGTAAGAAAACCTGAATACTTGAGCAGAGATGTGGAAGAAACATCTTCAGACCAATTTCTGGTTTTGTCTGATGAACATAAACGAAAATTATTAGCCTTCACAGTATTTAAAACAGTTTGTACATTCACTTAATTAAGATAATACTTCAATAATTCACAGCTTTGGCATTGCTTTAAGTTATCAGTCTGTCGTGGTTGAGTTAAAGTGGTAGAATAGTTGTCGAGTTGGACAATAGTAGTGAAAATCGACAAGGGATAGTGGACTGACTGAGTTATAGATTACACACAGAAAGGTGTAAAGAGGAGATGGACTTGAGACAAACTGGAAGAAGATTTATTACAATTATCTCTCTCTCCAAGCCTCAACTCACTTTTATGGTCTAAGCACCTCCTGCTCTCACTCTTTTGTCTGAATCATACATAGAGACTATAGTAAAGAGCTTGACATTGTAAATTATGGATGGAAGGGTCGTGAACAGCGCATTAATAAATGTGTAAAATTTATTACAGAAGAAAAGCATGAAAATAATGCATAACATCACAAACAACATAAAAATTCATCAATAATCAAATATGCAAATGCACCAACAACGAACACACAGACCACCGATCATAAAACCTGTAGAACACAAAGAAATGAACTAAACTGTCTGTCAGTCTGCCCGCTTTCGTGGGACCAAAGGTGCTAGCTCCAGGAAGTGTCTTACATGTAGATATCCTTCAAGGTCAATGAAGTGAAATACAAAATTTCAGGTGTAGGTGCTAAACGTTGGTGACCCCTAATTGCGCGAGGGGGACTGGAAGACTGTTTATCTCCGGCTGATCAAATAAACAAACTGAGCGGCAGTCCATCCGCTTTCGTGGGACCAAATGTAATAGTCCGGAAAGTGTCTTACATGTAGATATATCCTTCAAGGTGATGAAGAAACTACAAAACTTTCCTTGTTGGTGCTATCCTTTGGTGACCCCTAATTACGTGAGAAGGACTGGAAGGCTCTCTATCTTTTTTGCTGGCCGCTCCTAAGTGCGAGGTTTTCCATAACCCGGAAATACACACAAGATGAAGTGACTTGAGGACAAACGATCCCTAGCGCTCTCATCCGGCGCGTGAAACTTGCATACGTGGTGGTAAAAACCGGTTTGGACTGGCTTGACTGTGGTTAACTGAATGCCCCGTTTAAGCACACACAAAGTCGGGTGATATAAATCCTGCTATAGACATGCTGGGCGGGTTTGATCTTCTGGAAGCCGCAATGCTCTGACTAGTAATACAATAGGCGAGTAGTGAACTACTACTGCAATAGATGATTTCATATTTAGCGTTGGCTCGTTGCACTGCGTGAGCTTAACTTGGCGTTGAAAAAAGGGTTTTGGTTCAGGTATAGAGGTTGACAACTCGTGACGCTAGGTGTATGCAGAAACCCTCTAGATCGAAGAGAATATGAAGTTCTTCGCCTGACTGGAATCTTGCTCTAGCGATTTGGTCTCCCTGAAACTAAGACCCAAAAGAACGGCCTTTACATCAAGCAAACAATAACATTTCACTAACTTTATACAGAAAGTTACGCTCCACTATGGGATTACTTACTTATTTTTTTAGTCGTTCCCCTTCTACCGTGAGGTGTCGAGGTTTGGAAGAGAGAGCGCCAGACTATTCTATCAGCTGTCTTCTTCCTGGCCTAGTTCCATTCCAGTCCTCGGTCCTTCAAAGATTGTCTAATGTTGTCCTCCCAGCGGACTCTCGGTCGTCCTGGGGGTCTGGATCTTTGGCTCTTTGTTTCCCATGCTTGTCGTGGTAGCCGATCTTCTCCCATTCTGCAGACATGGCCAAACCATCTTAGTTGGGACTGTTCTACTTGGGTCTGCAGCGGGTGGCATTTTATGCCTTGACGTATCGTCTGGTTGCGGACCATGTCTCTTCTTGTTACTTCAACCACCTTCCTCAGATACCTCATTTCTGAGGTTTGGATCTGGCTTTTGTGGGTTGTAGTCATTGCCCATGACTCGCACCCATATGTCAAGACTGGGACATAGGTGGAGCGGTATACAGCCATCTTCGATTTCTTACCAACCTCTTTCTTGCTGAGGAATCCTCAATTTATGGCCTGAAAAAGTCTCCCAGCCACTGCTTTTCGAGTGGCCAACTCTTCTTTGATGCTTCAATTTTGGTCTATAATAGCTCCGAGATATTTAAAGTGGTCGACCTGCTCCAGGACCTGTTCTCCCAACTTAATCGGATGTCTTCTTTCTTCTCGTGATATCACCATGGATTTTGTTTTAGAACTGCTTATGACCATCCCTCTCTTCTCCAGCTCTTCCTTCCAGACTTGCAGATTGGATTGGAGATGTGTTTCGGATTTAGCAATCAGGACAACATCATCAGCAAATGCTAGCTCTGAAATACAGAGTACCCCACTGAATACTTTCTTGTTCTCTCCTTACATGCCTTGATGACATCATCCATGAGGAGTATGAAAAGATAAGGTGACAGGATATCACATTGTCTTACACCAGTGGTAGTCCTGAACTCTTCTGACTTACAGTTTGCTGTCCTCACATAATTTCTGCAAGACTTGTAGAAGCTCTGTATAGCATGAATCAGAGGTGCTGGAATGTTCTTCCTTGCCAAACAGTCCCAAAGTTTGCTCCAGGGGACCCTGTCAAACGCCTTTTCCAGATCTATGAAACAAAGATGGATCTCACTCTTGTACTCAAGGGCCTTTTCACTCAGCTACCTGAGTGTGAAGATTAGGTCTTGAGTACTTCGGTTTGCTCGGAATCTGCACTGGACTTCATCCAATTGTGGCTCAGCTAGGCATCGGAGTCTCTGCTCTAGGATTCTAGAGTAGATTTTACCAGGGACACTGAGAAGGGATATGCCTCTGTGGTTTCCACAATGTCGATTGTCACCTTTTTTGAAAATCAGTGTTATGATGGCAATCTCCCAATCCTTTGGTATGGCCTTGTTCCACCATGCTGCCTGTAGGACCCTTAGGAGTAATAGGTCGCCTGATGCTCCCATGTACTTAACCATTTCTGGTGTTATACCATCATGCCCTGCTGCTTTGCCCATCTTGATTTTCTCCAGTGCTGCCATCAGTTCTTCCATCTTTATGTCATCTTCATCACCATTGGTTTTCTCTTCTGTGCTAGTGGTTATCATTTCTGATGCTTGACCTTGCTCACCATCAAGGAGTTCTGAGAAAAAATACTTTCCATCTTTCCATTATCTCCTTTGGGGCAGTAAGCAATTTGCCTTGCTTGTCCTTTATAAATTTGAGAGGGCATTGTTTTTCCTTCCTCATGTTCTTCATGGTCTTATAGAACAATTTCTGGTTTTCTTCTCATCTTTTTCTAGCTTTTCTCCAAATTCTTCCCAGGACTTTTGTTTTGCTGCTAGCACCTTGTTTTTTGCTTCTGTTCTGAGTGTCACATATTCTCTATATTTCTCTATTTGTCCTGCTGTGTATTTAGCTCCTAAGTATTGTTTCCATGCCATTGTCTTCTCTCTTATTTTCTCATTGACTTCCTCTGTCCACCAAGATGTCCTCTTTCTCTTGTTCTCAAGTCGGACTTCACCACATGCTTCTGCAGCAGCTGTCTTTATGATGTCCTTGAATTTGAGCCAGAGGGTTTCCAAGTCATCAGGTTGTTCTTCTGTGTTTCTCACTGCCGTAGTTATAAGCCCCTGATATCTGGTCTTAATTTCTGGCTCTCTCGGCTTGTAGGTCTTAATGCTCATTTCTCCCTTTCGTTTACTTTGTTTCTTGCATGATGTTGGGCAGTTCCTAGGCTGTGCAACTCTTTCAGTTGTTCTCTTGATTGTAAGCAGGTAGCGATCACTTCCAATCTCTGGCCCCCTCCAGACTCTAGCATCCTCGACATATCTGAATGAGCTCCTCCTAACTATGGCATAGTCGATCACTGACTTCTGATTCTTTGTTGGTTCACATCTAGTGTATGCATGTATGCGCTTATAGGGGAACTTTGTGTTTGTAATGATCAGATTCTGCTCACTGCAGAATCTAAGGAGTTGCTTTCCATTGTCATTGAGAGTGTCTTCTCCATATCTTCCAATTACTCCACCCCATCTAGCATGGTCGTTTCCAACTCTGGCATTGAAATCTCCGAGCATGATAACTTCATCTAGGCAGTCATCCACTGTATTTTGAAGCAGTTCGAAGAATTCCTCCTTGACCTCTGCTCTCTCATCCTCATTTGGCCCATACACTATGACCAGGTTGACTATGGTTTCTCCTTCTTTTAGTTCTACAACCATAATGCGCTCCGAGACAAATTTTCATCCCTTGATACTATCTTTTTGATTTTTGGCCACAATGCAACCCACGCCCCCTTTAGCTCTTTCAGATATGGGTACACCACTGTAGAGCAGCGTGTCGCCATCGAGATCCATGACTCCTTGTCCTTTTTTCTTCGTTTCAGTTATAGCCAGGATTTCTAGTTTTGCTTTCCTCATCTCTTCCACCAGCTCCTCTTCCTTCCCATTTATACTTCTTGTGTTCCATGTTCCATAAGTCGTAGTCCGTAGTCCGTTCCAGTTCGTCGAATTTAGAATCCGTCCGGTTTTCTCTCTAATGTTTCGTTTAATCTTGATTTAAAGCAAACAGGTGATTGGCCATTTGTGCCTTTGCATGGTGGAGGGGCTGCCTCCTTACGGCCTCCATGCAGGCCGCCCTCTTCCTTTTTCATCCGGGCTTGGGACCGGCATAGGCGGAGTTCACTAAGGGATTAAATTATTATAATCATTGCTATGAAAGTATAGGGCTGTCTTTAACGATGTCTCCTGTTCCTTCCACTCTGTCAATTATCAGCATGCGCTTGCATAGGCTTAATATATTTTGTACACCCATGTACCTGTCAGTAAATGTTATGACAGAATAATCTACTCCTCTTCTTCCAATCTCAACATACAGGAAACCTAACCCTGTAGTTGCAGCTGCATGGTTATGCTATCATCTTACAACATTTAAATGAATTACATAAACAGATTACAGCATGTGACATTACACAAATAAATCATATGCCCCTTTGGGGGAAAAATTATTAACATCCCACAAATGAATATGTAGAAAATGTAATGTTCCTGCTGTAATAATACAGTTGTGACTGAACATAAGATATAATTATATCTATGGCTTGTGTCTGCTTTCTGTGGAAGTTATCCCTAATGTCTAGCTACACAAATAAGCATAAAATGATTCTCCCCAGCCACTAGAAGTTTCTATCAAAAAGGAATATGTAACTATCTCCTATAATTCAGAGTTATAGTGCCTGTATCTCACTATTCAGTTTTAAGTGAATAATCCACACTTCTGACATTTCCTTACAGTAATGACAGTTTAAATTAGCCAACTCTTAACCCAAGGGTAAGCATCGTATGGACTGATTCTACGCCTAGTATCTGTTATCGTAAGTTTATCATTTTACCCATTATAAACCATAACACTGACACCTGACTGTTTAAGCACCACTTAACTAAGGTGGTAGACAGCACTACATTATCACTGAATTAAATTACTGGGAGAAATCCTCCAAATGAATTCAAGTAATTTCCTATCAGATATGTATATAAAAAGCTGACATGAATATATCAAATTATAAGATATGTTTACTCACCCCAAGGAATGACTAGAGATAGGCATTAACATTTAGTTCATGTGTTAACGTTTTTTCCTTATTCTCCTGTGAGTCCATCTCGGGTAGGAAATATTATACGAGTGTGTGGTTGACTGATTAAACCCTTCTACTCTTAGTTTATCGAAAAACGCTACCCGGGACACCTGCATAGCCTGGTTCTACAGATGTATCGGCGTAATGCGTAATAAAGAGTAAGACAAAGGTTTCTCTAGAGACTACATCAGAGACAACAAACCCCGTAAGAAAGTTCCCCCTCTCACCCCCCGATAGGCAAAATACATAATATTATGGTCTTCTAACTATGTCGTTCTAAGGGGCGAAACCACAAAGACGAACCGTGGGTTATCTCCCCCTGACGAAGATCAAAACCTGTTACGTTCAGCTCAGAAGGGTCCAACCGCTAACGAACCGTTTCTACACGGAAACTTTCACTCGTGATCAAAGACTTAAAGCGACCAGAGAAATTCCCCTGGTCAGACGGACCACAGGTGCACTGATGTAATATTACCGTCTGCTGACCGTAGCTTGGCCAGTGAGGAATTTACTGAAGGTCAGAACGTAAACAAGCCCCGGGGTGGGGTTTGAGAAGGTGAAAAAATGTAGGTAGAATATGAAAGAAAAGAAAATACAAATGTCTAGGAAAACAGAACATTTAAAGAGTAATAAAAGATAGGACTAGATGGTAAAATAGATTATCGGTCACTGTGACAAGTAGCCCTCTTTTTAAAAGTTCGTGGAGCACGGACTACCTGACAGTAATTTATCTTTTCCATAGACGACCGTTATATGTCCTTAGAACTTCCTATACTCATAATCCAAATTCGTATTCAACTTTTTGTGTCCTTATGGCTCCGAGTTCATTTCTTTTCTTCCCTCTGTCTAATAGATGTTCGGCGAATGGGATTTTCCTAGGCCACTGAGCACTGACGAAATCCCTTTCCCTGTGAACCTGACCTCGGTTTCACAGTTCGCTCGGCCTGTTTATCATCCAGATAAAAATCCGTAATTGTTTTGAGTTTCGGCGACGCCTGAACTCACTGACCGCTGCATAGGTAATCCGCCTGTTATATACAGTGAAATCATTATTGGACTCGGGTTGCTTACATTTCCTTGTGGGTTTTCGTGTCACGGGCGTGAACTTAAATGACCTGGGATAGCTGCAGACTATCGGAATTTTCCGCGCGAGTGTAACTCGAGTCGGCAGATGAAGAAGTTTGCTGGCCGAAGAAAAGCTAGCATATTTCTCCAGCCTCTTCACACCTACTCCGCTGTTTCGGTGGGAGCATTGATCAATCATCAGACCAGTGCCGTCCAAAGGCGGGTCTGGAACTTTCCTTGCCTTGCCACTCATAATTCTGGCTTGGTCAATGGAAATGATCAGGTTGCTCGGTAAAGGCCAGGCGGAGGCGATTACTTTGCTGTCCATCAGTGAGGTTGAGACCACTGGAATAATGCGATTAGAATGAGAGAACTCTGCTGCCTGAAGCATAGAGTAATCGATCGCATTCTGAGGTTCTACTGAATCATAACAGATCTCCGTAGCATCTATCTTTGGAGAAAGATAGGTATTATCTGCGAGTTGCAAAATTTGTTGAGTTGCTTTACGTTACTAACCTGAAGTGAGCCAAGGCTCTCAACGATAGCTCCTTGAAAGGTAGTAAGGCAGCATTTCTCACTATCTTCTGCCCTGAGAAGTATGAGAGACTCAGATGGAGTACCAGGGATCCCATCGCATGAAACCCTGTGTCCACCAAAACCGTCAACTCTGCCCTCCCCTAAGGGAGTTACTGGCGTCAGTTGAACTTTGTCCTGCAATGCAAGATCCACTTCCTGGATTACAGGCTCCGCAGTTTGCATGCAAAGGACTGGACGGTTTGAGATCCCGTTAGATCGCGAAGTGCCAGAGATAAAACTCTCGGTGTGTTTTTCCAAAGTTCCTTGGAACGAATTGGAAACTATTACCCTTTTAGCAGGCGACTTATTCTTGCACCTTTTCCGCTCAGGGTGATGAGAGGGGCGGCACCTCCTTTCTCCGATCGTTGAGTTGGAGGGATACGCCTCTGCAAGTGGTTTTTCGCCTTCCGGCCGGGAAGCTTGCGAAATATGACGTGATAGGTTGTGGCTCCCTTTTTTCGACGTCACGTGTCGGTTAGGTGGTGCTCGGTCTGTAGCGTAAGAGGCTCGGGGTTCACCGCTTGCCTGACAGTAACAATCCGTATTATATTGCTTGTTAGCACCTCTCTCACCTTTGTGCAGTTTCCATGCCTGGGAACGTTTCGTACTCTTTCTTGTGGTTTTAGGTCTGCTGTCCCGACATAAATTCTTTCCTAGTTTGGGCTTCGGATCCAAGGCCAAAGGAAAGTCAATTTCCTGGAGTTGGGGCGCGGTTTTAACAGGCAAGATATCTGTCAGGGGCGCAAGGTTTACAGGGGCGTTTTCAGACAAGGGCGCCGTAGAGGGGGAACTAGAGTGACTACATTTAGTATCTGTTTCCATCCCCCGGGTTTGGCTTTCCAGTTCCCTCATTCTGATTTGGTGTAGCCTGCTCCTTTCTTGTTCTTCCATCTCCCATTTCTTGTGCCTTTCTTGTCGTTCTATCTCCCATTGCTTGTCCCGTTCTTGTCGATTTGTTTCCAATTGCTTCTCCTCTTCTATCGCTTCTTCTACATACTTTCGGGTGAATGCTTCGCTCTCCCCAGTTTGTTTACAGGACCATGTCAAGATTAAACGGCTGTTAAACCAATTGTCTACCTCGTATTGATCCTGCAGGCTTACTGCAAATTCTAGAAAGGGCTGGATTTTGCTATCCTGGTACTCCATGTACTTAGCTACCTCAAGGGCAATCCTATGCATTTTAACTAGATTGGCCATTATATCAGGGTAAGCAAACACTATAGAAGAATAAACCTAGAGATATCTGTTACCTAGTCCACTAGGTGCTGATTAATTTCCTTGTGAATTAACACTGTCTAATCAATAAAATCTAGGCTAGCATGGGAAAACTTTAAATCATCGAGAAGTTAGTAGCTACTCTGATTTCGACAAGCAAAAACCCCCCAAAAAACTCCAAAAAATGTAAGTGATGTAAAACTTATTATCATCACTTCACCCCACTTCTGTCAGTACTTAGCTATTGAGAGGATTGGTTACTATTATACGAATGAACACCTTCCCTTGGTACAGATGCAAGCTAGTAACTGACTATCTGTAGCTTCTTATCTCAGATAAAAGAGCTACTCCTGAAAAAATATTTAACCCTTAAAAAAAAATTTTCTGACTTTCACAACAATAGTCGTCAGATTTACCAACCCAAAAAACTCGGCAGTGATACCAGCAGCCTTAACCAGCTGTGTCATGTGAAAAATGAACAATAAATGTAACTTAATATTTATGATTGCTGTGGAGAAAAACCGCTGTTCCGACTTCCTCCAAAAGAAATAGTTCGATTAGTCTAGGGGATAGCTATTCCTATAATCTGCAGAACACTAACTCAAAGAATAAAGATAGAATCTTGTGAGAGATTCATCCTCGGATTGAGCAAACCATTTTGTCGTCCGGTTCAAATGTAGTTCAAAATTCCGGCGAGCCAGCCATTTTGTGCGATTGCATCAAATGTAGCTCAAAATTCCGGACGGGCAACCATTTTGTCGTGGTTGAGTTAAAGTGGTAGAGTAGTTGTCGAGTTGGACAATAGTAGTGAAAATCGACAAGGGATAGTGGACTGACAGAGTTATAGATTACACACAGAAAGGTGTAAAGAGGAGATGGACTTGAGACAACCTGGAAGAAGATTTATTAAAATTATCTCTCTTTCCAAGCCTCAACTCACTTTTTTGGTCTAAGCACCTCCTGCTCTCACTCTTTTCTCTGAATCATACATAGAGACTATAGTAAAGAGCTTGACATTGTAAATTATGGATGGAAGGGTCGTGAACAGCGCATTAATAAATGTGTAAAATTTATTAAAGAAGAAAAGCATGAAAATAATGCATATCATCACAAACAACATAAAATTTCATCAATAATCAAATATGCAAGTGCACCAACAACGAACACACAGACCACCGATCATAAAACCTGTAGAACACAAAGAAATGAAATAGACTGTCTGTCAGTCTGTCCGCTTTCGTGGGACCAAAGGTGCTAGCTCCAGGAAGTGTCTTACATGTAGATATCCTTCAAGGTGAATGAAGTAAAATATAAAACTTCCGTTGTAGGTGCTAAACGTTGGTGACCCCTAATTGCGCGAGGGGGACTGGAAGACTGTTTATCTCCGGCTGATCAAATAAACAAACTGAGCGGCAGTCCGTCCGCTTTCGTGGGACCAAATTTAATAGTCCGGAAAGCGTCTTACATGTAGATATATCCTTCAAGGTGATGAAGAAACTACAAAACTCTCCTTGTTGGTGCTATCCTTTGGTGACCCCTAATTGCGTGAGAAGGACTGGAAGGCTCTCTATCTTTTTTGCTGGCCGCTCCTAAAATCAAGGTTTTCCATAACCCGGAAATACACACAAGACGAAGTGACTTGAGGACAAACGATCCCTAGCGCTCTCATCTGGTGCAAGAAACTTTCATACGTGGTGGTAAAAACCGGTTTGGACTGGCTTGACTGTGGTTGACTGAATGCACCGTTTAAGCACACACAAAGTCGGGTGATATAAATCCTGCTATAGACATGCCGGGTGGGTTTGATCTTCTGGAAGCCACAATGCTCTGAATAGTAATCCAATAGGCGAGTAGTGAATTAATACTGCAATAGATGATTTCAGATTTAGTGTTGGCTCGTTGCACTGCGTGAGCTTAACTTGGCGTTGAAAAAAGAGTTTTGGTTTAGGTATAGAGGTTGACAACTCGTGATGCTAGGTGTATGCAGAAACCCTCTAGATCGAAGAGAATATGACGTTCTTTGCCTGACAGGAATCTTGATCTAGCGATTTGGTCTCCCTGAAACTAAGACCCAAAAGAACGGCCTTTACATCAAGCAAACAATAACATTTCACTAACATTATACAGAAAGTTACGCTCCACTATGGGATTGAATTATTATAATCATTGCTATGATAGTATAGGGCTGTCTTTAACCATGTCTCCTGTTCCTTCCACTGTATCAATTATCAGCATGCGCTTGCATAGGCTTAATATATTTTGTACACCCATGTACCTGTCAGTAAATGTTCTGACAGCACAATCTACTCCTCTTCTTCCAATCTCAACATACAGGAAACCTAACCCTGTAGTTGCAGCTGCATGGTTATGCTATCATCTTACAACATTTAAATGAATTACATAAACAGATTACAGCATGTGACATTACACAAATAAATCATATGCCCCTTTGGGGGAAAAATTATTAACATCCCACAAATGAATACGTAGAAAATGTAATGTTCCTGCTGTAATAATACAGTTGTGACTGAACATAAGATATAATTATATCTATGGCTTGTGTCTGCTTACTGTGGAAGTTATGACTAATGTCTAGCTACACAAATAAGCATAAAATGATTCTCCCCAGCCACTAGAAGTTTCTATCAAAAAGGAATAAGTAACTATCTCCTATAATTCAGAGTTATAGTGCCTGTATCTCACTATTCAGTTTTAAGTGAATAATCCACACTTCTGACATTTCCTTACAGTAATGACAGTTTAAATTAGCCAACTCTTAACCCAAGGGTAAGCATCGTATGGACTGATTCTACGCCTAGTATCTGTTATCGTAAGTTTATCATTTAACCCATTATAAACCATAACACTGACACCTGGCTGTTTAAGCACCACTTAACAAAGCGGTAGACAGCGCTACATTATCACTGAATTAAATTACTGGGAGAAATCCTCAAAATGAATTCAAGTCACTTCCTATCAGATATATTTAAAAAGCTAACATGAATATATCATATTATAAGATATGTTTACTCACCCCAAGGAGTGACTAGAGATAGGCATTAACATTTAGTTCATGTGTTAACGTTTTTTCCTTATTCTCCTGTGAGTCCATCTCGGGTAGGAAATATTATACGAGTGAGCCTGACTGATTAGACCCTTCTACTCTTATCTTCTTCTTCTTTGATCCTTAGCCGCCGACCGTCAAAGCAATCAGTGGCCATCACGCCTAGTGGCGTCTTGTAGGGCAACAACAAATTGATTCCACTTTGCTCGGTCGGTGGCCATCCTTCGTACAGTGCCCCAACTCTGGTTCATTCCCTGCATCTCAGCCTCCACAGTCCTCCGCCAGGTTGTTTTTGGTCGGCCTCTCTTTCGTTTTCCTTCGGGGGTCCAAAGCATAGCTGTTCTTGTGATGGCATTGGGGTCTCTTCTGAGGACATGGCCAACCCAGCTCCAGCGTCTGCCAGCTATGATGGTGTGCATGTCCTCTTGCTTGCTACGAGTAAGCAGATCTTGGTTAGAGATGGTATACGGCCAAAAGATTCGGTGAATTTTTCTTAGGCATTGTTACGTGCAGTTTTCCTAACTGGTAATTTAGTCTGTCTGTATACTTGTTATGTTTGAAAATATTTTGTAATAAGATTTTGGGTCTAAGGTATTTTTCGTTAGAACCCTAATCTAATGGCGAATACTCATTTTTTGCTTTGAGGGAAAGTAAATAAGTAGTTGCCTCCTCTTGAAGGTCAGGCCTAGCCAGTTATAGGATACCCGCTGACTGCATAGGTCAGAGGTTGAGCGGACAGCGCATGCTCGAACTAGGTAGAGTTTTGGGAAAAGACTTCCTGTGCGGGAAGCCGTTGTTGAACTGGGTTAGTCAGACAAGATGTTTGTTTATTCGCTCTGCATTACCCTGGGGATGGAAGCCCTTCCACGTTTTATTTAAGGTCCCCTGTGTTATTTCTGTTCGTCAGGAAGACGACAGTTGCTATTAAGTTGTTATAGGAATTCGAAGCAAGGTAAAAACGAACTTTCACACTTCCTTCGTTCGCAGTGTTAGCTGAACATATTTTGAGTCAACCTGTGAGAAGACCTCACAGATGGTTGAAATGCAGAGTACTTTATTTGCTATGCTCGTTGGAGCCATCTAAGACCGTTAGGTCTAGATTTACACACAGAAACCCAGGAGAATAGATATTCTTCTAAAACTTGCATGATTAGCGGTATATTTTGAACTTGGGCGATTATGTCTATGTATGAGGAATCTACAGTGTTTACTGTTTCATAGAGGCCTAATATATAACTATCTGGAGTGGAAGACCAGATGAGTTACAAGTTATTGCTATTATAACTTTGAAAATGAAAACTCGCCTGATGTACGAGGGAGTTATATAAGACTATCTTCGAAAGGACAGATCATCGTCGATACGTCCGACTAGAGGGATGGACTATGCTATTTTCGTCGCCCGCCATGTTTGGGGTCGACGGGAGATTTAAGAAGAGATCTGACATGGTGAAGTCAGAATGAAACTGTTGGATATTTATACAGTTATTTACCCGTTCTGTGATGCGGGGTTTTTCTGCTAGTTGTGGAATGAGAGATAAATTGGAGTCAGCAACATATTGATATTCAAATATTTATTGAAACTTATTTACATGCAATTGTAGTGAACTGTCTTCACGTCCGCCATGTTCCTGTGTCATGCTTATATGGATTTGTCTACGTCTTCTTGTTGCTGTGACTATAATAAATGGTGAAAAAACGTCCACAGCTGTTCACCTATATTTTTGACTCCATGCCTGTGACACGTTCGATATATGATTCCATCAACTCCACATCTACACCTTTCTATGTGATGAATGCCACACACTCTTGTATGTTACATGTTGTGATGCAAGTCTGTACTGCTATATAGACGTCCACCTTGACGAACTTTCTAACTCGCATTCGCGCTATATGATCATCATCATCACACACCCAAAATACAGCACGATATACCAGTCAGTATCCAGTGATAGTAACCCACCAACACTCAGCGTCAGTATCAGTGGTAGGCCAAATACGTGGGTTTACAAGGTGAGACTCTGATTTTCTACGCAGACGTTATCTTCATCAGAATGCAAAGTACCCGGCGTTGCCTGTCAGATTGAAATTGCCACAGCTTATTACTGTTCAGAAGGACAAGTTCCTATACTAACATCACCGTAGTCCCTGAAGCAGGATCGATCATATTTTTTTCATCGTTGGAACGTCATTCTTTAGAATGCTGACTGTATTGACTGTTCTTGTCTATTGAACGATATAATTATATAAAAGTAACCTGTTATTGTGTTGTAAACAGTAATTTATATGGTGTAACTGAGCCTTCATTGCAACACATCATATTTACATACTATTTGTTCTTTGTTTACATGTAATATTGTTGTCTATATTTCAGCGGGTTGTTATTTGGTTGGGCGGTGTCTCGTAACAGAATATCCCACGTGATAGAGGGTCTGTTGTGAGTGTTTTTCTGTAGGGACTCGTAAATTTTCCTCAGTGAAAATTTACTAGCGACGTTTGTTGCTATTTTCGTTTAGTTGTGACGAGGTGTGCTTTTATTCGTTGTTTTTGTAACATTTTTCTATTTCTTTAGTTTTGATTAAATTTGTTTGTATTTGTTCGCCTCCCCTTTCTCTCGTTTAGTTCTATACACCATTTATGTTTATACACTGTGACGTTATTTGTTTTGTTTACCTTTTCGCAGTTATCATCACATCCTTTGTGAGATTTTCTTCAGTTTAGTTTTTTAGTTTAGTTGACTTCTGCGAATGTTATCGTAGTGTTTTGAATATTTGTCTTTGTATTATTGTTATTGTTTTGTTTTCTATTGGTACACATACTTAGACATACACTATTAACATTGTGATTGCCCTTATGATATAAATGTCTGATGATATTGTTATTATAAAATAATCATACAAGTACTTACAAAAGGCTTGTCTTCCACAGAGATTGAGATTAACGGAGCTGATTATACAAGTTTTTGTTAAAAACTTGCTCCTGTTTGGTTGAAATAAGTAAATTTGTTATTTCAGGGATAATAGTCACATATTATTAAACATTATGTCGACTTTAGATTACTTTATTGAGCAAGGGAAATCCCTGGGCAAGACGAGTGATAAGTTGGAAGAGTTTGCTACCAGTCAATACGACAAAGCACTAAAATTGGAAATTGATAAACTGAAGGCTGAAGAGAAAAAACAAAAAGCTGAGGCTGAACAAAAGAGACTAGACAGAGAAGCAGAAGAGAAAAAGATGCAAATGCAGCTAGACAGACAAGCAGAAGAAAAAAAGATGCAAATGCAATTTCAAAGAGAGGCTGAAGAAAAAAAGTTGCAAATAGATGCTGAAAATAAAAGACTAGAGGCTGAGAACAAAAGACTAGAAGTAGAGGCTGAAAATAAAAGATTAGAAGCTGAGGAGAGAAAAACAAAGATGGAACATGAACATCAAGAACAACTTTTAGCTTTTGAGATAGAAAAATGGAAATTGACAAATATGGGTAGTGTCAATCAGTCATCTAGTAATGATGGTAAACCTTCTACTTTTAAGGCTAAGCTACCACCGTTCAATCCTTCCAGTGACGATATAACATTCTGGCTGGATATATTTGAATGTTCTTGTTGAATTCATAATGTGGATAGATCACAATATGCAAATCAGTTATCAGATAATTTGAGAGGTGATTCTCTGACTAGTTTAAGCCTGGTAGAAGAGGCTGATAAGGATAATTATGATGTTATTAGAGCAGCCTTGATAAAAAATATCAATTAACAGAAGAGGGTTATCGTCTTCTATTTAAGACGATGGTGCCTGGGGCAGGAGTAGAATTCACAGAATTCATTGCAAAGGCACGTCTTACATTTACACGATGGATTGAGCTATCCAAAACAGAAAAAACATATGAAGCACTTATGGACTTGTTGCTCAGAGATAAAATTATGTCATGTGTAAAAAAACCATTTCTTGAATTTATACATGAGCGTAAACCCAAATCTCTAAAAGAAATGGAAGAATATTGTTCCCAATATGTCACTGCACACCCTGACGTGACTTTTGGCAACACTAAGATTAAGGAGAGTATGCCAGTTGCTTCAGCAACACCATACAATCCCAATTATTCACACAGATTTCAGGGACCTCAAAACAGATTTGATAAAAAAGGTAACCATAATAGTTATCAAAACCAAGGTAACCAATCATTTCAGGGTTCTTCTTTGAAGAACTGGAGACGAGCCGGTAGCCCTCGATTCATGGATTGCCACAATTATAGGAATTTCCGCAGAGGAAGTCATTATAGAAACTATCCAAGTTATCCGTCATGGAGACAACAAGACCATAATTACAGAGATACTCATTATAATGAACATGATAATTGGAACCATGAGAACTATGACTCAAACCCAAATAGGGGTTACTATAGAGGAAACAATTATAATTGCAGAGGCAATAATAATCGAGGTAGATCACAATACAAAAGACATAAATCACATTTCCAGGCAAACTCTGCACAGCAAGAGTCCCATGATGCCCATAATCAGACTAATGATAATAAAGACTCTAATAATATAGCATGTTCTGCTTTTGATTTTGGGAGAGCATCTGAGTGCCCCCAATGCAAAACAATATTTGAACCAACTACGGTGTCTACTTTAAGTTGTGGCCATCCTCTTCCCGCTCTTCCTGCGTCAGTCGTGCATGATGGAAGAGGTTCTCTTGTCTTACATAAGGGTTTAGTGAATAACAATCCAGTCTCTGTGCTATTTGATTCTGGATGCACCCCAATTGGTGTTAGGCAGTCACTCGTAGATCCTTCCCGTGCCACTGGACAAGTAGTCAAATGTGTAACATTTGGCGGCACATTAGAGAAATACTCTACTGCTATCATTAAGATTGCTACTCCTTTCTTTACAGGAGATGTATACGCATGTCTTCTGCCAAATCCGATCGCTGATCTCATCATCGGTCGTATTCACGGAGTCAAAGAATGCACTCCGCAACAAATTTCCGTTTGGGAAAATCAAAATATGCAAACTGCTAACGCAGTAGTCACTAGAGCTCAAGCTCTTTATATGCCTCAAACTTCATCTACTGAAGATAATGAAGCGCATAAACAAGATGATCCCTTGGTAATTTCTCGTGACTCATTTATAAAACAACAGGAAGATGATCCCTCTTTGAAGAAATTCTTCACTCTTGCAACAAAAGGTGATCCAAATAAAGATACAAATCGTAAATCTTGGATTACAATGAAGAATGGCGTACTTGTACGTATGGTTCAAGACTCCACTAAGTCAATTCATTCTCAGATTCTTGTACCCAAGAACATGAGAGTTAAAATTTTGCAGCACGCTCATGACTCTCAGTGTGCTGGAAATATGGGTTTTTCCCGTACGAAGTCAAGAGTTCTTGCGGCTCTCTTTTGGCCTTTCGTGAACAAAGACATACGGATTTATTGCCTATCTTGTAAGGTATGTCAAGAAGTCAAATCCAAAGGTCCACGCCATGCTGCACCTATTCAGGCTGCAGACATTCCTATTCGGCCGTTTCAGAAAATGGCAATAGACATTATTGGTCCGTTTAAGATCATGTCTGAGCCGCGGTAGCATAGTGGTTAGTGCACTGGCTTCCTAGCGCAGTGGTCTATGGTTCGATCCCCAGATGAGGCGGAAAAATGTTTAGGCCACAAACGGCTCCTGGGTCGACCCAGCCCCAAATGGGTACCAGAGCTACTCTGGGAAGGTTAAGGCGGCCGGCGTGATGCCGACCACATCACCCCTCGTGTGCCGATGGTCAAGATAATATGGGCCTAACACCATATTCCCAATATGCCTCAATGGGCGTGTAACGGGTTCCTTTACCTTTTTTTTAAGATCAAGTCTGCCAGAGGACATCAGTTTATCTTGACGTGTGTTGATATGTGCACACGTTGGCCAGCGGCTATTCCTCTGAAGAGCATTACTACTGCTGATATCGCAGATGCTCTTTGGTTGATATTTTCTCGCTTGGGGTTCCCCAGAGAAATATTGTCAGACCATGGATCCAACTAATATCGGATACCATGTCTCAAGTGATGTCTACTCTGCAGATAGAAAGATCCTTGAGTAGTATCTATCACCCAATGTCTAATGGGATGGTCGAATGCCTAAATAGAACACTCAAAAACTTACTAGGGAAGATAACTGAGGATCATCCTCAAGATTGGGGCAGGGTTTTACCCGCGGCTCTCTTTGCATATAGAGAGGTCGCCAACGAACATACAGGATCTTCTCCCTTTGAACTTGTCTTTGGCGCGAAACCGCGAGGTCCTATGTCCTTACTTCATGATCTTATAACTGCTGATAATATTGTCGATGACACAAAATCCTCTTATGAATATGTCATTGCGCTTAGACAAAAGATTATCGAAGCATGCAAATTAGCAACTTCTTCTTCTGAATTTGCCAAACAGAAGGCAAGGCAATTTGCCAATAAGAAAAGAACCTTACGACAACTTTGTCCTGGTGACAAAGCATTTGTTTTGCTACCTTGTAGGGAAAACATACTTCTTATTTCTTGGAAAGGTCCGTACGATATAATATCGAAAATTGCAGATGTTGACTATATTGTCGATATTGACGGGAAGCATAAAACCTTCCACATCAATATGCTTACTGAATTCCATGAACGTCCGGATTATTTGCAACCCATTTTCCAAGCAACGGACAATTCTCCAGTACAACATGGTCATTACTCATCACTGTCCGTGATACAGGATGAGGAAACAAGTTTCTCAGATGTAAATCTTCCTCTTCCAATGATCCCACTTCATTCTAGTGAATCATGGAAAAACGTTACTGTCTCTCCTGATTTATCTCTAGGGGAACAGCGACAAGTTTCTGCTATGTTACAAACATTTCAGGATGTCCTTACTGATATCCCTGGACAAACTCATGTCATTGAACATGACATTGTTCTAACTGACCATACTCCTATTAGGGTCAGACCATATCCTATCCCTATACATTTTCAAGCACAGGTTGAGAAAGAGTTGGATGAGATGATAGATTTGAAAATAATTGAACCATCCACTTCTGCATATTCTTCGCCGATGGTTATTGTTCGGAAAAAAGACAATAACATACGTCTTTTCGTCGATTATCGCAAATTGAATCAAGTTACGAAGTTCGATGCTGAACCTATGCCTTTACTAGAAGAGCTACTTACTAAGCTTTCTAAATCTCATTTTTTTTACTAAACTTGACTTGTCTAAAGGATATTGGCAAGTTCCTTTATCTGAACGCGCCAAACCTTTTACTGCTTTTTCTACACCTAGGGGCCTTTTCCAATAGAATTTCATGCCTTTCGGCCTTATGAACGCCCCAGCTACATTCGTACGCATGATGCGTCGAATCCTATCTTATCGTTCAGATGTCATTGCATACCTAGACGACATCTGTCTTTTCAGCGATACTTGGGAAGATCACTATTCGGGGTTATATGAATTACTGTCTACTTTACGCGAGCATAAGTTGACAGCGAAACCCTCTAAAGCCTGCATTGGTTTTAGTGAAATCTCTTTCCTAGGCCACGGAGTCGGTCATGGTTTCCTAAAGACAGAGGACCATAATACCACTAAGATACTTAACATCTCTATTCCTAAGACTAAAAAGCAGGTGAGAAGACTCTTAGGTCTTATTCAATTTTATGGACGATTCATTCCGAATCTATCCTCTATCATTGCACCTCTTTCGTCGTTACTAAAGAAGGGGTCTCCTAATATGGTCCACTGGTCCCAGGAATGCCAATCTTCTTTGGATAAGATTAAAACATTGTTTTCAATTCCACCTATTTTAATGTTACCTACTACAGATAAGACATTTGTTCTTCGTAGTGACGCTTCATCCACTGGGATCGGAGCGGCACTAATGCAAGAGTACTCAGATACTCTGCATCCTGTAATGTATATCTCACGAAAACTTAATGCGGCAGAAAGGAATTACTCGGTTTTAGACCGTGAATTATTGGCTATGGTTTGGTCAATTCTCAAACTTCAAAGATTCCATCTAGGCGCACATTTCATAGTAGAAACCGACCAGAAAGCTCTTACGGCTATACAGAGTAAGAATTTGAAGAGCTCAAGGTCTACTCGATATGCAATTGCTCTTCAACCTTTTCATTTCTCGGTGCGAGCTATCCGTGGATCAGATAATGTGATGGCAGACATTTTGTCTAGATGCCCACATGATTCCACCTAACTGTTAGGTCTTGGACTTTATATTATGTCCAACTCTACAACAGTTATTTTCAATATCAAAATATGTACACATTTGGAATATATGAAATAGTGATTGTATCACCACTTAGCGGTTCATTAATGTATATTTACCGCTGGTCTTTTGATGATTTTTCTTTGATTAATAGTGAACTTATGATACTTAATAGGAAATTATTTGATGGAATGATTGTATACATTGTGTAAATGCCAGAATTGTAGTATACGTTGGTGGCACCTCTCTGGAAACATTTATACTTAGAGAAATGCTTTCTCTGAGATTATGAGATATATTCTCACTGGTCGCTCCATATGTCGACTTTGCCTCACATTAGGCGTTATATTTATTTCTGATACTTTTCATCTGCGCATTATTCATGCGTTGTGAGCCTATTGTATGTTGCTCCTAGATGTATTTCAAAAAAAAAAAGTTTTTTTTTTCCGGGAGGTGTGGTAAGACTGTTATGTGCAGTTTTCCTAACTGGTAATTTAGTCTGTCTGTATACTTGTTATGTTTGAAAATATTTTGTAATAAGATTTTGGGTCTAAGGTATTTTTCGTTAGAACCCTAATCTAAGGGCGAATACTCATTTTTTGCTTTGAGGGAAAGTAAATATGTAGTTGCCTCCTCTTGAAGGTCAGGCCTAGCCAGTTATAGGATACCCGCTGACTGCATAGGTCAGAGGTTGAGCGGACAGCGCATGCTCGAACTAGGTAGAGTTTTGGGAAAAGACTTCCTGTGCGGGAAGCCGTTGTTGAACTGGGTTAGTCAGACAAGATGTCTGTTTATTCGCTCTGCATTACCCTGGGGATGGAAGCCCTTCCACGTTTTATTTAAGGTCTCCTGTGTTATTTCTGTTCGTCAGGAAGACGACAGTTGCTATTAAGTTGTTATAGGAATTCGAAGCAAGGTAAAAACGAACTTTCACACTTCCTTCGTTCGCAGTGTTAGCTGAACATATTTTGAGTCAACCTGTGAGAAGACCTCACAGATGGTTGAAATAAAAAGTACTTTATTTGCTATGCTCTTTGGAGCCATCTAAGACCGTTAGGTCTAGATTTACACACAGAAACCCAGGAGAATAGATATTATTCTAAAACCCGCATGATCAGCGGTATATTTTGAACTTGGACGATTATGTCTACGTATGAGGAATCTACAGTGTTTACTGTTTCATAGAGGCCTAATATATAACTATCTGGAGTGGAAGACCAGATGAGTTACAGGTTATTGCTATTATAACTTTGAAAATGAAAACTCGCCTGTTGTACGAGGGAGTTATATAAGACTATCTTCGAAAGGACAGATCATCGTCGATACGTCCGACTAGAGGGATGGACTATGCTATTTTCGTCGCCCGCCATGTTTGGGGTCGACGGGAGATTTAAGAAGAGATCTGACATGGTGAAGTCAGAATGAAACTGTTGGATATTTATACAGTTATTTACCCGTTCTGTGATGCGGGGTTTTTTTGCTAGTTGTGGAATGAGAGATAAATTGGAGTCAGCAACATATTGATATTCAAATATTTATTGAAACTTATTTACATGCAATTGTAGTGAACTGTCTTCACGTCCGCCATGTTCCTGTGTCATGCTTATATGGATTTGTCTACGTCTTCTTGTTGCTGTGACTATAATAAATGGTGAAAAAACGTCCACAGCTGTTCACCTATATTTTTGACTCCATGCCTGTGACACGTTCGATATATGATTCCATCAACTCCACATCTACACCTTTCTATGTGATGAATGCCACACACTCTTGTATGTTACATGGTGTGATGCAAGTCTGTACTGATACATAGACGTCCCCCTTGACGAACTTTCTAACTCGCATTCGCGCTATATGATCATCATCATCACACACCCAAAATACAGCACGATATACCAGTCAGTATCCAGTGATAGTAACCCACCAACACTCAGCATCAGTATCAGGCATGTTGTGTGAAAAGAGGATAATTTCGACATTTCCTTCTCTGTTACTCTCCAGCATTCCGCACCATAGAGAAGCACAGAAAGCACACAGCTCTGATATAATCTTAATTTTGTGCTTGTGCTGTATTGGGAGGACTTCCAGATGTTGTTTAGGCTAAAGAAGGCTGTTCTTGCCTTATTCATTCTGATGTTGATGTCTTTGCCTGCCCCGCCGTCTGGTGTTACTATGCTTCCTAGGTATGTGAAGGTATCTGTCTGTACCAGTTGCTGATTCCTTACCGATATGGGCTCAGGGTTACTCACATTGAGCGTCATGACCTCAGACATCTTTAAATTGATGTTCAAGCCCACCTGCTGGCTAAACTTATTAAGTCTATCCGTTTTTTCCTGGATGTGTTGAATAAATGTGCTAGTAGTGCAATGTCATCTGCATATTCCAGATCTTCCAATGTAGAAAATGTTGTCCATCTTATTCCTCTTGGACTGCCCTCTGTTGTCTGGCGCATCACCCAGTCTATGACTGTTAAAAATAGAGTGGTTGATAAGGGGCTTCCCTGTCGTACTTCTACTCTTATAGTTTTACAAATAACACTACCCGGGACACCTGCATGGCCTGATTCTACAGATGTATCGGGAAATGGTAATAAAGAGTAAGACAAAGGTTTCTCTAGAGACTACATCAGAGACAACAAACCCCGTGAGAAAGTTCCACCCGATAGGCAAAATACATAATATTATGGTCTTCTAACTATGTCGTTCTAAGGGGCGAAACCACAAAAACGAACCGTGGGTTATCTCCCCCTGACGAAGATCAAAACCTGTTACGCTCAGCTCAGAAGGGTCCAACCGTTAACGAACCGTTTCTACACGGAAACTTTCACTCGTGATCAAAGACTTAAAGCGACCAGAGAAATTCCCCTGGTCAGACGGACCACAGGTGCACTGATGTAATATTACCGTCTGCTGACCGTAGCTTGGCCAGTGAGGAATTTACTGAAGGTCAGAACGTAAACAAGCCCCGGGGTGGGGTTTGAGAAGGTGAAAAAATGTAGGTAGAATATGAAAGAAAAGAAAATACAAATGTCTAGGAAAACAGAACATTTAAAGAGTAATAAAAGATAGGACGAGATGGTAAAATAGATTATCGGTCACTGTGACAAGTAGCCCCCTTTTTAAAAGTTCGTGGAGCACGGACTACCTGACAGTAATTTATCTTTTCCATAGACGTCCGTTATATGTCCTTAGAACATCCTATACTCATAATCCAAATTCGTATTTAACATTTTGTCTGTCCTTATGGCTCCGAGTTCATTTCTTTTCTTCCCTCTGTCTAATAGACGTTCGGCGAATGGGATTTTCCTAGGCCACTGAGCACTGACGAAATCCCTTTCCCTGTGAATCTGACCTCGGTTACACAGTTCGCTCGGCCTGTTTATCATCCAGATAAAAATCCGTAATTGTTTTGAGTTTCGGCGACGCCTGAACTCACTGACCGCTGCATAGGTAATCCGCCTGTTATATACAGTGAAATCATTATTGGACTCGGGTTGCTTACATTTCCTTGTGGGTTTTCGTGTCACGGGTGTGAACTTAAATGACCTGGGATAGCTGCAGACTATCGGAATTTTCCGCGCGCGTGTAACTCGAGTCGGCAAATGAAGCAGTTTGCTGGCCGAAGAAAAGCTAGCATATTTCTCCTGCCTCTTCACACCTACTCCGCTGTTTCGGTGGGAGCATTGATCAATCATCAGACCAGTGCCGTCCAAAGGCGGGTCTGGAACTTTCCTTGCCTTGCCACTCATAATTCTGGCTTGGTCAATGGAAATGATCAGGTTGCTCGGTAAAGGCCAGGCGGAGGCGATTACTTTGCTGTCCATCAGGGGGGTTGAGACCACTGGAATAATGCGATTAGAATGAGAGAACTCTGCTGCCTGAATCATAGAGTAATCGATCGCATTCTGAGGTTCTACTGAATCATAACAGATCTCCGTAGCTTCTATCTTTGGAGAAAGATAGGTATTATCTGCGAGTTGCAAAATTTGTTGAGTTGCTTTACCGTTACTAACCTGAAGTGAGCCAAGGCTCTCAACGATAGCTCCTTGAAAGGTAGTAAGGTAGCTTTTCTCACTATCTTCTGCCCTGAGAAGTATGAGAGACTCAGATGGAGTACCAGGGATCCCTTCGCATGAAAACCTGTGTCCACCAAAACCGTCAACTCTGCCCTTCCCTAAGGGAGTTACTGGCGTCAGTTGAACTTTGTCCTGCAATGCAAGATCCACTTCCTGGATTACAGGTTCTGCAGTTTGCATGCAAAGGACTGGATGGTTTGAGATCCCGTTAGATCGCGAAGTGTCCGAGATAAAACTCTCGGTGTGTTTTTCCAAAGTTCCTTGGAACGAATTGGAAACTATTACCCTTTTAGCAGGCGACTTATTCTTGCACCTTTTCCGCTCAGGGTGATGAGAGGGGCGGCACCTCCTTTCTCCGATCGTTGAGTTGGAGGGATACGCCTCTGCAAGTGGTTTTCCGCTGTCCGGCCGGGAAGCTTGCGAAATATGACGTGATAGGTTGTGGCTCCCTTTTTTCGACGTCACGTGTCGGTTAGGAGGTGCTCGGTCTGGAGCATGAGAAGCTCGGGGTTCACCACTTGCCAGACGGTAACAATCCGTATTATATTGCTTGTTAGCATCTCTCTCACCTTTGTGCAGTTTCCTTGCCTGGGAACGTTTCGTACTCTTCCTTGTGGTTTTAGGTCTGCTGTCCCGACATACATTCTTTCCTAGTTTGGGGTTCGGATCCAAGTCCAAAGGAAAGTCAATTTCCTGGAGTTGGGGCGCGGTTTTAACAAGCAAGATATCTGTCAGGGGCGCAAGGTTTACAGGGGCGTTTTCAGACAAGGGCGCCGTAGAGGGGGAACTAGAGTGACTACATTTAGTATCTGTTTCCATCCCCCGGGTTTGGCTTTCCAGTTCACTCATTCTGATTTGGTGTAGCCTGCTCCTTTCTTGTTCTTCCATCTCCCATTTCTTGTGCCTTTCTTGTCATTCTATCTCCCATTGCTTGTCCCGTTCTTGTCACTTTGTTTCCAATTGCTTCTCCTCTTCTATCGCTTCTTCTACATACTTTCGGGTGAATGCTTCGCTCTCCCCAGTTTGTTTACAGGACCATGTCAAGATTAAACGGCTGTTAAACCAATTGTCTACCTCGTATTGATCCTGCAGGCTTACTGCAAATTCTAGAAAGGACTGAATTTTGCTATCCTGGTACTCCATGTACTTAGCTACCTCAAGGGCAATCCTATGCACTTTAACTAGATCGGCCATTATATCAGGGTAAGCAAACACTATAGAAGAATAAACCTAGAGATATCTGTTACCTAGTCCACTAGGTGCTGATTAATTTCCTTGTGAATTAACACTGTCTAATCAATAAAATCTAGGCTAGCATGGGAAAACTTTAAATCATCGAGAAGTTAGTAGCTACTCTGATTTCGACAAGCAAAAACCCCCCAAAAAACTCCAAAAAATGTAAGTGATGTAAAACTTATTATCATCACTTCACCCCACTTCTGTCAGTACTTAGCTATTGAGATGATTGGTTACTATCATCCGAATGAACACCTTCCCTTGGTACAGATGCAAGCTAGTAACTGACTATCTGTAGCTTCTTATCTCAGATAAAAGAGCTACTCCTGAAAAAATATTTAACCCTTAAAAAAAGTTTTTTCTGACTTTCACAACAATATTCGTCAGATTTACCAACCCAAAAAACTCGGCAGTGATACCAGCAGCCTTAACCAGCTGTGTCATGTGAAAAATGAACAATAAATGTAACTTAATATTTATTATTGCTGTGGAGAAAAACCGCTGTTCCGACTTCCTCCAAAAGAAATAGTTCGATTAGTCTAGGGGATAGCTATTCCTATAATCTGCAGAACACTAACTCAAAGAATAAAGATAGAATCTTGTGAGAGATTCATCCTCGGATCGAGCAAACCATTTTGTCGTCCGGTTCAAATGTAGTTCAAAATTCCGGCGAGCCAGCCATTTTGTGCGATTGCATCAAATGTAGCTCAAAATTCCGGACGGGCAACCATTTTGTCGTGGTTGAGTTAAAGTGGTAGAGTAGTTGTCGAGTTGGACAATAGTAGTGAAAATCGACAAGGGATAGTGGACTGACAGAGTTATAGATTACACACAGAAAGGTGTAAAGAGGAGATGGACTTGAGACAACCTGGAAGAAGATTTATTAAAATTATCTCTCTCTCCAAGCCTCAACTCACTTTTATGGTCTAAGCACCTCCTGCTCTCACTCTTTTCTCTGAATCATACATAGAGACTATAGTAAAGAGCTTGACATTGTAAATTATGGATGGAAGAGTCGTGAACAGCGCATTAATAAATGTGTAAAATTTATTAAAGAAGAAAAGCATGAAAATAATGCATATCATCACAAACAACATAAAATTTCATCAATAATCAAATATGCAAATGCATCAACAACGAACACACAGACCACCGATCATAAAACCTGTAGAACACAAAGAAATAAAATAAACTGTCTGTCAATCTGTCCGCTTTCGTGGCACCAAAAGTGCTAGCTCCAGGAAGTGTCTTACATGTAGATATCCTTCAAGGTGAATGAAGTGAAATACAAAACTTCCGTTGTAGGTGCTAAACGTTGGTGACTGTCGTGAAATATTCTAATCCACATATATAAATTAAAAGGTAAATGTAAAGCCTAACAAATAAATTCTATAAAAGGAAGAAGAATGGTAAAGAACAGTGCTGTCACAAAGAATGTACTCGAAATCCCCCTTTGTTTTATGCTTCGTCTGCAAATTGTAACGTTTCCACGTTAAATATAAGCCACTGCATAAATACAAGCGTTTCCACAACACATTAAAACGGGTATTGCATTTCTAAGAAAAACATTGAGAGGCACACTGCGTAATGACCTAAATTAATCCTAACATTAATTATTATTGGCCTAAAGCAAGATGGGACATTGAGAATTTTGTAGAAAGGTGTAGCATAGCACATGAGGGAACACCCACAAGTGGGAACATTGATCAGGACCTGGACACGCCACGGGGCAAAATTAGGCCTGATAATAAAAAGAGATATAAATTTGAAAAAGTGGACCAAATGGAATGGGAAGCCCCTTTTCACGGACAAGCTTCACTTAACTGTTTTACAATGGCCACTATGCGGAGAGTGCAAAAAGATGTCTTACCCCAGGATAAGCCGAAAATCCCTCAATCGGACTTAAACAAACTGGAGGAAGAGGATGTAGAGAGGAAATCTCTCATCAAGAATTTTAAGTGGGGAGAAAGCCCCAAAAGAAAAATTGGTAGCGGTCGTTTTGTGAATGATAATTCTGGGAGGAAAAATCATCACTATAGAGCTTCGAGTGGAAGAGACCATACCGGTGCATGGACAAATAGGTCCACACAATTAAAGGTCCATATGTAGCTTTGTTAAGAACGTGGACTGATGAAAAGGCAGAGGAAAACATTACATCCTCATACCAATATGTGAATGAGCTGACCACTCGTTTAAAAACTGGCTGGAAACTTGCCAATGAAAATTTGAAACAAGCCAGGAAGAAACATGCTGCCTATTATAACAGGAAGGCGAAAGACAGAAATTTGGCTGTGGGAGAGAAAGTACTGCTTCTTTTGCCCGGGAGTCAGAATAAGTTACAAATTGGATGGCAGGGTCCATATACAGTTTTAGAGAAGGTGTCTAGAACAAATTATAAGATAGATAAGAAGGGGAAAGAAAAAATCTATCATGTGAATCTCCTGAAGAAATATTTGGAAAGAGAACATCAGGAAGAGACACACTTGTTGACCTTGTCCATCGCCATGGAGATGAAAAAGGAACCACTTTCATCATTTGAATATCCATTACACCCCTGTGAGACAGCAGCACAGGTGAAAATCAGTACACATTTAACGAAAACTCAGAAAGAGAGAGTGCAACAGGTTCTAAATAATCATGCAGAGGTGTTAACAGACCGACCAGGGCATACAAACCTATTGGAATATGATATGAAACTGATAGACCCCACACCTGTCTGTATGAAACCATATTCGATTCCGTTTGCTAAGGAGAAAGCTTTGAAGGAAGAGATAGACTATCTGTTGAAGGAAGGAATTATTTCGCACAGTGAATCTTCGTATAGTTCCGGTGTTGTACTGTTAAGGAAGCCCTCTGGAGAACATAGACTCTGTATAGATTACAGGAGACTGAATGCTATTACAGAAGGACAGGTGGATCCATTGCCGGATACAAATCAGCTGTTTGCCAGATTAAATAAAGCTAAATATTTCTCAAAAGTGGATTTGAGTAAAGGACACTATAAGTTTAATAGATTGCCATTTGGATGGAAGGATGCGCCTAGTGTCTTCTCTAGAATGATGAGAAAATTGTTGGATGTAAACATTTCGGAGGAACGTAATGAATCCCTGAGTTGCCTCTTTGATTGAGAATATTCCGAATGTTTCATACAGGATAATAAGGAGATTATGGAATCCACTACGAAAACTCTGCTATCACCAGGTATATGTTATCTCCTCATAACGTACATTTTGAGGGAAATATAATGTTCTCTGGACATGTCATTGCGCAGACTCAGAGAAGAGAAATGGTGAATACGGGTTGCGAAGCAGCATTAAGACAAGCACTCACACTTGCGGCTGTTCAGTAACATAACCGAAATATATTATTGGTTGTAGAAGTCTGAGGCAGATTTCATGAGTAGTGCCTACTCTGAATGGACCCAACTACATAAAACCATGATAGCACCACAGCAGAGTAAGGTCAAGTTGACTTACATTTATCTATGTGTATATAGAATAAAGGACTGACATGGGATGTCTGTTTTAAGAGGGGAGGTGTCGTGAAATATTCTAATCCACATATATAAATTAAAAGGTAAATGTAAAGCCTAACAAATAAATTCTATAAAAGGAAGAAGAATGGTAAAGAACAGTGCTGTCACAAAGAATGTACTCGAAATCCCCCTTTGTTTTATGCTTCGTCTGCAAATTGTAACGTTTCCACGTTAAATATAAGCCACTGCATAAATACAAGCGTTTCCACAACACATTAAAACGGGTATTGCATTTCTAAGAAAAACATTGAGAGGCACACTGCGTAATGACCTAAATTAATCCTAACATTAATTATACTACGTTACCAAAACGAACGAACAGATGGACTCAAATAGAAAGAGAGAGGGGCGAATGAAATCAGGAACGCATGCAACATTAAACACGCGTCTCGCTATTAATGCCACCCCAACAAGCGTAACGCGATACACAATTACTACTATCACGCGTGTAAGGCCACATGCACTAACTTTTTTTCAGACGGACAGTGATAAAAACACTAACCTTCCCAGAGTTAGTTTTTAAAAGACTGAAATACGCTTAATATAAAAGAGAACATTAGATGGGTTTACGTTTGAAAACATTACAGTACCCAGACAGCACATCTTCGAAACAGGAGGTAGAAGAAATTGCATATTTTGAACGCAGCCACTTAGCTCTTTTAAATTTGTATATTTGGGTTCCTTAGGGCTTGCTGACAAAGAATATGTAAAACGTTACGCAAATAGTCTAGGAATTAACAAGTTATAGCCAAAATAAAATGATGGTGCTGTCAGACAACACCCAAAATCAGAATCGCTCAGTGGTAGATTTTTTTAAACCACCATTGTACGGGAAATGGGCCACAAGTTACATTTGAACTGATTGGCTGGAATGATATGTAAGGCTAAACACGATTAGTCGGACTATAAATGCTATCCTTGGTTGTTAGGGGAGACGTAGGAAGGTAAAATTTTTTCAAACACTTGTCGAAACGTGGCTCCATTGGCCAGACTCGCTGATATAATCACTTAGGAGCGTTAGTTCGAGACCACTAGTTCAAATAAGCTTGATAAAGCAACAGTGCGTTGAAGCCAGCTCATATTTTTGCTAAATAAAAGCCTGGAACATAAGCAGATGGGAATTTGTGCCAGTATTTGTGCCAGAATTCATTGCTAGTCAACGTATCTGTGTTTATTTCCATGAATTGTGGTAAGCTTGAAACATTCAGTATCTTTTAATGAAAATTGAATGTGAATTGTTAATTTATGCCTGTATATATGTGTAGTTCAGTAGCAAACATGATGTAAAGCCTATAATGCTCCAGCCTGAACAGAAGGTGTCGGAGGAAAGTAAAACGGCATGGAATGGCCAAACAGTACACTGACACCTAGATGATTGACTAGAAAGAAATAATGCTGGAATTGCAGAGGCGTAGTAACCATTAGGGAGGGAAATACTGGTATAAAGTATTTCAGATGAAGCTGACAGTTGGCCTAACGCTCTGAACTCAATGTTTGTGATGTATTGTGCTCAGTGTAGAACTAGAGTATCAATTAGTTATGAAGTAGAAGGTACATCCTTCTTGTTTTCAGGGACCGTGGTCTTGATGGTATTGAGCAGCACCTGGTCAGAGCTTTGCTGAATCCAGAGTCGGACAGCAAACTCCTTGGTCCATTTAGCTATCAGTGAGGTGTCTCCAGAGCCCAGGGGAGAAATCGAGCAGAGGAGTCTTTTCCTGCCGCCATCACGCAAGATAAGCTGATGTGGCCAGCTGAGCTCAACATTATGTACCCCATCTTAAAATGACATTGTAAAAATAACATTAAGAGGGGAATTAAATTGTTTTAATATCAGGAACTGAGAACATCTCCAATACTAGTTCCAATAAAGACAAACTATTGAAGTCATGATGACAAATACCAACAGAGCTTGAACAAAACAAAACCAGTATTACCTCATATTACTACTACACAACTGACACACATAGGATACTTTTAATAATATATGTCACTACAATATTCATATTGATAAATTCTGTACATATAACTTGTAATTAAAATTGATTGTGATTCCTGGTTCCCTTTGTATTTGAATCAGGACACATATACATTCATGACAGCAATGAATACATATTGTTATTTGAAAAGTTATCAGTGACTCCTTTAAGATATCCTTTAGAGTGTTATATGTATGTGAGTGTCACAGTGTTGTCAAGTGTGGTGGAATAAATTAAATTGTTTATCTGTCTGTTGTTGTTATGACTTACACTTCATCATACACATACCCTAGACATACAACGTAGTCATCACACTATTCCAGAATAATTCTGACTGAGATATATATATATATGTGGCAGCAAGTAAGGTTATCTATAATACACTACTCTTATTAGATATAGATACCTTCACAGCTGATCTCAGTCAGTACACTAAGTCCCCTATAAATATTTATAACATCCCACTTCACCACATATATTGGGGTCTCGCTCTTGGGATTTTGAATCTTTCCCTATTAAAAATATTGGGGGTAATTCACTTCAGGGAATATAAGAATTAAAAGGTATCCTTGGGTGGAATTAAATAAGGTTGAGCTCACGGTGCCTGTGTTGTCCATTAGATATATATTTAGAGATTGAATTGTTGGTTAGACATTGTATAAATTTACCTGATAGACAATGGCGGACCTGGCCAAATTTCGATCTGCTGCGGTTCAGACTGCAAAAGAGTTAGGATTAGATGGGCAAGTTATGGTTGCCTATGTCACTACGGAATGTGACAAATTTATTGAACGCGAAGAAAGAAGGTTTGAAGCCGAAAGAAAGTTAGAGGCTGAAAAAGAAATTAAGAGGTTGCAGATTGAGGCTGAGGCTAAGAAATTGGAAGCAGAAGAAAGAAGATTGACTGCAGAAAGGGAAGCAGAAGAAAGAAGATTGACTGCAGAAAGGGAAGAGAAGAAATTAGCTGCAGAAAGGGAAGCAGAAGAAAGAAGATTGACTGCAGAAAGGGAAGAGAAGAAATTAGCTGCAGAAAGGGAAGCAGAAGATAAAAGATTACAAAGGGAACATGAGTTACGACTAAGGGAGTTTGAGTTTCAAGGCCATGCTCCTGAAAATGGTGCCAGTCCCTTTGCCTCTGATGCCACTGCTAGCCAAGGAGCCTCAACCTCAGCTATGAATTTTCATTTAGATCATTTTGTTGAGAAAGACGATGATATAGAGAGCTATCTAAATAGGTATGAACTATTAGCTACCACGTATGGGTTAGAGAGAGAAAGGTGGAGCTTAAAGTTATCTCAAGGACTTCGTGGGGCAGCTTATGAAGTTTTTGCAAAAATGAGCAGAGGTGATCAGGAAAATTATGACATGCTAAAGCAGGCTCTTTTGTTAAGATATGAAAAGAATGCAGAATTTTATAGGAAAAAATTTAGGAATGCTAAACTACTGTCAGGTGAAACCTATCACCAGTTCTCTGCACGAATAGAGACATACTTGGAGAAATGGACTTCTCTGGGGAAAACCCAAGATCTTAAGGAAATGGTCCTTATAGAGCAACTAAGAGAGTCCATGGCTCCAGACCTGAGAAAGTTTCTCATGGAACAAGGTGCAGAGAGGCTGGGTGAGTTGCTAAATGTTGCTGAAAGGTATCAAGCAGCTCAAGCAGAGGTAACAGGTAATAAAAAGAAACAAGTGGATAACTTTAGGGCACCACAGAACTTTAATAAATTTGATCCTAGGGATCAAAACAAAGGTAAGCACCAGTTTGATAGGCCACGGTATGAAAATAAAAATAAATTCCCACAATTCGATGAAAGGAAATATGATGAAAGAAAATCTTTCAACCAAGGAAAAAGGTGGTGTAAAAATTGTCAGATGGACAATCATGACACTGACCGTTGCAGAAGGAAACCTGTGTATATGGCAACCCTTCAGGTCAGGTCGACCTCAAGACAGGAGGAGGATATTATGTTGGATACCACTCCAGAAGAGATGAGGAAGGCACAGGCTGGGGATAAAACACTCAAGCCTTGTTTCAGAAAATTGTCAACTTGTCATACAACTCCAGGCAAGGGAGATTTTTACATGAAAAACAAGTTGATGTATAGGAAGACTGGAGCTAGATCCAAAGGTCAGGGACAGCTGGTACTTCCTAAAAGATATAGGGCAGACTTAATAAGGAGCCTACATGTGAAACCAGATGGGGACCATGAGAAGATAGGTACCATCATTCAAAAGGTGGCTCACAATTATTATTGGCCCAAAGCAAGATGGGACATTGAGAATTTTGTAGAAAGGTGTAGCATAGCACATGAGGGAACACCCACAAGTGGGAACATTGATCAGGACCTGGACACGCCACGGGGCAAAATTAGGCCTGATAATAAAAAGAAAAATAAATTTGATAAAGTGGACCAAATGGAATGGGAAGCCCCTTTTCACGGACAAGCTTCACTTAACTGTTTTACAATGGCCACTATGCGGAGAGTGCAAAAAGATGTCTTACCCCAGGATAAGCCGAAAATCCCTCAATCGGACTTAAACAAACTGGAGGAAGAGGATGTAGAGAGGAAATCTCTCATCAAGAATTTTAAGTGGGGAGAAAGCCCCAAAAGAAAAATTGGTAGCGGTCGTTTTGTGAATGATAATTCTGGGAGGAAAAATCATCACTATAGAGCTTCGAGTGGAAGAGACCATACCGGTGCATGGACAAATAGGTCCACACAATTAAAGGTCCATATGTAGCTTTGTTAAGAACGTGGACTGATGAAAAGGCAGAGGAAAACATTACATCTTCATACCAATATGTGAATGAGCTGACCACTCGTTTAAAAACTGGCTGGAAACTTGCCAATGAAAATTTGAAACAAGCCAGGAAGAAACATGCTGCCTATTATAACAGGAAGGCGAAAGACAGAAATTTGGCTGTGGGAGAGAAAGTACTGCTTCTTTTGCCCGGGAGTCAGAATAAGTTACAAATTGGATGGCAGGGTCCATATACAGTTTTAGAGAAGGTGTCTAGAACAAATTATAAGATAGATAAGAAGGGGAAAGAAAAAATCTATCATGTGAATCTCCTGAAGAAATATTTGGAAAGAGAACATCAGGAAGAGACACACTTGTTGACCTTGTCCATCGCCATGGAGATGAAAAAGGAACCACTTTCATCATTTGAATATCCATTACACCCCTGTGAGACAGCAGCACAGGTGAAAATCAGTACACATTTAACGAAAACTCAGAAAGAGAGAGTGCAACAGGTTCTAAATAATCATGCAGAGGTGTTAACAGACCGACCAGGGCATACAAACCTATTGGAATATGATATGAAACTGATAGACCACACACCTGTCTGTATGAAACCATATTCGATTCCGTTTGCTAAGGAGAAAGCTTTGAAGGAAGAGATAGACTATCTGTTGAAGGAAGGAATTATTTCGCACAGTGAATCTTCGTATAGTTCCGGTGTTGTACTCTTAAGGAAGCCCTCTGGAGAACATAGACTCTGTATAGATTACAGGAGACTGAATGCTATTACAGAAGGACAGGTGGATCCATTGCCGGATACAAATCAGCTGTTTGCCAGACTAAATAAAGCTAAATATTTCTCAAAAGTGGATCTGAGTAAAGGATACTATCAGATTCCAGTAAAGCCTGAGGTTAGACCATACCTAGCTTTTAGTACCTCAGAAGGACACTATAAGTTTAATAGATTGCCATTTGGATTGAAGAATGCGCCTAGTGTCTTCTCTAGAATGATGAGAAAATTGTTGGATGTAAACATTTCGGAGGAACGTAATGAATCCCTGAGTTGCCTCTTTGATTGAGAATATTCCGAATGTTTCATACAGGATAATAAGAAGATTATGGGATCCACTACGAAAACTCTGCTATCACCAGGTATATGTTATCTCCTCATAACGTACATTTTGAGGGAAATATAATGTTCTCTGGACATGTCATTGCGCAGACTCAGAGAAGAGAAATGGTGAATACGGGTTGCGAAGCAGCATTAAGACAAGCACTCACACTTGCGGCTGTTCAGTAACATAACCGAAATATATTATTGGTTGTAGAAGTCTGAGGCAGATTTCATGAGTAGTGCCTACTCTGAATGGACCCAACTACATAAAACCATGATAGCACCACAGCAGAGTAAAGTCAAGTTGACTTACATTTATCTATGTGTATATAGAATAAAGGACTGACATGGGATGTCTGTTTTAAGAGGGGAGGTGTCGTGAAATATTCTAATCCACATATATAAATTAAAAGGTAAATGTAAAGCCTAACAAATAAATTCTATAAAAGGAAGAAGAATGGTAAAGAACAGTGCTGTCACAAAGAATGTACTCGAAATCCCCCTTTGTTTTATGCTTCGTCTGCAAATTGTAACGTTTCCACGTTAAATATAAGCCACTGCATAAATACAAGCGTTTCCACAACACATTAAAACGGGTATTGCATTTCTAAGAAAAACATTGAGAGGCACACTGCGTAATGACCTAAATTAATCCTAACATTAATTATACTACGTTACCAAAACGAACGAACAGATGGACTCAAATAGAAAGAGAGAGGGGCGAATGAAATCAGGAACGCATGCAACATTTAACACGCGTCTCGCTATTAATGCCACCCCCAACAAGCGTAACGCGATATACAATTACTACTATCACGCGTGTAAGGCCACATGCACTAACTTTTTTTCAGACGGACAGTGATAAAAACACTAACCTTCCCAGAGTTCAGTTTTAAAATCCTGAAAAACGCTTATTATAAAAGATAACATTAGATGGGTTTACGTTTGAAAACATTACAGTACCCAGACAGCACATCTTCGAAACAGGAGGTAGAAGAAATTGCATATTTTGAACGCAGCCACTTAGCTCTTTTAAATTTGTATATTTGGGTTCCTTAGGGCTTGCTGACAAAGAATATGTAAAACGTTACGCAAATAGTCTAGGAATTAACAAGTTATAGCCAAAATAAAATGATGGTGCTGTCAGACAACACCCAAAATCAGAATCGCTCAGTGGTAGATTTTTTTAAACCACCATTGTACGGGAAATGGGCCACAAGTTACATTTGAACTGATTGGCTGGAATGATATGTAAGGCTAAACACGATTAGTCGGACTATAAATGCTATCCTTGGTTGTTAGGGGAGACGTAGGAAGGTAAAATTTTTTCAAACACTTGTCGAAACGTGGCTCCATTGGCCAGACTCGCTGATATAATCACTTAGGAGCGTTAGTTCGAGACCACTAGTTCAAATAAGCTTGATAAAGCAACAGTGCGTTGAAGCCAGCTCATATTTTTGCTAAATAAAAGCCTGGAACATAAGCAGATGGGAATTTGTGCCAGTATTTGTGCCAGAATTCATTGCTAGTCAACGTATCTGTGTTTATTTCCATGAATTGTGGTAAGCTTGAAACATTCAGTATCTTTTAATGAAAATTGAATGTGAATTGTTAATTTATGCCTGTATATATGTGTAGTTCAGTAGCAAACATGATGTAAAGCCTATAATGCTCCAGCCTGAACAGAAGGTGTCGGAGGAAAGTAAAACGGCATGGAATGGCCAAACAGTACACTGACACCTAGATGATTGACTAGAAAGAAATAATGCTGGAATTGCAGAGGCGTAGTAACCATTAGGGAGGGAAATACTGGTATAAAGTATTTCAGATGAAGCTGACAGTTGGCCTAACGCTCTGAACTCAATGTTTGTGATGTATTGTGCTCAGTGTAGAACTAGAGTATCAATTAGTTATGAAGTAGAAGGTACATCCTTCTTGTTTTCAGGGACCGTGGTCTTGATGGTATTGAGCAGCACCTGGTCAGAGCTTTGCTGAATCCAGAGTCGGACAGCATACTCCTTGGTCCATTTAGCTATCAGTGAGGTGTCTCCAGAGCCCAGGGGAGAAATCGAGCAGAGGAGTCTTTTCCTGCCGCCATCACGCAAGATAAGCTGATGTGGCCAGCTGAGCTCAACATTATGTACCCCATCTTAAAATGACATTGTAAAAATAACATTAAGAGGGGAATTAAATTGTTTTAATATCAGGAACTGAGAACATCTCCAATACTAGTTCCAATAAAGACAAACTATTGAAGTCATGATGACAAATACCAACAGAGCTTGAACAAAACAAAACCAGTATTACCTCATATTACTACTACACAACTGACACACATAGGATACTTTTAATAATATATGTCACTACAATATTCATATTGATAAATTCTGTACATATAACTTGTAATTAAAATTGATTGTGATTCCTGGTTCCCTTTGTATTTGAATCAGGACACATATACATTCATGACAGCAATGAATACATATTGTTATTTGAAAAGTTATCAGTGACTCCTTTAAGATATCCTTTAGAGTGTTATATGTATGTGAGTGTCACAGTGTTGTCAAGTGTGGTGGAATAAATTAAATTGTTTATCTGTCTGTTGTTGTTATGACTTACACTTCATCATACACATACCCTAGACATACAACGTAGTCATCACACTATTCCAGAATAATTCTGACTGAGGTATATATATGTGGCAGCAAGTAAGGTTATCTATAATACACTACTCTTATTAGATATAGATACCTTCACAGCTGATCTCAGTCAGTACACTAAGTCCCCTATAAATATTTATAACATCCCACTTCACCACAGTGACCCCTAATTGCGCGAGGGGGACTGGAAGACTGTTTATCTCCGGCTGATCAAATAAACAAACTGAGCGGCAGTCCGTCCGCTTTCATGGGACCAAATGTAATAGTCCGGAAAGTGTCTTACATGTAGATATATCTTTCAAGGTGATGAAGAAACTACAAAACTCTCCTTGTTGGTGCTATCCTTTGGTGACCCCTAATTGCGTGAGGAGGACTGGAAGGCTCTCTATCTTTTTTGCTGGCCGCTCCTAAAAGCAAGGTTTTCCATAACCCGGAAATACACACAAGACGAAGTGACTTGAGGACAAACGATCCCTAGCGCTCTCATCTGGCGCAAGAAACTTGCATACGTGGTGGTAAAAACCAATTTGGACTGGCTTGACTGTGGTTGACTGAATGCCCCGTTTAAGCACACACAAAGTCGGGTGATATAAATCCTGCTATAGACATGCCGGGTGAGTTTGATCTTCTGGAAGCCACAATGCTCTGAATAGTAATCCAATAGGCGAGTAGTGAACTACTACTGCAATAGATGATTTCAGATTTAATGTTGGCTCGTTGCACTGCGTGAGCTTAACTTGGCGTTGAAATAAGGGTTTTGCTTCAGGTATAGAGGTTGACAACTCGTGACGCTAGGTGTATGCTGAAAACCTCTAGATCGAAGAGAATATGACGTTCTTCGCCTGACTGGAATCTTGATCATGCGATTTGGTCTCCCTGAAACTAAGACCCAAAAGAACGGCCTTTACATCAAGCAAACAATAACATTTCACTAACTTTATACAGAAAGTTACGCTCCACTATGGGATTAAATTATTATAATCATTGCTATGATAGTATAGGGCTGTCTTTAACCATGTCTCCTGTTCCTTCCACTCTATCAATTATCAGCATGCGCTTGCATAGGCTTAATATATTTTGTACACCCATGTACCTGTCAGTAAATGTTCTGACAGCACAATCTACTCCTCTTCTTCCAATCTCAACATACAGGAAACCTAACCCTGTAGTTGCAGCTGCATGGTTATGCTATCATCTTACAACATTTAAATGAATTACATAAACAGATTACAGCATGTGACATTACACAAATAAATCATATGCCCCTTTGGGGGAAAAAATTATTAACATCCCACAAATGAATACGTAGAAAATGTAATGTTCCTGCTGTAATAATACAGTTGTGACTGAACATAAGATATAATTATATCTATGGCTTGTGTCTGCTTTCTGTGGAAGTTATGACTAATGTCTAGCTACACAAATAGGCATTAAATGATTCTCCCCAGCCACTAGAAGTTTCTATCAAAAAGGAATAAGTGACTATCTCCTATAATTGCGAGTTATAGTGACTGTATCTCACTATTCAGTTTTAAGTGAATAATCCACACTTCTGACATTTCCCTACAGTAATGACAGTTTAAATTAGCCAACTCTTAACCCAAGGGTAAGCATTGTATGGACTGATTCTACGCCTAGTATCTGTTATCGTAAGTTTATCATTTAACCCATTATAAACCATAACACTGACACTTGACTGTTTAAGCACCACTTAACTAAGGCGGTAGACAGCACCATCTTTGTTTCATAGATCTGGAAAAGGCGTTTGACATGGTCCCATGGAGCAAACTTTGGGACTGTTTGGCAAGGAAGAATATTCCAGAACCTCTGATTCATGCTATACAGAGCTTCTACAAGTCTTGCAGAAATTATGTGAGGACAGCAAACCATAAGTCAGAAGAGTTCAGGACCACCACTGGTGTAAGACAAGGTGATACCCTATCACCTTACCTCTTCATACTCCTTATGGACGATGTCATCAAGGCATGTAAGGAGAGAACAAGAAAGTATTTAGTGGGGTACTGGAAGATGAGACAGGTCTATATTTCAGAGCTAGCATTTGCTGATGATGTTGCCCTGATTGCTAAATCAGAGGCACATCTCCAATCCAACCTGCAAGTCTGGAAGGAAGAGCTGGAGAAGAGAGGGATGGTCATAAGCAGTTCTAAAACAAAACCCATGGTGATATCACGAGAAGAAAGAAGACATCAGATTAAGTTGGGAGAACAGGTCCTAGAGCAGGTCGACCACTTTAAATATCTCGGAGCTATTGTGGACCGAGGGGGAGGCGTCGGGGATGGGTTGGCCACTCGGGAGGCAGCGGCTGGGAGACTTTTTCAGGCCATAAATCGAGGATTCCTCAGCAAGAAAGAGGTTGGTGGGAAAACGGAGATGGCTGTATACCGCTCCACCTATGTCCCAGTCTTGACATATAGATGCGAGTCATGGGCAATGACTGCAGCCCACAGGGGCCAGATCCAGGCCTCAGAGGTGAGGTATCTGAGGAAGGTGGTTGAGGTAACAAGAAGAGACATGGTCCGCAACCAGACGATACGTCAAGGCCTAAAATGCCACCCGCTGCAGACCCAAGTAGAACAGTCCCAACTAAGATGGTTTGGCCATGTCTGCAGAATGGGAGAGGATCGGCTACCACGACAAGCATGGGAAACAAAGAGCCAGGGATCCAGACCCCCAGGACGACCGGGAGTCCGCTGGGAGGAAGCATTGGACAATCTTTGATGGACCGGGGACTGGAGTGGAGCCGGGCCGGGAGGAAGACAGCTGATAGAATAGTCTGGCGCTCTCTCTTCCAAACCCCTACACCTCATTGTAGAAGGGGAATGACTAAGTAAGTAAGTAAGTATAAACCATAACACTGACACCTGACTGTTTAAGCACCACTTAACAAAGTGGTAGACAGCGCTACATTATCACTGAATTAAATTACTGGGAGAAATCCTCAAAATAAATTCAAGTCACTTCCTGTCAGATATATATAAAAAGCTAACATGAATATATCATATTATAAGATATGTTTACTCACCCCAAGGAGTGACTAGAGATAGGCATTAACATTTAGTTCACGTGTTAACGTTTTTTCTTTATTCTCCTGTGAGTCCATCTCGGGTAGGAAATATTATACGAGTGTGCCTGACTGATTAAACCCTTCTACTCTTATAGTTTTACAAATAACGCTACCCGGGACAACTGTATGGCCTGATTCTACAGATGTATCGGCGTAATGCGTAATAAAGAGTAAGACAAAGGTTTTTCTAGAGACTACATCAGAGACAACAAACCCCGTGAGAAAGTTCCCCCCGATAGGCAAAATACATAATATTATGGTCTTCTAACTATGTCGTTCTAAGGGGCAAAACCACAAAGATGAACCGTGGGTTATCTCCCCCTGACGAAGATCAAAACCTGTTACGCTCAGCTCAGAAGGGTCCAGCCGCTAACGAACCGTTTCTACACGGAAACTTTTGCTCGTGATCAAAGACTTAAAGCGACCAGAGAAATTCCCCTGGTCAGACGGACCACAGGTGCACTGATGTAATATTTGGCCAGTGAGGAATTTACTGAAGACCAGAACGTAAACAAGCCCTGGGGTGGGGTTTGAGAAGGTGAAAAAATGTAGGTAGAATATGAAAGAAAAGAAAATACAAATCTCTAGGAAAACACAACGTTTAAAGAGTAATAACAGATAGGACAAGATGGTAAAATAGATTATCGGTCACTGTGACACAGTCACATCATATTGTCTACACAACTCCCTTCCTGGAAGAATTATACAACATCAAATATTACACACTGTACTTCCTGGTTGAATTATACAATATAAATTATTGCACAATGTACTTCATGGTCAAATTACTTACTTACTTAGTCGTCCCCCGTCTACCGTGAGGTGTAGAGGTTTGGAAGAGAGAGCGCCAGACTATCCTATCGGCTGTCTTCCTCCTGGCCTGGTTCCATTCTAGTCCTCGGTCTTTCAAAGATTGTCTAATGTTGTCCTCCCAGCGGACTCTGGGTCGTCCTGGGGGTCTGGATCCCTGGCTCTTTGGTCAAATTATACAACATAAAATATTACACACTGTACTTCATGGTGGAATTATACAACATAAAATATTACACACTGTACTTCATGGTAGAATTATACAACATAAAATATTACACACTGTACTTCATGGTAGAATTATACAACATTAAATATTACACACTGTACTTCATGGTAGAATTATACAATATAAATTATTGCACTATGTACTTCATGGTCAAATTATACAACATAAATTATTACACTATGTACTTCATGGTCGAATTATACAACATAAAATATTACACATGGAAACCTTCTGTTAGAATTATACAACATAAATTATTACACACTGTACTTCATGGTAGAATTATTCAACATAATTGAAGCATATTTGTCAAGACTGAAATTTTGTCACTATAATGAGGTCCTCGAAAAAATTAGCAATGATAAAAGAAAAAAAAGGAAAGAGATTTAAAAAAAAAAAAAAAAAGACAACTAAATTATTTAAGACATATCAGGAAATGTCATCATCATGATAGGAAACTCTACACAGAGCGATACAATAGGAGGCAAGCTGATCATCGGAAATGCCCCCCCCCCTTCCCCCCCACATCGATCAAGTGTTTCGGCCCCTTACAAGGAAATTAAGATATATCAGGAAATATCACCATCATGGTTTATTGCTCCTTAAAGAGCACCAGTGCAGATGGACACCTAAAAGGAAACCTGCACCAAACATTCACATGCCCTTGAACCAGTGGTTTATGTAGCAATTAGTTTTACATCATGAGGTTGCCAGCTTCGTGCACAACCTAATACTAGTCACCTAGTACAACATGACCAAAGCAGCAGTAGTCCTTTTTATTCATTGTCTCACGGAGCCACGCTGGTGTAATGGTTACCACACTGCGCTGCCAATCTGGTGATCCAGGTTCATTTGGAGAAATGTTGTAGACCGGGACTTGGATAATTCGAGCCCCTGGCGAAGACATTTGAAGAGGTTGCCAACCAGGGACTAGAATAACCTGAATGGCTCCTGAGCCAACCCAGCTCTAATGGGTACTCTCCAAAGACGGCGAGTATCTGCCTGAATGGCGAGAGGACACCTGTTAGGGTACAGGGGAAAATAAGATACTCACGTAAAATCAGTCTCAGGTTAGCTATACTAACCGGAGATTTCGCCTCGAGTAATTGCGGGCGTAGGTTAAAAAATAAAATTCATTTGTCTCATCATGACCTACATGGGGCATCAAGAAATATAAGCATACCCAAATGTCAGCTCTTAACAAACATGTTAACAACTATGTCAACGAAGATTTACAGAAAATGTGTCTCAAACAAGTATATATAATGTAGAAATAGCTAAGACTCACCCTTATAGCTTCTCTGACCAAGTGTGCAGCTAGTTTGCCACTGACTTTTACTTCATACACATTAGACATGACAAACTGGTGAATTTTCTTCAAGGCACTCTGAAACAAATATTCTCAACAAGTGTCAGCCTAGCTTAAGCATCCCGTAAAATGTGCTTTTTGGGGAAATACATTAACCACTTGATTTCAATTAAAAAAACGTCAAAAGTTCAAACCATTCTTACCATATAGATGGCTGCAGAGCACTGCTTTAGCATAGCTGAGACTATTGTTGCTAGTGCCATTTCCATCACTGACTGTTCAGGAGTCTGTCTCTCTATGGCACCAAAAGAAGTACCCTCTTGGCTGCTGTGTTCTATCAAGTTGTGGATTCTGTAAACACAATGCACATTACATTTAATAATCATTGTCTGGCTATCTAATCCCTTTCACAGCCTACACATACCTACATTATGAGACAAAGAAAGAATATTACAATACCCTCAGGCATATTGTAATATGAAGATGTGCATGAGGCTGGCAACCTTAAGATGCACAACAAATTGCTACAGAAACCACCACTTCAAGAACATGTAAATACTTTGTACCAGCTTTCTGCAAGGGGACCAGCTGTAGTGGTGACTGCATGTTCCACAGGGAGTGACAAGAAAAACAATGATGATAATATACATATATATTTGTTTAGTATATTATTTTATACATATCATCACCACCACATTATATATTTTTTGAGTTTATTATTTTATACATATCATCACCACCACCTTTCAGCTCTCCAAGGAGCACAGGCCTTCAACAAACATACCAAGTCTTCTTGTCTCGCACCATCAGCTCAAGGTCTTGGCCATGTGTCGTGATATACATGACATGTATACATGTGTGTGGGTGAAGAATGGAGTAACCTGTTTAGAGTGTACCATTATTGTTAAAGTACACAAGCTTGAAATGTCATATGTAAGTTCATTGTTAGAAGAAATGTAGTGTGACAGAGTATTCAGGAGCTTACAATTGTGAATCGAGGTTCATTTGCGCCCGTGAAAAGCAACAGAGTGAACACAGTTAGCATACTTGTAGAGAGAATACCAAAATGTGACGGGATTTCGTGGCCATCCATCGTAGGGCTGGGATTAGGAGTACCATCATTTTTCCACGCCAGGAAGTCAATGTTATAAGACCTTTATATATTATTTTGTGGATGCGCGTTGTTTGCTTTCCCGCGCCAGGAGCAGGTATATGTTTTAAGACCCTGGCTGTTCCAGTATTTGGAAGCCTAACAGGAGCTAAAATAAACAGCCTGGATACTAGAAGTGTGATGTGGTTTTCCCGCGCTAAGAACTTCTAGATGAACTTTGCCTGGTGATCAGACCAGAGAGGGATATGTGTGAAGAGTAAATGCTGTACTTAATAGAATGCCATAGCTGCCATTATGTTAGAATGACTGTACCACATTTCTTATTGATGAAAGTATTTTTGTACTATTTTTACTGATGTCTAGGACTATGCTATTGAGATTATATGTATGGAACTGTGACCCAGACTGCTATCAAGTTATTTATTGGTGTAGGTACTGTCTTGAGTGAGACTGCCCATCCAATTTATATCTACAAATCGGGGTCTATGTAGGGTTCGGGCCCCAACGTCTCACCTACATTAATGGGTGTGGACACGAACACACACCCTCTCATATCCAGCTGCAGTGATCACTGCGGAAGCTACTGTTTTGTAGTAAGCTTCTAGCAAATGGCCTCTCCTGCACAAACGTGTCCATTGCAACACCTTCACGTGGTGACCCCGTTCTCACAGAGTTTGCTATGGGAGCAACTGAGTGCCTTGCGGTATAACCAAGTCGGGAGTAGTTTGGGACCCCCTAAGGTGCAGGCGCAATACCCACCGGCGCGTGGACCATGCTCTGGCCAGCACCAACCCAAACCCCACTCATGAGTTAAATTAGACTTACCATAATATTTTTTTCTCAAACCGGGACAATTTCGGGACAATTTTGAGAGTTTGCTCGAAACAGAAAGTGAGCGCCTTCTATGTGATTTTAGAAAGAGAGAAGTATATTCAGCTAAGTACTTATGATTCAAAAAGGCTAATTAATGGAGTGGTTAACAAAAAACAACAATTATGTAGTAATAATTTTTAATTACTCTTAACTGAACATAATTTACTATTAAAAAGTTATTAATATTTATCACTAGCCTGAACTTTCTTTAAAAATTCTTTGTTATTTTTAATCGCGTCGAAAAATTCACTACAATTTCGTTTACAATTAACTTTGCAGCGCAATAAAGCTTTTACAGTTGATTCAGCCATTCTACCTCTTTCTTCAGATCATATGTTATTCATTATTGAGAATATCCTTTCAACAGGTGCAGATGTGCCTGGCAGGCTGAAAATGTATTCTATAATTTGGACAAGATTGGGCAATGAAATTGATATGAGTAAATATCATATCATGTTTTGTATACGATCACTTCCTGAGGTATATTGTTTACACACGGTGCCCGTGGTTACAGGAAGTGACGTCTTGACTTCTGCTCAAAATTGATAGCAGACGGCAACTTGGAATTGGGACACGTTGAGCGTCCGTTCAAACACTTGGGCTTGTGTCTTCGGCCTGTGGGGATGGCATATGTCCGTGTGGACGATATTTTCAGCTTGTGGGGAGGAGCGCCAGGCATTTCTCGGTTGAAATAAAAAAAATTAAGAATTTGGGATTAGTCCATTTTCTGATACTTTAGCATCTCCCGAATCTAAATATAACAGAATTAAATGTCCAAATGCATTCTAACAATATGTATTTTGACTTTGAAAAAGGTATGGTACAGACAGATTTTCTCAAACTCGACAAAATATGTCCAATTTAGACCTGGTTTCTTTCATAGCAACCAAGCTTACACCCCTACATATTATGCATCGTTGGATTCGTCCAAATCTACACTTTACTGTAAGCAGGTCACTTATTTCGGGATTCCAAATGCCAGATAGGAAATTTATAATTTCAAAGTCAACATTTAGGGTTTCCCCTCGATTCTAAATTTTTAATTGGCTGTGCGCATTCACGTGACCGGCAACGACAAAATGGCCGCATGTTTACGGAATCTCTGTTTTGATTTGTTATTGATGTGACAATGCCTAAAAAAACGAGATGCTCTCGTTACCTCCAACTGGAATAGGCCAGAGTTAGAGATGGAAGCAAGACTTATCCTACACTGCAGGTAAAACGTACTTATTGTGACGATATAATGGTAAAAACTGGGACATTGGTACTCAGGCAATGTAGGTTGAAATAAAGCACAGCGGACCGTTTGTTCGATGCGGCCTTTGACAAGAATTTAGAGACGCAGTAAACAGGAGTAAGGGTTAGGCTTAGTGGTTGAAATGAAGCAGACAGGACCGTCTGTACGATAGTTCCTTAAATTAGAATTCAGAGATGCAGTAAAAAGGGCTAATGGTTACGTTAATGTATCCTAAACCTAACCTTAACGACGTTGGCGACTTACTGGGATGACATCTAAGAAGACGGCCCACAGTGACTCATTTCAACCAGGTTTAAGAATCTTAACCTAACCCTAAACCTTACGACGTTGGCTACTTACTGGAATGACATCAAAGAAGGCGGCCCACTGTGCTTCATTTCAACCACCAGGGAGTTACATGAACTAGCTATAACGAGTAGTAGACAGTCAATTAAAAATCATCACGTTTTCCTGAGTTTACAGAATAACGGGTGACTTCTCATAACTCAGTATATTATCATGATTCTTGTAAGCATAGTGCACATTTGTTTCCTCAATTTAATGTTTGTTTCTTGTGTATTTTTATTGACATGTCACAGATGCTTATGTGTTATTTAAAAAATGCCTGCCAGACATGTGCAACAGCTGGTTATTGGTACCAGAAGAAAGATTGGAAACTTCATCAAGTGGAAAGTGAAGCAAGGCTGTCATATACATTTTGAAGGTACTTACTTTTGAAACTTACTTTATGTTTCTCCTTGCCTAAGCATAGACATTCATGTAATTTATTTTGATCTCCATAAATATCAAGTTTAGAAACATATTTCATTACTTACATGTATTGTTTTGCTTCCATTGTACTTTAAGGCACAGTTTATTAATGCTTGTTTACATCTTTATTTGAAATTTTACTAATGTAAACATTTGCCTCTTTCTAGGAAGTTCAAGTGTCATGGAAGCTGAGGCAGGTAGTGATTTGTGAAGCTGTTCTCTGACGCGACAGAAATTTTGCTACACCGTGTAAAGTGATTGTGATAGCAAAGCATTCAATCAGATCATAGCAATTAAACCATATGGCCCTAATATTGCTGAATTTAATCAAGTGTCGTGGAATATTCTAATCCACATATATAAATTATTAGGTAAATATGAAGCCTAACAAATAAAATTAATAAAGAAAAGAGCAATGGTAAAATAACAGTGCTGTCACAAAGAAGGTACTCGAAATCCCCCTTGTTTTCTGCTTCGTCTGCAAATTGTAACGCTTTCACGTTGATAGTAAAAGCTTACTGTATTATTACCCACTTTCTTCAATGAAACGTGTGCTGTATTTCTTGGAAAAACATTGAGAGGCAGACTGCGTAATGACCTAAATTAATCCTAACATTAATTATATTACGTTACCAAAACGAACGAACAGATGGACTCAAATAGAAAGAGAGAGAGGGGCGAATGAAATCAGGAACGCATGCAAAATTAAACACGCGTCGCGCGATACACAATTACTACTATCACGCGTGTTAGGCTACATGCACTAACTTTTTCGGACGGACAGTGATAAATTCACTACCCTTCCCAGAGTTAGGTTTTAAAATCACAAAAAACGCTTATTAGGAAAGATAACATTATATGGGTTTACGTTTGAAAACATTACAGTACCCAGACAGCACATCTTCGAAACAGGAGGTAGAAGGAATTGCATATTTTGAACGCAGCCACGTAGCTCTTTTAAATTTGGATATTTGGGTTCCTTAGGGCTTGCTGACAAAGAATATGTAAAACGTTACGCAAATAGTCCAGGAATTAATAAATTATAACCAAAATAAAATAGTGGGGATGCCTGACAACATAAAATCATTTCTGCTCATAAAATTTTTTATAACGTGTTTGAAAAAACCTTACGTTACAGAAATAGCCTACCATGTAAACTCCAAATTGATTGGAGCGCAACAAATGAAAGACTAACCACGATTGGTCGGGCTATAAATACTATCTTCGTTGTTAGGGGAGACGTGAAAAGGTAACATTTTTTCAAACACTTGTCGAAACGTGGCCTCATTGGCTAGACTCGCTGATATACTCACTTAGGAGCGTTAGTTCGAGACCACTAGTGCAAATAAGCTTGATAAAGCAACAGTGCGTTGAAGCCAGCTCATATTTTGCTAAATAAAAGCCTGGAACATAAGCAGATGGGAATTTGTGCCAGAATTCATTGCTAATCAACGTATCTGTGTTTATTTCCATGAATTGTGGTAAGCTTGAAACATTCAGTATCTTTTAATGAAAATTGAATGTGAATTGTTAATTTATGCCTGTATATATGTGTAGTTCAGTAGCAAACATGATATAAAGCCTATAATGCTCCAGCCTGAACAGAAGGTGTCGGAGGAAAGTAAAACTGCATGGAATGGCCAAACAGTACACTGACACCTAGATTATTGATTAGACAGAAATAATGCTGGAAGTGCAGAGGCGTGGTAACCATTAAGGAGGTAAATACTGGTATAAAGTATTTCAGATGAAGCTGACAGTTGGCCTAACGCTCTGAACTCAATGTTTGTGATGTATTGTGATCAGTGTAAAAAGAGAGTATAAGTTAGTTATGAAGTAGAAGGTACATCCTTCTTGATTTCAGGGACCGTGGTCTTGATGGTATTGAGCAGCACCTGGTCAGAGCTTTGCTGAATCCAGAGTCGGACAGCATACTCCTTGGTCTTTTTAGCTATCAGTGAGGTGTCTCCAGAGCCCAGGGGAGAATTCGAGCAGAGGAGTCCTTTCCTGCCGCCATCACGCAAGATAAGCTGATTTGGCCAGCTGAGCTCAACATTATGTCCCCTCATCTTGAAATGACTTTGTAAAAATAACATTCAGAGGGGAATTTAATTGTCTTAATATCAGGAACTGAGAACATCTCCAATACTAGTCCCAAAAGACAAACTATTGAAGTCATGATGACAAATACCAACAGAGCTTGAACAAAACAAAACCAGTATTACCTCATATTACTACTACACAACTGACACACATAGGATATTTTTAATAATATATGTCACTACAATATTCATATTGATAAAGTCTGTACATATACTTGTAATTAAAATTGATTGTGATTCCTGGTTCCTTTGTATTTGAATCAGGACACATATACCTTTATGACAACAATGAATACATATTGTTATTTGAAAAGTTATCAGTGACTCCTTAAGATATCCTTGTAGAGTGTTTTATGTATGTGAGTGTCACAGTGTTGTCAAGAGTAGTGGATTAAATTAAATTGTTTATCTGTCTGTTGTTGTGACTTACACTTCATCATACACATACCCTAGACACATAACGTAGTCATCACACTATTCCAGAATAATTCTGACTGAGATATATAGATATGTGGCAGCAAGTAAGGTTATCTATAATACACTACTCTTATTAGATATAGATACCTTCACAGCTGATCTCAGTCAGTACACTAAGTCCCCTATAAATATTTATAACATCCCACTTCACCACATATATTGGGGTCTCGCTCTTGGGATTTTGAATCTTTCCCTATTATAAATATTGGGGGTAATTCACTTCAGGGAATATAAGAATTAAAAGGTATCCTTGGGTGGAATTAAATAAGGTTGAGCTCACGGTGCCTGTGTTGTCCATTAGATATATTTAGAGATTAAATTGTTGGTTAGACATTGTAGAAATTTACCTGATAGACAATGGCGGACCTGGCCAAGTTTCGATCTGCTGCTGTTCAGACTGCAAAAGAGTTAGGATTAGATGGGCAAGTTATGGTTGCCTATGTCACTACGGAATGTGACAAATTTATTGAACGCGAAGAAAGAAGATTAGAAAAAGAGGCCGAAAGAAAGTTAGAGGCTGAGACTAAGAGGTTGCAAGCTGAGGCTGAGACTAAGAGGTTGCAGATTGAGGCTGACAAAGAGGCTAAGAAATTGGAAGCAGAAAGAGAAGACAAAAAATTAGCTGCAGAAAGAGAAGAGATTAGCTGCAGAGAGGGAAGCAGAAAAGGAGGAGAAAAGATTACAAAGGGAACATGAGTTACGACTAAGGGAGTTTGAGTTTCAAGGCCATGCTCCTGAAAATGGTGCCAGTCCCTTTGCCTCTGATGCCACTGCTAGCCAAGGAGCCTCAACCTCAGCTATGAATTTTCATTTAGATCATTTTGTTGAGAAAGACGATGATATAGAGAGCTACCTAAATAGGTATGAACTATTAGCTACCACGTATGGGTTAGAGAGAGAAAGGTGGAGCTTAAAGTTATCTCAGGGACTTCGTGGGGCAGCTTATGAAGTTTTTGCAAAAATGAGCAGAGGTGATCAGGAAAATTATGACATGCTAAAGCAGGCTCTTTTGTTAAGGTATGAAAAGAATGCAGAATTTTATAGGAAAAAATTTAGGAATGCTAAACTACTGTCAGGTGAAACCTATCACCAGTTCTCTGCACGAATAGAGACATACTTGGAGAAATGGACTTCTCTGGGGAAAACCCAAGATCTTAAGGAAATGGTCCTTATAGAGCAATTAAGAGAGTCCATGGCTCCAGACCTGAGAAAGTTTCTCATGGAACAAGGTGCAGAGAGGCTGGGTGAGTTGCTAAATGTTGCTGAAAGGTATCAAGCAGCTCAAGCAGAGGTAACAGGTAATAAAAAGAAACAGGTGGATAACTTTAGGGCACCACAGAACTTTAATAAATTTGATCCTAGGGATCAAAATAAAGGTAAGCACCAATTTGATAGGCCACGGTATGAAAATAAAAATAAATTCCCACAATTCGATGAAAGGAAATATGATGAAAGAAAATCTTTCAACCAAGGAAAAAGGTGGTGTAAAAATTGTCAGATGGACAATCATGACACTGACCGTTGCAGAAGGAAACCTGTGTATATGGCAACCCTTCAGGTCAGGTCGACCTCAAGACAGGAGGAGGATATTATGTTAGATACCACTCCAGAAGAGATGAGGAAGGCACAGGCTGGGGATAAAACACTCAAGCCTTGTTTCAGAAAATTGTCAACTTGTCATACAACTCCAGGCAAGGGAGATTTTTACATGAAAAACAAGTTGATGTATAGGAAGACTGGAGCTAGATCCAAAGGTCACGGACAGCTGGTTCTTCCTAAAAGATATAGGACAGACTTAATAAGGAGCCTACATGTGAAACCAGATGGGGACCATGAGAAGATAGGTACCATCATTCAAAAGGTGGCTCACAATTATTATTGGCCCAAAGCAAGATGGGACATTGAGAATTTTGTAGAAAGGTGTAGCATAGCACATGAGGGAACACCCACAAGTGGGAACATGGATCAGGACCTGGACACGCCACGGGGCAAAATTAGGCCTGATAATAAAAAGAAAAATAGATTTGATAAAGTGGACCAAATGGAATGGGAAGCCCCTTTTCACGGACAAGCTTCACTTAACTGTTTTACAATGGCCACTATGCGGAGAGTGCAAAAAGATGTCTTACCCCAGGATAAGCCGAAAATCCCTCAATCGGACTTAAACAAACTGGAGGAAGAGGATGTAGAGAGGAAATCTCTCATCAAGAATTTTAAGTGGGGAGAAAGCCCCAAAAGAAAAATTGGTAGCGGTCGTTTTGTGAATGATAATTCTGGGAGGAAAAATCATCACTATAAAGCTTCGAGTGGAAGAGACCATACCGGTGCATGGACAAATAGGTCCACACAATTAAAGGTCCATATGTAGCTTTGTTAAGAACGTGGACTGATGAAAAGGCAGAGGAAAACATTACATCTTCATACCAATATGTGAATGAGCTGACCACTCGTTTAAAAACTGGCTGGAAACTTGCCAATGAAAATTTGAAACAAGCCAGGAAGAAACATGCTGCCTATTATAACAGGAAGGCGAAAGACAGAAATTTGGCTGTGGGAGAGAAAGTACTGCTTCTTTTGCCCGGGAGTCAGAATAAGTTACAAATTGGATGGCAGGGTCCATATACAGTTTTAGAGAAGGTGTCTAGAACAAATTATAAGATAGATAAGAAGGGGAAAGAAAAAATCTATCATGTGAATCTCCTGAAGAAATATTTGGAAAGAGAACATCAGGAAGAGACACACTTGTTGACCTTGTCCATCGCCATGGAGATGAAAAAGGAACCACTTTCATCATTTGAATATCCATTACACCCCTGTGAGACAGCAGCACAGGTGAAAATCAGTACACATTTAACGAAAACTCAGAAAGAGAGAGTGCAACAGGTTCTAAATAATCATGCAGAGGTGTTAACAGACCGACCAGGGCATACAAACCTATTGGAATATGATATGAAACTAATAGACTCCACACCTGTCTGTATGAAACCATATTCGATTCCGTTTGCTAAGGAGAAAGCTTTGAAGGAAGAGATAGACTATCTATTGAAGGAAGGAATTATTTCGCACAGTGAGTCTTCGTATAGTTCCGGTGTTGTACTCTTAAGGAAGCCCTCTGGAGAACATAGACTCTGTATAGATTACAGGAGACTGAATGCTATTACAGAAGGACAGGTGGATCCATTGCCGGATACAAATCAGCTGTTTGCCAGACTAAATAAAGCTAAATATTTCTCAAAAGTGGATCTGAGTAAAGGATACTATCAGATTCCAGTAAAGCCTGAGGTTAGACCATACCTAGCTTTTAGTACCTCAGAAGGACACTATGAGTTTAATAGATTGCCATTTGGATTGAAGAATGCGCCTAGTGTCTTCTCTAGAATGATGAGAAAATTATTGGATCCTCTGAATAATCCCTGTATAACAAATTTTATGGATGATATCCTTATAGCAACAGAAACATTTGAGGAACACATTGACTCTCTGAACATGCTGTTTGATCGACTTAGGGAGGCAAATTTAACAGCCCGACCAACCAAATGTTGCGTTGGATGTAAAGAATTGGAATTTTTGGGACACACAGTTTATCAGGGAAACATGACCCCTGACCCAAAGAATTTAGAGAAACTACAGAAAGCCCCGAGACCACAAACCAAGAAGGACGTGAGATCCTTTGTCTCATTATGTGGTTTCTACCAGAAGTATATCAAAAACTTTAATTCCATATGTGCACCGTTAACTGAATTGACACGTAAAGGACATCCAGATCGCATTACATGGACACCACAATGTGAAATGACTTACCAAGAATTGAAGGAAAAGCTCACAAGTAAACCCATTTTGAAATTACCTGACTTAAGTCAAGAATTCATAGTAAGGACGGATGCAAGTAATATTGGGTTAGGTGCAACTCTACTACAGAAATCAGATGCATTGGATGGGGAATTAAGCCCAGTGGCATATGCTAGCAGAAAGTTGAATAAAGCTGAAATCAACTACTCAACTAGCGAAAAAGAATGTCTTGCAGTAATATGGGCAATAAAGAAATTCAATATTTATCTGTATGGGAAGGCATTTAAGTTGCAAACAGACCACAAACCTTTATCGTTTCTAGCACAGGCTAAGCATGAGAACTCTAGGTTACTCCGATGGTCTTTACTTCTGGCTCCATATAATTTTAGCATTGAGTATATATCTGGAAAAACCAATTTGGGAGCGGATTTTTTAAGCCGCCATCCGTGTGATGAGAATCACCGTAAACCCCAGAAATAATAATAAATTTCTCTATGTGTATATAGAATAAAGGACTGACATATAATGTCTGTTTTAAGAGGGGAGGTGTCGTGGAATATTCTAATCCACATATATAAATTATTAGGTAAATATGAAGCCTAACAAATAAAATTAATAAAGAAAAGAGCAATGGTAAAATAACAGTGCTGTCACAAAGAAGTACTCGAAATCCCCCTTTGTTTTATGCTTCGTCTGCAAATTGTAACGCTTTCACGTTGATAGTAAAAGCTTACTGTATTATTACCCGCTTTCTTCAATGAAACGTGTGCTGTATTTCTTGGAAAAACATTGAGAGGCAGACTGCGTAATGACCTAAATTAATCCTAACATTAATTATATTACGTTACCAAAACGAACGAACAGATGGACTCAAATAGAAAGAGAGAGAGGGGCGAATGAAATCAGGAACGCATGCAAAATTAAACACGCGTCGCGCGATACACAATTACTACTATCACGCGTGTAAGGCTACAAGCACTAATTTTTTTTCAGACGAACATTGATAAATACACTACCCTTCCCAGAGTTAGGTTTTAAAATCATAAAAAACGCTTATTAGGAAAGATAACATTAGATGGGTTTACGGTTGAAAACATAACAGTACCCAGACAGCACATCTTCGAAACAGGAGGTAGAAGAAATTGCATATTTTGAACGCAGCCACTTAGCTCTTTTAAATTTGGATATTTGGGTTCCTTAGGGCTTGCTGACAAAGAATATGTAAAACGTTACGCAAATAGTCCAGGAATTAATAAATTATAACCAAAATAAAATAGTGGGGATGCCTGACAACATAAAATCATTTCTGCTCATAAAATTTTTTATAACGTGTTTGAAAAAACCTTACGTTACAGAAATAGCCTACCATGTAAACTCCAAATTGATTGGAGCGCAACACATGAAAGACTAACCACGATTGGTCGGGCTATAAATACTATCTTCGTTGTTAGGGGAGACGTGAAAAGGTAACATTTTTTCAAACACTTGTCGAAACGTGGCCTCATTGGCTAGACTCGCTGATATACTCACTTAGGAGCGTTAGTTCGAGACCACTAGTGCAAATAAGCTTGATAAAGCAACAGTGCGTTGAAGCCAGCTCATATTTTGCTAAATAAAAGCCTGGAACATAAGCAGATGGGAATTTGTGCCAGAATTCATTGCTAATCAACGTATCTGTGTTTATTTCCATGAAATTGTGGTAAGCTTGAACCATTCAGTATCTTTTAATGAAAATTGAATGTAAATTGTTAATTTATGCCTGTATATATATGTAGTTCAGTAAACATGATGTAAAGCCTATAATGCTCCAGCCTGAACAGAAGGTGTCGGAGGAAAGTAAAACTGCATGGAATGGCCAAACAGTACACTGACACCTAGATTATTGATTAGACAGAAATAATGCTGGAAGTGCAGAGGCGTGGTAACCATTAAGGAGGTAAATACTGGTATAAAGTATTTCAGATGAAGCTGACAGTTGGCCTAACGCTCTGAACTCAATGTTTGTGATGTATTGTGATCAGTGTAAAAAGAGAGTATAAGTTAGTTATGAAGTAGAAGGTACATCCTTCTTGATTTCAGGGACCGTGGTCTTGATGGTATTGAGCAGCACCTGGTCAGAGCTTTGCTGAATCCAGAGTCGGACAGCATACTCCTTGGTCTTTTTAGCTATCAGTGAGGTGTCTCCAGAGCCCAGGGGAGAATTCGAGCAGAGGAGTCCTTTCCTGCCGCCATCACGCAAGATAAGCTGATTTGGCCAGCTGAGCTCAACATTATGTCCCCTCATCTTGAAATGACTTTGTAAAAATAACATTCAGAGGGGAATTTAATTGTCTTAATATCAGGAACTGAGAACATCTCCAATACTAGTCCCAAAAGACAAACTATTGAAGTCATGATGACAAATACCAACAGAGCTTGAACAAAACAAAACCAGTATTACCTCATATTACTACTACACAACTGACACACATAGGATATTTTTAATAATATATGTCACTACAATATTCATATTGATAAAGTCTGTACATATACTTGTAATTAAAATTGATTGTGATTCCTGGTTCCTTTGTATTTGAATCAGGACACATATACCTTTATGACAACAATGAATACATATTGTTATTTGAAAAGTTATCAGTGACTCCGTAAGATATTCTTGTAGAGTGTTTTATGTATGTGAGTGTCACAGTGTTGTCCAGTGTAGTGGAATAAATTAAATTGTTTATCTGTCTGTTGTTGTTTTGACTTACACTTCATCATACACATACCCTAGACATATAACGTAGTCATCACACTATTCCAGAATAATTCTGACTGAGATATATATATATGTGGCAGCAAGTAAGGTTATCTATAATACACTACTCTCATTAGATATAGATACCTTCACAGCTGATCTCAGTCAGTACACTAAGTCCCCTTATAAATATTTATAACATCCCACTTCACCACATCAAGGAGCTGAGGCTGCTATATTTTTCAAGAAAGTCCTGGTACTGAACAGTGGAAAAGAGGCTTGTTGACTGGCAGGAGCAAGAAAGCGTTAAACGTCTGGTGCTCAGCTCTAAAATGGCAGAAAACTGCACTAAGAAAATGAAGGACACTTAGCACAAATCTCAACAGAAAACCAGACAAGAAACTGCAGAGGAAGCTGGATATGCTGCCGGTATGTTTTGCATGACTAGTAAGTTATTTTATTTTGCTGCAGTATTACATACTTATTTAATTATATTCTAATTATAACAAAAAATGTGATTTTAAAGAAATCATTATTCTCATACTAATTTTCTTATAACTTCCACACTTATGTATTAATTGACAAGAATAGGAACATATATTGCCCATAATCTTTTAAAACTTTTTATGTGATGGATTTTGAGTATCTGATCAAACTTATGGTTAATTGACAAAAGTAATGTAAAATTTAGTAAAATTTGTTACTATTTTTAGACACTATTTTCAAAGTCCTACAGCTTTTTTTTTGTATTAAAGTTATCAAAAATCCATCACTGGAAAAGTTTTAACATATAATGATAAACATTGTGTTCATATTTGGTATTCATAGCTTAATAAATAAAAAAGCTTTAGCAAATTGAAATAGAACAAAGAATCCAATATTGCTCAGCTCTAAAACGGCAGAAAACTGCACTAAGACAAGGAAGGAAATTAGGCACAAATTTCAACAGAAAGCCAGATAGGAAGCTGCAGAGGAAGCTGGCTATGCTACCAGTATGTTCTAAATGACAAATAAGCAATTTTTCAGGGGCAATATTACAGACTTATTTAATTGTAGTCTATTTATGGAGAAAAATGCGATTTTCTCAAAATCTAATTTTCTCATCCTAATTTCCTTAAAACTTCCACACTTATGTGTTAATTGACATAAAAATTGGCACATATGTTGCCCATAATCTTTTAAAACTTTCATATTGCTGGATTTTGAGTATCTGATCAAACTTTTGATTTATTGCAAAAAGTAATGTAAAATTTATCAAAATTTGTTACTTTTTTTAGACACTATATTGAAAGTACTTAAAAAGTGGAAAATCTCCTGGTTGTGATGAAATAACAGCTGAAATGATACAGGCAGGAAGAGAAGGCAGCGCTCGTATATACCATGCATTATGCTGCAAGATCTGGCAAAGCGGAATTTGGCCCAAGGAATGGAAAAGATCAATTTACATACCCTTGCCAAAAAAGGGCAACCTGAAACTGTGCACAAACTACAGAACTATAGCTCTTATAAGCCATGCCAGCAAAATACTTTTACAAATCATAATGAAAAGGATGCAACAAAAGCTAGAAACAGAAATAAATGAAGTACAGGCGGGTTTTCGACCAGGTAGAGGCACTAGGGATCATATATTCAACATGAGGATCATCATAGAAAAGTGTAGAGAATTCAACGTTGACCTACATACTTGTTTCATTGATTACACAAAAGCTTTCGATTGTGTACAACATCAGCAGTTATGGGCTATTATGAAAAATATGGGATTTCCAAACCACCTTATACAACTCATCGCACTGCTGTACCAAGAACAACAGGCAGCCGTAAGAATAGAGGGGGAAACATCAGAATGGTTTGAAGTACAGAAAGGAGTAAGACAAGGCTGTACCCTTTCCCCTTACCTGTTTAACATTTATGCCGAGAATATCATGAGAAACGTAAGAGATGACCAAGAACACACAGAGTTTGACTCATTTAACATCGGCGGGTACCAGATCCCGGAAATCAGATATGCTGACGACACAGTCCTCCTATCGACCAACCCAGAAGGACTTGAACAATTACTTCTGTCCACCAAAAAACACAGCGAGGCCCAGAATCTATACCTAAACACCAAGAAGACCAAAGTATTGACAACAGACAAAGTAAAGACCAAACCAGAAATTGAAATTGATAACGAAGAACTGGAAAGTGTCAATGAATTCGAATACTTAGGATCAATCATTAACAGCTCTGGCGACTGTGCAGTAGAAATTAAAAGAAGACTTGCAATTGCTTCACATAAGCTAATACAGATGAAAAACCTATGGCAAGGCACAAGCAAAGAAACAAAGTTACAACTGATCAGAGCATGTATATTCCCAGTGGCAACATACGGCTGCGAGACTTGGACACTCAATAAAACAGTTGCAAAAAAGATTACATCATTCGAAATGAAATGCTACAGAAGGATGTTGAGAATACCCTGGACAGAAAAAAAGACCAACAGAGAAGTACTGCACTCACTAAATGTACAGGAACATTGGCTCCTAAATACCATCGCAATAAGGAAGCTGAAATTTTTCGGTCATATAAAAAGACATAATAGTCTGGAAAAAACAGTGATGGAAGGCATGGTCCCTGGAAAAAGGGGAAGGGGTCGACCTAGACGACGGTGGACCCAGGACATCACAGAGAGTCTGAACTTGTCTTTGGCTGATGCAGGTCGACTTGCCCAGAATCGTGATGCGTTCAGAGCAGCTGTAATGGAGACAACGTTCTGGAAAGAATACGTCACATGATGATATTGAAAGTCCTACAACTTTTTTTGTATTAAAGTTATCAAAAATCCACCAATCGAAAAGTTTTAAAATATAATGATAAACATTGTGTTCATATTTGGTATTCATAGCTTAATAAATAAAAAAGCCTTAGCAAATTGAAATAGAACAATAGAATCCAATATGGCCGCCGTTTCTATGGCAACCAGTAGTGCAGTGCCATAAAGCTCTTCATTTTTCGTATCTAGTATTGATATAGGTTAAGTCTGTACATTTTCATTGAAATCCAGCAATTAATAACGAAAATAGCATTTCAGGGTAGCTCCTCCCCTTAATCCACATGCATGCTATTTTACCATCAACTGTATTACATCTTCAATGCACATGTATTATCAGTTTAGGCAAAAGCAGAGTGTGAAGTTTCTAAATGTATGAGTACCAGACTTTATTAAAATGCATGATGTCTCCGAGGACAAGACGGTAGTCTAGACATGACTAGAAGAGAATTATTATTATATGCACTTTAAGAGATGAACAACATTGTGTCAGAATAAACGTTGTACATTGTCAATGGTTATTGACGTGTTTGTGCCTGAGTGCCTGTGTGCGGGCCAGGGAATTGGGATATGTCTGGCCAAAAACTGAACCCACAGTATTGCTACATTTACAACTATTAAGGATATCCCTGGAAGGCGTCTCAAGGCCTAAATAAGGACAGAGTGTCAAAGCATGGAGTCTGTTGCACTCTTGATCCAATTCATAGCAAGTCAAGCTATCTAAGGAATCGTACCCGTATCAGAAATGTTCTTTTCTTTGAAATGACTGAATAGTTGTGTCCATTTTTCTTTGCAACTTGCATTTTTCCAAATGTCATAGTTTGCAGACCAAAAACCTTTTGCAATCACCACTTCATCAAACAGTTCATCCAAGTTTATTGCACTATTTGCAAGAGTTTCATTAATTTTTTCACCTGATGCTTCAATTTCAGACCATGTTAATTCATTGTTGTTTATCCAAATAAGCAAACTTTGGGACTGTTTGGCAAGGAAGAATATTCCAGCACCTCTGATTCATGCTATACAAAGCTTCTACAAATCTTGCAGAAATTATGTGAGGACAGCAAACCATAAGTCAGAAGAGTTCAGCACTACCACTGGTGTAAGACAAGGTGATATCCTATCACCTTACCTCTTCATACTCCTTATGTGTCACGAAATGGATTTAGGACTAGAGACTGTCTACCTATAGTGACAAGACACTAGTGAGAAGGAAGACTGAAAAATAGATTTAGAAGAAAATGATAGTGAAATGTGAACAGTTGACACTATTGGCTCCGAGGTTAAGAACCGAGGTTGATTCTTTCCTCGCCATTTCGGACGTCTTATGTGCTATAGTTGTCAACGACCTCTAGCTACCCTAAGGGGATAAGGTTATATCAAGATTCACAACCCCCAAGATACAGACAACATATAGCTACTGTACTTAAATGAAATGACTGATGCCAGCTACAATTTATACAAGTTTATTATACACCTATAAACAAACGAACATATGCATGTCCCATACATAAAGTGCGAGGATGCACTCCTGAAACAAAATCAAGCACAGCTAAAAATGCATCAACCCCAACCCTTCTCCCACAATTGCAACCTGTATGGGGACAGAAGTTTGGATTAGACAAAAATAAACCACACTGCACTTGTCGAGCCTCCACTTCCACAACTATTCTAAATTAACTCTTAGTATACGAGCGGCCTTCTAGAGAGGCCGATGATCGATCCCCGTCAATAGCGAAAATTTATAGCTGAATGCATGTTTCAAACCACTGATCAATTTAGTTACGTGCATGATGTAGGGGTTTCATTTCTTCACATTTTGATATATAACACTTATGTTATCTTTATAAATAAATTATTTATTGCAAAATCTGTAATGGTAGTCATGAAAGGCAGCTCGTATACTAAGAGTTAAATGTTAAGTGCACAGTCAGCTGGAACAACTACAAAGTGTCTACACCAACTCTGCGCAGACTCTGGTTCTACACAGCCTATCCTGAAATCTCTTGCACACTGCTACACAATTAACTCGTCAAAAACCCTTCAGCAGCTGTCATCTGCTATACTTGGGACAACACTGCGACGACTTCTGTGGAGAGTATGGTCACCCTCTCTCTCTCCACCAACTCTGGAATTGATGACTAAGGTTTAACAGAACCCCACTGGATTCTAGACTGGAACTGTAGCTGGCTTCTCCTACCACTCTGAATTCACCTGCCCGATAACCTATGGCTGGGCGATGGGCTTTCGGCTTTATTATGGCCGTGACGAAGCGAACATAAAATTACAACAACGCTGGCCGCATGCCAATCCGCGTGTGTAACAGTACGAGCGTCAGAGCTCAGGATTTATCCACAAAATCCTCTTCACTGGAAAAATGGTTTCCCTGCCTTGGGACACCGTACTTTCTTTCTCTACTTCCACCACTGGCAATTAACGCACGACTTGCGTGTCTGCGAATGCCACAACTGTGCCGTGGGAGAAATTTTGAGGTATCAAAAATTCTGCTCTTCCCCACAAAGCCGGTACCTGTTGTTTTAGACAAAACAAAACAACAGCTAAACAAACCGTAATAATACATTTCTAATAACATATAACTCGACTACTCTCTCCCGTTAGTCTATTACCATACAAAATCATGCCAACAAAGTCCGCTCCCCCACTGAGCTCCCTTCTCTTCCATCTCTACCTGAGCCCAAAATAAACAATGGCTGACCCAGATCGTCTGACCTAGGGTTCTGCCTGACTGGTTACAACCACAACAGTATTCTACGGAGGCCTATCTACCTGTCCAAAATACTTTGGCCCACTTCTCGCTGACACTGAATGCAGTAAAATGCTTAACACAAAATAACTAGACCTCTCTAGGAATTCCTACAATTCCCGTCAATAATCACCTTCAAAAATGTAATACAAAATGCTTTCCTTTAAAAGAAATAATTCATCTCCGTCTTCTGAATACACAGAATAACAATGCACAATCAATAACATATAACCCTGTTTACGCTAGCATCTACATGCCGTCAAAAGTTATACATAACCCCAGATTATCAAATTGAAAACCCCGTAGTTCAACCACGTGTTTATAATTTTATGACACGTGCTTCTCTCCCCCTCGTCCCTCTGAACATCGTATCAAATAAATATACAGTAATGAACGCATCCACGTGCTCCAATTAATACCTCTATCACTCCCGTGCTTACAGATAGATGGGTAACTATATAATATAAATAACTTGTAGCATTACATTCTCAATAAAATCACAAATACACAGACTCCCGCTATTCTGTAAATAAATAAAACTCGCAGATGCGGGTTTTCTCTGCAGACCTGTTTTTGAAATAAATCCAAGCATGGCCGTAACCTCGCAACATCTAAACCATCTAGACAACGCTATTCCTTCAATTAGGAAACACTGTTCCTATTAGGTCTCTCAAGTCTTATCACCAGGATAGTATTGATGGCTCTGGAGTTAAGAATTAAATTAAACTAAAACTTTCCAAGAAACTTTACTGATCGGCCTAGGCTTAGACAAAATTAAATAAAGTTACCACGAAAATTCTGCTTACCGAATTTCGAATTTTCCCACTGAAGGCAATCGATAATTTGAATCAGGAACGCGGTTTGACAATTAATTTTTAGAGACCGAACTTATGAAATTCGAGCGTATTTATTATCAAGACCCCCACGCGCCGACTTCATGACGTCCTATGCGCGGCGTGGTTCTAAGCCAATGGGAGCTCTGCATTTCAACTGCAGTTAGCTCTCAGCCAATCAGAACCTTAGATCATTCTGATGCAACGTGCATGGGTTTTAGACAAAGAAACGGGAATTAGTCCTAGCCCTATACTGGCAATGAAGCAAAAATGGCCGCAATTAATTTAACTCCCGAAAAATGCGTCTATGGCCACCTGCCATATCTTTAAAAAGACTAAAACTGGTGCCAATCTGATCTAGGCTCTAAAGTCCTTCATCTAGAATAATAATGCAACAGTTCCCTACACCCCAACACTAAACAAGACTACTAGTCATAGAGAAGGAACATATAAGTAGATGAGATGAAACTCCACCGTAATCTCTCTGAAAAAACGTAAATAAATAGAAGGAGAAGAAACATGGGGAAGGATTTTTCTGTAATCCCTCCTAGAAATAGTGAACAAAATGCAGGGGAAAAAGACATGGGCCATTTGAAAGACAGAATCTCAGTACTTTCGTCACATTATGGACGATGTCATCAAGGCATGTAAGGAGAGAACAAGAAAGTATTAAGTGGGGTACTGGAAGATGAGACAGGTCTATATTTCAGAGCTGGCATTTGCTGATGATGTTGCCCTGATTGCTAAATCAGAGGCACATCTCCAATCCAACCTGCAAGTCTGGAAGGAAGAGCTGGAGAAGAGAGGGATGGTCATAAGCAGCTCTAAAACAAAATCCATGGTGATATCACGAGAAGAAAGAAGACATCAGATTAAGCTGGGAGAACAGGTCCTGGAGCAGGTCGACCACTTTAAATACCTCGGAGCTATTATAGACCGAAAGGGGGGCATCAAAGAAGAGTTGGCCACTCGAAAAGCAGCAGCTGGGATACTTTTTCAGGCCATAAATCGAGGATTCCTCAGCAAGAAAGAGGTTGGTAAGAAAACGAAGATGGCTGTATACCGCTCCACCTATGTCCCAGTCTTGACATATGGATGCGAGTCATGGGCAATGACTACAACCCACAACAGCCAGATCCAAATCTCAGAAATGAGGTATCTGAGGAAGGTGGTTGAAGTAACAAGAAGAGACATGGTCCGCAACCAGACGATACGTCAAGGCCTAAAATGCCACCCCCTGCAGACCCAAGTAGAACAGTCCCAATTAAGATGGTTTGGCCATGTCTGCAGAATGGGAGAAGATCGGCTACCACGACAAGTATGGGAAACAAAAAGCCAAGGATCCAGACCCCCAGGACGACCCAGAGTCCGCTGGGAGGACAACATTAGACAATCTTTGAAGGACCAAGGACTAGAATGGAACCAGGCCAGGAGGAAGACAGCCGATAGGATAGTCTGGCGCGCTCTCTTCCAAACCTCTACACCTCACGGTAGAAGGGGAACGACTAAGTAAGTAGTAAGTAAGTTATACAAATAAAAGATTCTGCTCCACCAAAACTGTTTTCCCATAGCTCAATGTAAGAAAGACATCGGTCATAAAATTTTGTAAACTCTTGTAGGATTGTATTAATATTAATACTTCCATTATTTTCCAGTATTCTAAAAAGCTTTTTTGCTTCTTGAGGTATAAATTTATTATCACGCCTTTCCTCAAGATTTTTTTCTATTTTCTAAGTTCACTGACAATATCAGTTGCACTTGCTTTTGTGCTTTCCATAATCAAGGTAGATTTGTTAAACAATGTGAGTTGCCCTTGCACAAACCACAAATACATTTCTCCACAATCATTATCAAAGAACTGTTTTATCAACACTGGACAGTGTTCTTGTGAAATAAAATATGATTTCAGTCCCTCATAGAATTCAAGTATTCTGTCGATAGTTGGAAGTAGCGAAAGAAAACGGGTGTTGCCATGTTGAAGAACCTTTTTATACTCGACATCTACAAATTCACAGAACTCTTTTAGTTGAGTTACTCGAACCGTATAAATGTGGAAATATTTATAAATTTTGACCACTAAAGCTTCTATTTCAATAGGTAGAACATCAACTGCAGTTTGAAGACAGTTGTGAAAGATGTGAGCACCGCACCCAATGCGCACAATATTTCTTCCTAGTTCCTTCTTTACTCGACTGTAAATATTGTTTTCTCCTCTCTGTTTTACACCTCCAAAATTGGTATTGCAGTTATCTCCACAAAATCCAATAATTTTTTTGGTTATATTATGGTTTTTGATAACTGACATTAAATAGTTTGTCAATATTTCTGCAGTTTCACCGGGAACTGATTGAAAGTCTAAAAGTTTAACTTTTACTCCACAATCTGATACAAAATACCGCACAACACATGGCACAGTTTTAATTTCTTTCCTGTTGGAAGCATTAATTGATATTGTCACAAAATTTGTTTTGTTTAAATCTTCACAAAGTTGCTGAAACAACAGTGGTTCAATCACATTAACAATGACAGCTTCACATTTTGTTCTGGCTAGTCTAAACTTTGTTTAAAAAAACTTTAATATTAATTTAGATGAACAATCGGCAGACTTGAAGCTGAGATTGTAAATAGCAACATGAAATGCAAAAGTTGCTTCTTTAGCAGCTATTAAAAATTCGTTGTCACATGGATCGGCACTTTTAAAATATGACAATATTTTTGAGGAAGTTCCTGCCGCTGCTAGACTAGCCTTATGTCTCGCACATTTCAAGTGATTTTTGATGTCCGAACGCCCACCATGAGCCACCAAAAATTCTGAAGAACACTGTTCGCAATTCACTTTGTCAATATGATCACAAACTTTTTTCAAAAACGGATAATCCTTTCTTAATTCATCCGTAAATACAGTTTCTTTTTGGCATTTTGGGGGTTAAATTAATTTAATGTACAATACAAAATAATCGCAAACAACACCTACGCAATCTGACAGAACTCAACTAAGATTGCACATGCGCGGCGGCTGCGCAACTGACTTGCGACGCTGCGTACTCATCATCATCAGTTGCCATCTCCACAACGAAGGTTGGCTGTAATGGGTCTCCAACGTCTTCTGTCTCTTGTCTTGATGGTGCACTCTGATAGACTCTTTCCTGTCCATCTCTTGATGTTGTCTTCCCACTTATAGCGCTGTCTTCCCCTTGCACGTTTGCCTTCAACTCTCCCTTCTGTTATGGTCTTCTGCAAGGTGTTATGCCTTTTTATGTGGCCAAAGTATTTTAGCTGTTAACTTTGACCTCCCTCATTAGTTCTCTTTTCATACCTAGATTTTCTAGGACCTCCTTATTTGTTTTCATCTCTTTCCATGAGATACGCCCCATTCTTCTATATATCCACATTTCAAGAGCCTCAATTCTTTCTTCCAACTGCTTATTCATCGTCCATGTTTCTGCACCATACAGAAATGCAGAATATATATAACATGTTATGATTCTCAGTTTTAATTTGTGAGATAACTGTTTGGATGTCAGTATATGTTTCATGTTGTTGAATGTAGCTTTGGCCATTCCTATTCTCTTCTTGATTTCTGTTTCACATCTGCCATCTTCTGTTATTATATGACCGAGATATACGTAGCTCTTGACTTGTTCCAGGATTTCCCCATTTACGCTTATCTTTAATGTGGGTTTATCGTCTGTTTTGCTAATTATCATAGTTTTTGTTTTCTCAATATTAATGTCGAGTCCATATTCATGACTTATACAGTTCGCTTGCTTCACTAGTTCTTGTAACTCCTGTTCGCTTTCAGCTAACAACACGGTATCATCTGCATATCTAAGGTTGTTTATTGACCTTCCACTGATGTTCAGTCCTGGTATTTCCTGTATCTGTTTGAAAATTTTTTCGGTGTATAAATTAAATAGGCAGGGGGACAGCACACAACCTTGTCTGACACCTCTTTTTATGTCTATGTATGGTGAATAATTCCTTCCAGATCTTACTGTGGCAGTTTGTTCCCAATAAAGGTTACTGAGTATTCTTATATCTTTTCCATCAATACCTATGTCTTCGAGGCATTCAATTATTTTCTCATGATGGACTCTGTCAAAAGCCTTCTTATAGTCAATGAAGCACATATACATACTTTTTATTTTTCTAACTCCTTCTTTATCAACATTCCTACCCCTCTTTCATGTTTTTCTCCGCCTGAGTGTATAAGCGTGTACTGGTCTCTTTTTATGTAGCCTGTATCCAAAAGTCTTGCCTCTGCAACTCCCAGTATATCGAGTTTCATGTCTGTTGCTTCTAATATAAGATTGTCAAGCTTTCCTTCTCCGTTCAGAGTTCTAACATTCTATGTTCCTACTTTTAGGCTTCTCCTACTAATTTTTAGGTGGTCTTTCTCAGAATGCTCCCTTTCAACATAATTTAAGGAACACTCGTCATTATGTACTTCCTTACTCATTAGAGGAGTTGCCTCTTCCCTGTTAATTTGTACAGTAGATTCTTCCCCAGGGGACAGAGAGTTCTCTACATATCGTTTCTTATCTTGTTGTTGTGATCCCATTACGTTCTGTAGGAAGTACGTGGTAAGGCCCCAATCTCTTCCACGGTGGCTAGCCATTGTCTTTTTCTATGTCCGACACGCCTCTAGTGCGCCACACACTTTGCTGTTTCGCTTTGCGTACTAGGCCAGTGTTAAAGTCGGGTTTTCGTGTTGCCTAATTGCCATTTTCCGAGGCTGCGCTTTTTTACTTCGTGTTTATTCGGCACTTTTTAATTTTTTCGACATAACCGGGACAAAATGACAAACTGGCCGGGACCATACCTTCAAACCGGGACAGTCCCGGTCATACCGGGACGTATGGTAAGCCTAAGTTAAATGCTACTTTTTCAATTCTCCACTTGCCTACCAAACTTTCTCTGTCCAATCCACGATAAACCCCACCAAGGATCCCGAAGTGGTGGTGGTAAAACATAGGTCTTTACCTAGAAGGGATTCGGGCCCTGCCCAATGTCCCAACTGCATCGAGAGTGCCATGTGACCTGACATTGCACTATAGTCAGAATTTGTCCAACTCCTGAAATACGGGAAGCGAAGCCACTAAACCTCAATGGAAATTAGAACCACGGTGCTGGGGAAAATCGTGAAAGCATAGGATGCAGGACATGACACAGCCACAGCTCAGCCACAGAACGAAGAAATGAGGACTGCATCATGAGCGCCTGTGACTAGCGGGGAATGCATCTCTATGAACCCCACCTGAACCCTTCAAAGCGAAGTGATCTCTAGAGCCGAAGAGGTGAGTTGCCAAACAAATCAGCCCAACACTCGTGGAGAAAGACATACCCATTGCACTCTTTGGGAGGAAGATGCCGGCAGCAAACACCTAATACCTACAAATCTGACTGTAAGATGCATCACAAAATCTATCACATGACATCTATGCCTCTGTATGTTGTGACATGTCAGTTTCAAGTAGTTTCCCCACCCTCCTTTACCAGTCTGTAAGCCTCTTTAGTCTTGATGTCAAATAGATTTTGTGATCCATCTTACTGTCAGATTTGTAGATGTAAACTGAATGAACAGTCTCACTCAAGACAGAATTATGCTTAGCTGGCGGTCATATAAGGATGACTCCAGATATGCCTCAATGCATACAGAATGGGGTAACCAGCCACATGCTGAACCCTCCTTAGATGCTTATTACGACATGCGTGATAGTCACAGTGTAACTACTGTTTGCTCCCGTTTTGGGCCACGGTAACATACGGGCGAAAACATATCACTCAAATGTCACACTGCTGAAAATGCCCCTCATATACGGTCTAATTTTGTTGTCTATTTGAAGCATACATAAGATGTAACACAGGTAGTACAATGTCTTACCTATCAAGAAAAGAGAGAACAAAGTCCTCAAACTGAGCTGTTGCAGAGCACAAGTCTTGTTCGTGCTAGAAATCAGAGATTTAAATATATTTAAAATAGCAGACACAAAGGCATTCATTTGGAAGCAAAAAATTGAATGAGCACACTTTCTTGTCTAATTCAGTTGTGATTCTTCTTCATGTTTTGTGATTCTCAATATGCTCTCTCATAATGAATCTCCATGCTAATTTGTGTATGTAACATTTATACATTTACAGTGAACAGAAAATCTAAACACAAGAGAAGTCCTGAAAGGATAGGAAATAACCTGTAAAATCATATCGCCTTCTTATCCTTATTATCACATGCAGTATATCTTAATTATCTCAGGCACTGTCACTGTATCTGTCAGATCAAACTTGGATATGAAAATATACATGTGGATGAGTCATTCCTTTTATCTAATGCTTAGACGGCATCATTGGATTATTCAGTTATCTACTCCTGCACACATACTGCTGCTTCATTAGCTGAAATATTCAGTTTCCTGTCTTCAAACCATCAACTTCTTTGCTGTCCTTTATTCCTGGATGTTTCAGTTCTGAGGTTTTTTTTTTAATACTGAATAATATTGAACTACTTTATTTTAAGGAAAGTTTTGTGACACTGTGTCATTCCTGGATGCATTCTAATTCTCTGCTCTTTTACAGCCTAACTGAATCAGTGAAAAAAAAAACACGATGTGCTGATAAAGGAAGAAGCACAATGAGATAACAGGGTTTGTAATTTTGTGCTTTGATCTATAAATTGGCAGTGTAAGGAATTGAATTAACAGTTCTGAGAACTCTATAAATTTATAACACTACTACATGAGCTGGGAATGATAAGAACAGAATTTCCTTCAATCCTTATAACCTCACAAATAGTTTACAACTGAGTAATCAGCTCTAACTCTGAAAATTCGACATCAATAAAATGACAATGAACTGTAAAACTTAATGATGTGAATAACAGCAATAAGTACTTCAAAAGGTAGACATAATCAGCCTCAACAAAGAAAGAAGCCAGTATCAGTGCTCACACATCATAAACTATTCTCCTTCTACTGACATGACATGTGGGGTTGCATGTTTAAATCTCCAAAATAACTTAAAATGTTCCTTCCTCTCTTTTAAATCCTCATAAAACTTCTATGACTGCTAATAAATGTTCACATGAAAATGCATGATAACAAAAGCCAATATTTCCTCACCTCTGTCAAACCCTGGACAGTCAGACATGCATCAGAGCAGTCCACAATTGGTATGAGGGTGACAAAAAATGAAATCATTTGCAGTGTGACCTGTTAAAAATAAAACATTATGAGTAATTTAATCACCACAGTATTCTTGTTTACGGACATAATATCCTTGGTTATGCTATGGGAGTTTACAGAATATGAGAGAGCAAAGAGTCTTTAACAGCACAATAATAGTTACTTTTCACAAATATTAAATATGTTTTAAAATTGTTTTTTAGTTTTTTTTTTAAACCACTTCCATCAGTAATAGTGGAGAAATTTAGAAAAACTGCAATGCAATAGAGAAACTCAATGGCTTTATTGTCAAAAGTGAGAGAAAAGAAAAGGGAGGAAAGCCATTGGGGACACCGAGGAACAAGAAAGAAAAAAAAAGAGGTAGAATATAGACTGTGTGGTAAAACTTACATACCAGTGTTTTATTGAAGTCATTGGGGTCTATTCCTGGAAGGGCCAATTTGAGCAGTGGAAGCACATGGGAGGGGCCTTCTGGGTAATACTTGGGTGATGTTAGCATAGGCCGAACTACAGAGACTATGCACATCATGCAAGCAATCAGTCTATGTGGTTCAATGAGGGTTTCCATCGCTGGATACATCCTGTTGGAAAAAATAAGAAAATACAACACTGCAAATAACATGAAACATAAATTTAAACTGTGATCAATGCCACAAGCCACCTGCATCTTCTGCCTTTATCAGCATCCAGAAGGTTACCTATCAGATCTTCATCTTTGTTCCCTGTGACTGCTACTGAAAAAACATTACATCATCACCATTTCCTTTGCCTCCCTATGGAGCATGGTGTCACCACTGTAGCTGGTCCTGCACCAAGCATTCACATGCTCTTACAGATGTGGTTTGTGATCATTTGTTTAACACGAGGAGGTTGCCAGCCCCACATTAGTCACCTTGTATGACATGCCTGACAGTGCGGTGGTCCTATTCTGTTTCTTTTGTCTCTTCAAAGACCACTGGGGACTACGTGGGTTAAAAAATATTGTAGCACATGGTAAATTCTGATTACATCTACCCAGTTAAAACTATTTTTCTCTTTTTCTTACACCTCCAATCTTTTCTTCTGGTCATAATTCCTTAAATTCTTTCTGAATTTGATCTTAATTTAGAAAAATTGCCAATTTTTTTTAACTGAAATATTTTCATTTAAATTAAATTCATTTTCTTGCTCAAAAACATCTCCCTCAAACCAACTGACATTTCTAACAATGGAGGAACAACAATCTCTGGTCTCAAAGTTGCCAAGTTACGAAGAGCCATAGAAGCTTCCTGGCTGCCATACTTGCTGAACATCGCCACAAAAACTGATGACTTCAGACTTTCCACAAACTCAGTAACCTGTGCGTCTGTCAGTTTGTGAGAAGCTGGTATTGGAGGCAGCCAAGATATCGCCTTGTACCTTTCTCTGTTAAAGATAAGAAAACAATCAAAATGTCAAAAGCTTCAAAGGAACTGATATAAAGTGAAAACTGTATTAATGTCTGTTTTACAAAGAAAAGAAACAACAGCTGAAGGAGATATTCTGGGTAAAAAAATTCTCCATTAGCCACAATAACAAACATGGGATGCAGGACAAGGCACATTTCTGGAAACCAGGTCACCAACGACTACCAAAAATCTGAGATAGGCGACCAACATTTGAGGTAAGAATTTTACTATTTCCTTTTAATAGTTTGGTCAGTTAATGAAAACTTGAAATTTCATGCCCTGACACAGGAGCTAAATGATAAAATACTGAAAAAGACAGGAAAAACTGTTAACGAATAAAAAACACTGCATAAATTAGAAACTGAAATGAAAATTAAAACATTTACACGTCGCGGTGATACTCATATTTAGATTTTGTTAGGGTCTCCCTAATGACGTCATGAGTATAATCTATAAGGTGAAATTGTTGGAAGTAAAATAGTAACAAAATATGATTAGCAAGGATGCAGTGAAGATCTTTTTTCCCCAATAACACAATGAGCCTACAATTTGTGATGGCGTCAGAATGGCCCCTTGTATATATTGAAAAGCAAGGATCTACTGGCCTTCACAAAAGGAATATAACCAAGCTTGTTTCATCAAATTGGCCCAAAACTATTGTATGTATAAGATGATTAAATGACAATTTCTTTGATTTTGGGGTCGCGTAAGTACCATTCATAGCTTTGAATAGGTTAAGGTTTGGCAACTGAACAAGGTGAGCTATGATAAACTGAGTTCCCTCCTAAACTGAACCTTACTAAGCAGAAACTGAAATTAGCATGCGTTCGTTGATGACTATACAAAAACTTTGACTTTTATGGGCTGTTACGTTCGCTTTCTTGATTTGAAGATGATTAATAGTAAGATGATGGAGAAATAATCCCTTATGCAGCAACTACCGCCACCATATATTCTACACATGCATATGTAAGCAACTGACTACTTCTTTGAATTGATGAGTCTGAAAGGTTAGGACTAGACAAATCTTGTCCTACGAGATGTAACGATACTATGCTTTCCTCATATAACCATTCAAATGTGATGGTCTGTCAGCAAAAATAAATGAAGAAGAAAAGAATAGAGATTCTTCACCTCGGGCAAGAAAAAAGAAGGAAGAAAACAAAACACTGCCTTGGTTGTGACTTGCTTCTTTCAGCAATGTAGTGTCTTGCCATGTTCAACTGTATTTTGTGAATTGAGGCTACTGTAATAACAGTTGGTTTTACGTTTTCACAAACCCTGCACTTCAACACCCAATGAATGAAAAGGTAATTGGTAGAATACACTGAATAAAACCCACCAAGATGATTAACTGTCAAGATTTGAAAGGCGGAAAATTGCAGGTGCAGATTTTCTTACAAAAACTAAAAGGTTGAATAATCTGAATGAAAACACACAGATACTATCACCTAAACATTTATTCTTTTACAGCCCAGGACTTGACGAGATGCTGATCCTGTAAGATTTTACAAAGTCTGGAAAATAGTGTGACATGGCATTTACAGACCCAGGCACTAGATATACAGCACCATCACATATTAGAGTTCACAGCCTGTCACACAAACAGCCACTTACTGACAATGACTGTGAGAATTTTAAAATAACTAAAACACTATGTGTACAACACAACAGAAGAAAAGAGTAAGAAAGACAGCCATCAAGTCCTAAGATGTATTACTACTACTAGTATAATCAAAGACAAAGCTGGATGTAGAGATGTACACATAATTCATTTAAAAAAAAACTACTATTTAAGCACTGCTAACAGCTGCTTGTTACAACCTTCACTGACAAATGAGATGAAAACTGGACAGTTTAGTTTAACTAAGACTGTTAAGGCAACATATTCACTGGAAGAGTAAACACTCTAGTAATTAAACAAGATACTGAAAATATTTAGTACTGCTACAACAAATAAATAAGGTATTCCAAAATACAGACCAGGAGCACATAAAGAAAGCAATAAATATTGAAGCATTTAAAAAATATATAAATCAGAAAACCAAGATAGATTTGCCATGTGTTGACTCCGTTTTATGGTTGAGTACAGTTTATACTGGTGAAGAGGTAGCTTAAAACTCGAATGGTTAAAATGAACGAATGTCAACAATATTCTTCAAACGAACTTCAACAAGTAGTGTTGAACTGGGTGAACTGGGCAAGTACTGGCAGTACATAAGTCGGTGATGACTGTACATAGATTTTATTCAACATGACACATACGGAGTGGACAAGACTAACATCGTCACAGGCGCAAAGATCATACATCAGCATAATGGTAATTACTTTTAAAGTTCCTGAAGATTCTCTACCAATAAAGTCCTCTGACTCAAGTGACTAAGGATCACAAAACTGTTACCGTATAATATTCTTCTCATTCAAGTCCATTGACCTTCCTTCAAGGACGTCTATCATGGTAACGTATTCATACTCCAGGATAAAATCTTCCATATCATACTTCACAATCCCATACGTTCTCCAAAACATAACGTTAGATAGCATATAGTTTCAAACAAAGTCATACACGATAATACGAACAGGTTAGAGATTCCAGTTGACTAACCTCTCCCATTCTATGCCACGCTTCTGGCATTGTTGAATGTACGGCATATAAAATATGAAGCATACGAATAAATAAACTGGTTTACACGTAGGTATTATTCCTCTACGGTAATCTAATATGACCACCGACTCCGTCTGTCCATTCTAGGAAATTACATGCTAAGATGACTTCCCGCTAGACTACAACTGGGAGCGGCCTGATACTTTAGTTTACGGCAATAAATATACAAATATAACCGGGGCGACACTTACATGATCCTTCCATCATTGGCTTCGTCAAGAATACCAATTGAATCAATATAACATACTGGCTTATACAAAACTGCCAGAAGATTCCAATAATATATATCTCGGACATAACAAAGTCCGCACTGCCCCGTTCAAAACATGACGTCACAATCCCCAAACTAGGTTACCCGTGCGTCCAAAGCAACTCACACTGCATTGTGCACGTCAGTGCGTGAATCAATCGAACGCTCAAATAATATAACTATATAAAACTGGTGCGTACATTTGGCAGGACCGAAGACTACCCCCTTAGGTAATAAATGTACGTAACAGCTCCCTTATCACCTCCCCTTAAAAAAATTAATTATATTAATTTTTTTGAACTTAATACCCGAGAGAGGTGAGTCAAAACTACAACAAGATATATGAAAATGCATAAAGTTATATCATATTAAGAAAAGAATATTAAACGAAATGAATATAACTAAATGATAGTATGCATTAAAGCACACATCCACAATCGACCTACTTTGGAACGATGTGGTAATATTCGAAGTAAAAACAAGTTTGAAAATGAAAATGAAAAAAACCATAAAAAAAAGATGATAATAAAATTCAACTAAGTTTTCAACAAAATTTGAAACATATGATTTCAAAAATGAAAATGAACAGCAACACTGATGATGATCAATGACAAGAGAATCAATGAAACAGAAAAATTGAAAATACAATGTGCAAAAATGAAGCAATGCAAAATTAAACACTTTAAGAATTAAAACACTTAATGTTTTTCTAACACTAGTATGGTTGACTAGTGATCTAAAAGTGAGATATCATAACTAAGACCCGTGAATGTAGGTATTACCTGACAACTAAGAAAGTTAGTTTGTGTGTGATCCATAATCAATTAAATATATTAAATTGAATTAATCTAATTTATATATTCCTTAATTACTAACAAATAACTAGTTAACAATATATTCTAAGTAATTTCAATATCCCTATCAATATGTCACTGTTCCGTTACAACTAGTTAGTAATCGACGAGATAATGTTCTCAATGTCCCATACACGATATAATATATTCTCTAACACGTTATGTAGTGTAATATGTTCCATAGGAATAACAAATGTATATTTGTCGCTCTTAACAATGTTGCCATATTAATAAAAAGTTACTGTAGTACCAATGTTCACGTTCTAATAAAACGTTAATATAGTATCAATAACAATGTACAAAGTTATTCATGTTATCGGTGAGGATGTTCCAACATCTGGAAGTGGTTTAGTTTCGACACGTTCACTTGGGCATCTTGATAGACAGTCTGCGAACACATTCTGCACTCCAGGAATAGCTCGTATCTCAAAATGGAACGGTTGAAGCGCTATAGCGTAACGCGCTGACTTTGATGACTTAACGTTCCCTGTATTCAGTGCGGTAAGAGCTTTCTGGTCAGACTCCACCACAAAGTGTGATCCGAGGAGATAACGATCCAGTTTAGTGATTGCCCAGACAAGAGCAAGGAGCTCTTTATCCAGAACGGAATATTTCGTCTCGCTCGGCGTGAGCTTTCTGGATACGTACATAACCGGAAATAAGGTGCCGTTATATTCCTGCATCAAAACTGCAGCAATAGCGTAAGAACTTGCATCACTGCGGAGAATGAAGGTGAGATTTTTGTCAGGCAACCTCAAAAAAGGTGCATTTGAAAAAAAATTGTTTTATATAGTCTAACGCCGTTTGGTGATCCTGCGACCACTTTATTACATTAGATGTGCCTTTCTTCAGTAGAGACGAAAAAGGTGCAGTTATAGTAGACAAATGAGGGATGAATTTTGAATAGAACTGTATTAGTCCTAAAAGCGACCTAACTTGTTTTTTTGTCTTAGGTGCTGAGATGTTTAAAATTTTAGAGACGTTACTGTCTTCTGTATACATGAAACCATGACCTATGCGGTGACCCAGAAATGAGATGTCATGAAAACCGACAAAAGCCTTTGAAGGTTTCGCTGTTAAGTTATAATCCCGTAAGGTAGAAAGTAAAGCTTTTAATCCATGAATATGTTCATCCCAAGAGTCACTGAAAAGACAGATGTCATCTATATAAGTAATGACATCGGGACGATGAGACAATATGCGGCGCATCATGCGTACAAAGGTAGCTGGCGCATTCATTAACCCGAATGGCATAAAATTCCATTGAAAAAGACCCCGTGGTGTCGAGAAAGCGGTGAATGGCTTTGCTTTAGGAGTGAGTGGCACTTGCCAATAACCCTTTGAAAGGTCAAATTTCGAAAAGAATGTAGCATGAGATAATCTCTCCAATAAGTCATCTAAAAGAGTGTTGCAAGTGGAACTTATGAAACGGGAAGTAATCTTTAGAATGGTTTTTTTAGACAAATTAAATTTCGAGTTGCAACGCTTGATTAAGCGGATACTTGTCTGACTTTAGGATATAATTATCTTTTCCTATTTTTCGGGTGACAGAGTACAGATAAGCGTGTGAACGCTGTTTAATGTATTTATTCTGTACTGTTTTGAGTCATGTGAATAGCTCGCTAGTCTGCATGTGTTATCGAGAACGGTGTTCAAGACAACCGAATCTCGTGACGGGTTTTTTGGCGGGACTAGTGTGTGATTTTAGGGAGTTGTGTTTTGGGCGTGGACCGTGTAGGTCGAGTCCCAGTGTTTTTGGATAATGTATGCCTACGTAGGATTTGAGAAAATGTCGACTTATATATTTCGCTGTGTGTACAGCCTATGTGATACACTGCAGTGAAGATTTGTTTAGGCCATATGAACCTTATTATTGAAGCTGCCGTGTGATGCAGGCTTTGCTATGTATTGAAGTACTTTTGTCGGCCATATTGTGAAGATTAATGAAGCTGCCGGGTGATGCAGGCTTCGCTGTGTATTAAGGTACTTTTGTAGGCCATATTGTGAAGATTAATGAAGCTGCCGGGTGATGCAGGCTTCGCTGTGTATTGAAGTACTTTTGTAGGCCATATTGTGAAGATTAATGAAGCTGCCGGGTGATGCAGGCTTCGCTGTGTATTAAGGTATTTTTGTAGGCCATATTGTGAAGATTAATGAAGCTGCCGGGTGATGCAGGCTTCGCTGTGTATTAAGGTACTTTTGTAGGCCATATTATGTTTAGCTGCAGTATGAAGATTTGTGAAGCTATTAAGCTATTATCAGTCCAGGATTAGGACAGGCCATATTATATATTAACTGCAGTGTGGAGATGTATGAAGCTATTAAGCTATTATAAGTCCAGGATTAGGACAGGCCGTATTAGGTATTGATGCAGTGTGGAGATTATATACTATGATTCGTGTTTTGCTGTCGAATGTGTGTCATTTATGTCATCGTATCTGTGTTGTAACGGAATAAACAGTATCGAACTGTTCCAGTCGTTTGCAACCCTTCTTGACTCCTGCATGTACCCTTATGTACGTACTGTGGTGTGCGAACATATCAACACACACCCAGGTCAACATTCCAGACACAGTGACAGGACAGCAGCACACATATATTGAATTAGCCTGTGTGGCGATGATATAGACCAAACCCCTACACTCGCAACAGTGGGTGTAAACAGATTATATAACATTTAGACTTAGCGCCGTTATCAGCGGTGGTTTCAAAGACATAATAACATTAACGTTTAATCACATTTATTGAAACCATCAGGGTAAAGGGGGGTGTATCAATTGGTGGTTTTCAGTTAACAGGATCTGACATCTACGACTATTCGCGTCGATAGCCTAAGTGGCGTAGTTTTCGTATCATTGGATATGATTTAAGATGTGCCTGAGTGGCGTATACGATTAAGAAATTGTTACCTCTACAGTGATATGTACTTGAAGCAAGAGGATAAAGTGAATCAAATTTTGTCCACCAGACCATAACATATCTAGAGGATCAGTCACTACAAGTTGAAAATAATACATATGACTTGCACGTGACAAGAGTGTAGAACACTTGACTTTGTTATAATTGACCTTATGTAGGCGTGGCTTGAATCTCCTGTACTTCAGAACTGTGACCTAGTTATTATCTGCCTGGGTGGCGCATTTGAGAAACAACGCACGCTTTATTCGTGGTAGAAGGCAACTTTACACCAGTAGCAATTGACGTCCTATTTCGTGCCTATAGACTACAACAGCATCTGCAGTGGTCAAGAGCGTTCAATTAGACTTGGACAGTATTTGTACCAGCATTTGTACGGGTTGTGACAGATTTCTGCAATATTCGGGTTACCTGTGCCAGTGGTCACCATCACAAGTTCAAGACGTTATGGTACACGGAGTTGCCGTGTGCATTTCAGACTACAGAAGAGTCAAGAGTTGCAGTGTGTGCTGTATTATGGTTCCTGTCAACTTGTGCATTGTTAAGCACATATCATATTGACGAAATTACCTGAAGAGAAACGAATCAAGTTGCAGTGCTTTCCCGCAGTGGAGGTTTTAGCAGTCTATGTGATATCCAGTGTCGTGGCGGAAAAGAAGCGGGATCATTGACAGATAAGTGATTGTGTCTTGTGTAAATTGTGTCACTTCATATATGTCGCTAGGCCTCCCTAATTGCTCATTTTGTTATTATTGTTGTTTATGTCTAATTTGACCTATGATTAAGATTTGATGCATAGGTGTTAATGGCTGTTGACATATGTCGATTTTCCTGATAATGATGTGACTTGATAAAGGTGCTATAAAAAGGAATTGGTGATACAGAATTGAGGAATACGCTCATTTCTTGACAAATAGTTAACTTTGTCAGCTGGAGGGGTAATTGTCAAACTTTTTGCGACAGTAATTTGTCATAACTATAAGTGATTACTATATATAGTTGATTAGGTAAGTGAATCACCATGGATCGTGATATGTACCCTACAGATATAAGGCCTATGTTGGAGTCTGCATTGGTGGTAGGTAGAGATGGTAAGGGATTGAGAGGTGCACGACTTGGAGTATGGATCATGGACGATTTTTTGGTTAATGTATCGGCATCTCTAGAGTTATTTGCTGAACATAACTTTAAGCTTCTGTGTAATTCAATAATGGCTAAGGATTTGGTGAATTTGCTACGGCACCTTCGTGTGTTTGTGCAACAGTATATTGAACTTGAACACGGACATATAATGCAAAGCATGTTCAAAATAATCCACAACCATACATCTGATGAGCAGGAAAGGGAATTGAGAATTGAGAAACAAGCAAAAGTAAACAAACAAAGTGCTCTACAGCAAAGGGAGAATTTCCTAGAAGGTGTTGCTAAAGAGAGCGAACTACAGGCAACTGTGTATAAGCTTAAAAGTGAGATACTTGAATCAAACTCAGAACTTTCTAGTGCACAAGCTACATTAAATTCAGCTTTAAGCAAAGTCCAAGACTTGGAAGCTCAGATAGGTAATCTCACGCGGGAACTTCAAGAACAGAAAGAGATGTATGAGAAATTGAAGGTTGAGAGAAATGACTGTGAGAAGACTTATAAAGATATGCTTCAGGATGTGTTGGATGACAATGATATTCTCAGTCGCCAACTGAAAGAAAAGAGTAATGTATCCTCGGAGAATATGAATGAGTTAAAGGCACAAGCTGCTCAAATCCAAGGACTTCAGGCTCAAGTGGCTCGACTTCAGCCACAGATAGAAGAGGTTCAAAAGATGAGATTGAGGAAACTAGCGCGACAGAGGAGAGCAACCAAAGAAAAGGATGTAAAGGTGAAATTAGAAGAGTTAACTATGGAGAAAGAGAAGGTCGCTAAAATTGAAAATTTGCTAGCAGAAGAAAGCGACAAAGTTTTGGCTGTTAAGGAGTTAAATAAAAGGTTAAGTGAAGAGATTTCACTTAAAAATAATGAAATTGCAGAAGCAAGGGACAGAATATATGGCTTACTAGATATGGTTTTGAAAAACAAAAGGTGCTCTTCTGTCAATGTTGACAATGATAGACAGAAAGTAGCTCAGAGAGAGGTCATTCATGGTAAAGACAGATCTTTTCGTGGTAAATACAACTTTAAAAGTTCTAATATTACTGATAGTTCCAGTGATAATTCTTGGCGTCAGACCAACAAAGATTCTAGTGTAACAGGCAGTTCTGTTGGTCAGGAAAAGAAAGGTGATATATTTCAGGTCAAGACTCATAAGAGCAAATATTTGTCTACTACTGGAAATACTCAGAAATTAATAGCGGGTGTTGAGACTATTACTACTTGTTCCAAAGATGAAACCCATATGCGGAACAATAGAGATACTATTGTTTCTGGCAGTTATCAAACTCAGCACAGTCAGTTTGAAACTATTGGTAAATATATTCCCATAGGGGAAAAGAAAAACAGTTCTAGTAAGAGAGATAACCCCAAGATTAAACATTACCAAGGGAGATCAGTAAATAATAATTTTCCCTCTCATAGATACTGTAGACAATTTAACAAATCTCAAAGTTTTGATTGTAAGAATGTTGGAAAGTATGATAGAGATAATAGCTTTTCAAATGTTGCTTTACATCACCAGAGTAATGTTGCTCAACAAAAGACTAAAGTCATTATTTGTAAACAAGGCAACGGTAATAATAAGTATTTTGATCATAGATCAAATAATAAGCGCAATTGTGCTAATCTTGTTCAACATGAGCCCAGAGTCATTTATAATCAAAGTAAACAGAGTAAAAATAACAGTGGATGCTTGAATACTATTGATTGCTCTACTTGTTGTTGTGAATGTGAGACTTTGTTTCAGCGTAAGACAGCGGCGACATTCAAGGTCGGTCATGTTGTCCCCAAGAATTCTATGATATCTACATGTGATAGAGAGAGCTAGTGACATCGTGAAGAGACCGGGTTTTTACACAAGCCGGTGTTGGGTAATTGTAAACGTGATTTCTACGTTTTTTTTTCATTAAATTTCACTATTGAGTAAAATGGAAATTTTCATTTGTATTTGTTGACAGAAGCTACGTTGCGATAAGGGTCAAGGCTTCTGTGACATATTGACGGTCAGAAATGTGAGTCAACTTTCCGCTCGAGTAGTCAACCGAAACCTGTCAGCGTCTAAATAGCAACTGATGGTTACTTTCTGAAGGTCAAGCATGTTTACAAGAGAGTGGGAGACTTCGCGTCTGATTTATTTTTTATTATGTGAAGATAGTAAATATTTTTGTATTCTATATTAGTACATGACATGTTGTTGTTTTGAAATAACATATAATTTTGTTGTAATGATTATTTCTATGCATCATTTGATTGCCATAATTTTTTATTGTTATTTATATGTCTGTATTTTGATGATGTATTAATACATTTTTATGCTATTTATATATTATTGTGTTGATAATGTGTAGTATGTAATTATTATCCTTTATACTACTCTGTTCAACTTAGAATTTTTGCAACTGTGTTGTTTAGGATAGTTTTGTACATGATGAGATTGCACAAACTCATTTATTGTGTTGATGTAGTGGTTACTTTTAGATAGTCCTGAGTGTTCGTTATTCACTTAATTTATATTTTTCTCATGTTTTGATGTCATGATTAATTAATATATAGAACATACAGAGAAGATGTGTATTATATGGTATGTTGTGAAATGTAATTTTGAAAATAGCTTGCATGTATCATACATGATCTTGTATTGGGATTTGTTAACTTTTTGTGAAACTTCGATTTTTCCAGAACTTGATTTTCTTGCCAGTCAGACATGTAGATTATTTTCTTAGCAGATTATTTTTAAAAAAAAAATTATTTTTTGTAGATATTTTTATAGAACCTTTTTTATATTTCATAGTAATAACAGATTGTATATTTATTTATAGATGTATATCTTATCGATTTGAGTAAGAGATAGAGTTATAGCTAAATAGCATTTTACTGAGCTGAACGTACTCGTCAGCAGAAAGAACTTAAAGGATAAATTAAATTTACATGTGTTGATTTAAAGGTTTATTCGAGATAGGATTTTTGTTTTATATTTCACTCATTTTGTTAAAATATTGATTTCATTATTAGGTTTTACTTAAAGTATTATTGAATTACTTAAAAATTAAATACTGTTTTTATGTAACTTATCGAGAAAAAAAATATGTTTGTACGGTACTGTTGAAAAAAATGATTTTTTTTTTTTTGGCATTGTAATTTTTTGTTGGGTGTGCCCAGCATTTGACTTCGTGATATCATTGATATGTAGTTTGATTAGTTCTTGTAAAAAGTTGTTTTTTATTATGATGTATTTTTTATTTTTAGCGCTTGATTGTGCGTTGGTCGTATTAGTTATAGTAATGCTATTACTTGTTTGTTCGATGCCTATAATTTATTTATTTTAGTTTTGTATAACTCTTGTAACTTGGTTAAATTACTTATTAGGTTTTGTTTAGTTGTAAATTATTTTTTGGTGGTGTTAGTATAGATATACTTTGATATTTTGTGTTGTGCTTTTCGATCATGTTTATATATTTATTTATGAATAGGTTATCTGATCAAAACAGTTTTTAGTATGTACTGTTATTGACTTTCTCTGTGTTCGTGCCTTTGCTTTCTATCTGTCTTTGGTAACTATTCTTCATTTCATTCCTTCTTTTCTGTTGTCTTTTCGGTATGGATTTCATATCTTGTTTATACTTTCGTACCTCATCTTCGTTTTACTTGATTCTATTTGTATACTTTGTCTTCTTTCAACACTTATACCTCTATTCTTTGTATTGTTGGAGTGGTTATATGAATTTATATAACATATCTATTTATGATAGTTGTATTTATTTTACATGTAATTGTCCAACTTAATTATGAGTATATGGTATTGTTGAGTTCTTACTTTTTTTTTTTACAGATCATTCTTCTTTTGATTGATCTTGTGTTTTCTCTTTCGATTGGTTGTTTTCGGTTTGATTTGTACTAAATATACGTAACTTAATTTTGGAACTGAAACTGATCATATTTGTATATTTAGCTAATTACTTTTTATACTTAGCTGATTATGCTGTATGCTTTAATTGCTACTTTACACTTTAATGCTCATATTTGTTATAGATCTAATTTTGATTTAAAATAAGATATTTTTGTAGGCATACGTTAGAGCTTAATTGTCTTCTAAATTTTTCGTTTTTGGGAGTTAATTTTTTCAAAAAAATGATAGAATCATTTTTTTTCCCGGAGCGGGTGGTAACTGTTGCAAGTGGAACTTATGAAAGGGGAAGTAATCTTTAGAATGGTTTTTTAGACAAATTAAATTTCGAGTTGCAACGCTTGATTAAGCGGATACTTGTCTGACTTTAGGATATAATTATCTTTTCCTATTTTTCGGGTGACAGAGTACAGATAAGCGTGTGAACGCTGTTTAATGTATTTATTCTGTACTGTTTTGAGTCATGTGAATAGCTCGCTAGTCTGCATGTGTTATCAAGAACGGTGTTCAAGACAACCGAATCTCGTGACGGGTTTTTTGGCGGGACTAGTGTGTGATTTTAGGGAGTTGTGTTTTGGGCGTGGACCGTGTAGGTCGAGTCCCAGTGTTTTTGGATAATGTATGCCTACGTAGGATTTGAGAAAATGTCGACTTATATATTTCGCTGTGTGTACAGCCTATGTGATACACTGCAGTGAAGATTTGTTTAGGCCATATGAACCTTATTATTGAAGCTGCCGTGTGATGCAGGCTTTGCTATGTATTGAAGTACTTTTGTCGGCCATATTGTGAAGATTAATGAAGCTGCCGGGTGATGCAGGCTTCGCTGTGTATTAAGGTACTTTTGTAGGCCATATTGTGAAGATTAATGAAGCTGCCGGGTGATGCAGGCTTCGCTGTGTATTGAAGTACTTTTGTAGGCCATATTGTGAAGATTAATGAAGCTGCCGCGTGATGCAGGCTTCGCTGTGTATTAAGGTACTTTTGTAGGCCATATTATGTTTAGCTGCAGTATGAAGATTTGTGAAGCTATTAAGCTATTATCAGTCCAGGATTAGGACAGGCCATATTATATATTAACTGCAGTGTGGAGATGTATGAAGCTATTAAGCTATTATAAGTCCAGGATTAGGACAGGCCGTATTAGGTATTGATGCAGTGTGGAGATTATATACTATGATTCGTGTTTTGCTGTCGAATGTGTGTCATTTATGTCATCGTATCTGTGTTGTAACGGAATAAACAGTATCGAACTGTTCCAGTCGTTTGCAACCCTTCTTGACTCCTGCATGTACCCTTATGTACGTACTGTGGTGTGCGAACATATCAACACACACCCAGGTCAACATTCCAGACACAGTGACAGGACAGCAGCACACATATATTGAATTAGCCTGTGTGGCGATGATATAGACCAAACCCCTACACTCGCAACAGTGGGTGTAAACAGATTATATAACATTTAGACTTAGCGCCGTTATCAGCGGTGGTTTCAAAGACATAATAACATTAACGTTTAATCACATTTATTGAAACCATCAGAGTAAAGGGGGGTGTATCAAAGAGGTAATGGTTCCGTATCGAATTTTGTAACTTTGTTTAATTTCCTGTAATCTACGCAAAGACGTATATTGTTGTCTTTCTTCCTAATGATTACCATGGAAGAAGAATATGGTGATGAAGATGGTTCAATTATATTTAATTGGAGCATCTCATCCAATTCCTTATCAACCTTATCACGAAAGTGTAAAGGAATAGGATATGGGCGAACTCGAATAGGCGTATCGTCAGTCAGAATAATGTCATGTTGGATGACTGACGTATGACCTGGGATGTCAGTGAGGACATCCTCATACGAGTGTAGAATATTAGAGACTTGCTGACGTTGATCAGCCGAAAGAGTAGATGAGATCGTAACATCATTCCATTTCTCAGTGGAATGGAGTGGTACAACTGGTATTGGTAGTTGTACATCATCGAAAGAAGATTCTTCTTCTTGGATGACTGACAAACTAGAATAGTGTTGAATAGGAGGTGTAGGATCGTCAGTTGCCTGAAACACTGACTGTAGATAATCAGGACGTGAGTAATACTCCTTCAACATGTTAATGTGGAAGGTTTTATGTTTACCATTAACATCAACGATGTAGTCGACATCGGATATTCTTGAGATGATCCTGAAAGGACCTCTCCAGGTAATTAAAAGACGATTGTTATGCGCAGGTAGTAAGACAAAAGCTTCATCGCCAGGTATGAGCTGGCGAAGACGTCTATACTTGTTTGCAAATAGACGAGCTTTTTCTTTGGCTTGTTCAGATGATGCAGTAGCTAGTCTACAAGCATCTATGATTCTCTTTCTCAGAGAGATCACATACTCATAAGAGGATTAAGTTTCCTCTTCAATATTCTCGTCAACCAATAAGTCGTGGATTAACGACATCGGACCGCGTGGTTGCATGCCAAAAACAAGCTGGAATGGAGAAAACCCCGTTGCTTGATTTTGTACTTCGCGATACGCAAAGAGACAAGCGGGTAGGACCCGATCCCAGTCTTGGGGATGGTCTTGAGTCATCTTACCCAACAACTGCTTGAGTGTCCTATTGAGACGCTCAATTAACCCATTTGACATCGGATGATAAATAGAACTAAGAGATCTTTCTATACCTAATGTCTTCATAACTTGAGACATGGATTCAGAAATGAACTGAACCCCATGATCCGACAAGATTTTCCGTGGAAAACCAATGCGTGAGAAGATTAACATCAATGCCTCTGCTACACTGGCAGATGAAGTGTTCTTGAGAGGGATGGCCTCAGGCCAACGAGTGCACATATCAATGCACGTAAGGATATGCGTATGCCCTCTAGCAGATGGAAGCATCGGACCAATAATGTCAATGGCCATTTTATCAAATGGTCTAATCGGGATGTCCGCAGCTTGAATAGGAGCCGCATGAAATGGACCCCGTACCTTAACTTCCTGACATATCAAACAGGACCGACAATAGAGAGTGATGTCCCTATGGACGCCTGGCCAGTAGAATGCCGAAAGCACTCTGGATTTGGTACGCGAAAAACCCATATGGCCCGCACATTGCGAGTCATGCGCATGTCGTAATATACGAGATCTCATAGAGGATGGGACTAAGATCTGATAACATAAGGATGAATCCTTTTCCCGTATTACTCTCACCAAAATCCCATTTTTAAGTATAAAGTCATGTCTAGATTTTGCAAGTTTGTTGCTTGTATTCTTTTTGTTAACATACTGAAAAATTTTTTTTAATGAATCATCATTCTTTTGCAATGTAGCAAACAACTCCCGTGAAATAGGAGCATCATCATCACAAGTGGTATGAACTGTAGGTTCAATAGGTGTATCATGCGACATATTAGTAGCTTGCGCTCTAGTCACTACTGCATTTGCAGTTTGAATATGTCGCTCTTCCCATTCAGCTATTTGCTGTGGTGTACACTCTTTAATACCATGTATGCGACCAAGTATTACATCACATATTGGATTTGGAAGAAGACATGCTTGGATCTTTCCTGAAAAGAAAGGTGTATTAAGATCAATAATAGCAGTGGGAAATGTTTCGACGGTGCCGCCGAAAGTCACACACTTGACAACCCGGCCCGTGGCACAACTTGGGTTGATCAGCGAGGTCCGGACGCCCACAGTGCTACAACCTGAGTCAAATAGGAGAGAGCATGAAATATTGTTAACAAATCCCTTGTTAAACTTAAGAGAGCCCTGTCCCTGGTGTACTGACGTAGCAGTGGCTGTGCAGACTATAGGTAGGCTAGGCAAGGTATGTCCGCAACGCAGCGTCGTGATCGCCTTAGGCTGGAAAAGAGTCGAGCATTCTGGACAGTCTTTCACCTGGGTACAATCAAGAGAACAAGACATAGCATTGTGAGTTTCAGCTACTTTACCCTGTTCAATGTTAGCCTGTGTATCACTTAAAGCGACATTAGAATGTCTACCCGTATTATTTGACGATCTATCTCTGCGACGCGATCGATTTTGATTATTTGCATTAAAATTGCCATAATTGTCATTTCTACTAGAGTTAAAATTTGGATGAGTCCGATAGTTTGTATAATTAAAGTTATGCTGTTCTTTAAAATTTTTATTCCAAGAACCTTGTCTGTTTTGCGGACCCTGAGATCTTGATCTCCAGTTTTGTTTATTATAATGTCCTTGATTATTTTTAAAATTATTGTTACCAAAATCTTGTGATCTGTGAGTTTGGTTCCAAGAAACATTAAATGGAGCAGATTGTTGAAATTGCTTCCCTTTGTAAAAGTTATCATTGTTAAAATTGTAATTATTTCCCTTATTGACATACCTGTCAGCACTAAAGGAACGATTTCGTGAAAAATTGTTTTGTTGTGCTGCAAAAGCAACAGGCAATTCATTCTTAATCTGTGCGTTACTTAGATCCATGTTTGGGTGAGCAGTACAAAAATTTTTTGCATGTTCTTCTAAGTCTTTTATAGATAAAGGTTTCCTTTCGTGTAAAAATGCTAGAAATGTAGGATTTACAGACGATAGTACCTTATCGCGCATCAGTAAATCGAAATGACCTTCATATGACTTTTCAATTTTGGATAATTCAATCCATCTTTCTAGTGTTAGTCGTATTTGTGACAGAAAATCATTGAAATTTCTGCTAGATTGGGGTAGTAATGTATGAAATCTTAAACGATATTCGTCTTCTGTCATTTGGAATTTTTGCAGAAGTGCTGCTCTAAGAGCATTATAGTCATTTTTCTCACCAATGCTGGTGGTATGATAAACTGCTAATGCATCCCCTGTAAGTAATCTGGATAAATATGTACAGTATAGCGCTTTATCCACGTTATAAGATCCACAAGTGGCCTCAAACCTATCTAGAAATAATATTACGTCATCAGACGGGGGATTAAATTTTGGTAATTTAAGGTGAATTTCCTTAAAATAATCATGTCTGGATGGAGTTTGGCTTTCAAAAGTTCTCTGAGAATTAGATTCCTGAGTTAACCTAATTCTCTCATATTCTGACTCTGCTAATTTCAGTTCATGCTGTCGTTTTTTTTCATTCTCTTCCATCTCAAGCTGAAGTCGTTTTACATTTTGTTCAGCTATTAATCTCCTCTCTTCCATTTCTTTTTGTTTATTTTCCATTTCTTTTTCAGCTATTAATCTTCTTTCTTCCATTTCTTTTTGTTTATTTTCCATCTCAATCTTAAGTCTTTCTTCAGCCTCCCTTTGCTTCTGTTCTGCCTCTCGCTGAAATCGTTTATCTTCTAATTCAGCGGCCAATCTCATTTTTTTCTCCTCTTCCTCAGCTATAAATTTCCTCTTCTTTTCATCTTCCTCAGCCTCAGTCCGTTTTTGATCTGCCTCAAATTGAAGTTTTTCTAGTCTTAAAGTTTCTAACTTTCTCTGTTCGGCTTCTATTTCTTGAGCTTTCCTATATTCTGCAAGTGCAAATGTTTTTGCTTCATCAGGAGCCATCTGAAGAGCTTTTGCTTGCTTAATGAAATAATCTAGTGAATACATAATGCTTTATAAGTAGTCACAATACTCTTGATTTATAAAAATGATAATTAATCAATATAAATTAATTAACCTTGTTACTATAACAAGTGTTCTTCGTTCCTGTCCTTAGAACGGTATAATGTTATCATATAATTATTAAATATGTTATTAATCAATAAATTTATGTAATCAAATGTCATGAAATGAACAACGTGACAAACAATAGAAACAATACCGACAAGACACGATAATCAAAGACGATAGAAAACAGTCGCAGAAATCCAATAAAAATAAAAATGTGAAACTAAAAATAGAATGTCGTAAAGAGTTACGATGATAACTGCGATCAAATAATCAACAAGACAATAGACAACACAGTGTAAAAACATAGGTTTTGTAAAAAACTGAACGACAGGAAAGGTGAGATGGACGCAAAATACAAACAAAATTCATCATAAAACTAAATTACGAATAAAAATAACTGCGAAAACAACAAGTAAACGTGACGAAACAGCTAAACAGATACTATTATAAGAAGCAACTAGCGATCGGAACTTCGGCAAGGTTTCTAGCCTTGTACCGGAATTATCGCTCAATTGAAACTTACAAGTTGAGCCCTACAGAACGTCTGACGAAAAGCCCGAATTGGCTTCGAGATGGATCTCGTTCGTCAGATCAACCTCCCTACCTCCCACGACAAATGAACAACATATAACATATAACAAGGAAAATATAAATATGGACATAATTATTTAAGGCACAGCTAAACGTAATAAAGGGTACAACGACAACACGTTATACTCATCTCGCGTGCAGGAAAAAAAACCAATGTGCCTCGTCTCCGTGTATGTACGTGTGAGGATAAAATACTTCGTTCTGAGTTATTAGACCACAGCTTGCACGTAATAGTGACAAAGAGATGATCCCAAGATGTTGTCGCCTTGAAAGTTCAGATCTTCAGATGATCCCAAGATGTTGTAGCCTTGAAAGTTCAGATCTTCCATTAATGATAATTGTATTGGGTACGTTTCCTGTGAAATTCTTGATTTCAAAACCAGACTGGCACACCAATTACTGTTGACTCCGTTTTATGGTTGAGTACAGTTTATACTGGTGAAGAGGTAGCTTAAAACGCGAATGGTTAAAATGAACGAATGTCAACAATATTCTTCAAACGAACTTCAACAAGTAGTGTTGAACTGGGTGAACTGGGCAAGTACTGGCAGTACATAAGTCGGTGATGACTGTACATAGATTTTATTCAACATGACACATACGGAGTGAACAAGACTAACATCGTCACAGGCGCAAAGATCATACATCAGCATAATGGTAATTACTTTTAAAGTTCCTGAAGATTCTCTACCAATAAAGTCCTCTGACTCAAGTGACTAAGGATCACAAAACTGTTACCGTATAATATTCTTCTCATTCAAGTCCATTGACCTTCCTTCAAGGACGTCTATCATGGTAACGTATTCATACTCCAGGATAAAATCTTCCATATCATACTTCACAATCCCATACGTTCTCCAAAACATAACGTTAGATAGCATATAGTTTCAAACAAAGTCATACACGATAATACGAACAGGTTAGAGATTCCAGTTGACTAACCTCTCCCATTCTATGCCACGCTTCTGGCATTGTTGAATGTACGGCATATAAAATATGAAGCATACGAATAAATAAACTGGTTTACACGTAGGTATTATTCCTTTACGGTAATCTAATATGACCACCGACTCCGTCTGTCCATTCTAGGAAATTACATGCTAAGATGACTTCCCGTTAGACTACAACTGGGAGCGGCCTGATACTTTAGTTTACGGCAATAAATATACAAATATAACCGGGGCGACACTTACATGATCCTTCCATCATTGGCTTCGTCAAGAATACCAATTGAATCAATATAACATACTGGCTTATACAAAACTGCCAGAAGATTCCAATAATATATATCTCGGACATAACAAATTCCGCACTGCCCCGTTCAAAACATGACGTCACAATCCCCAAACTAGGTTACCCGTGCGTCCAAAGCAACTCACACTGCATTGTGCACGTCAGTGCGTGAATCAATCGAACGCTCAAATAATATAACTATATAAAACTGGTGCGTACATTTGGCAGGACCGAAGACTACCCCCTTAGGTAATAAATGTACGTAACACATGTTTATACAGTTAAGTGAATGTTTACTGCATATTTGCAATATTTCTATCATTTTTCTCAAAAGGAAGATAATAAAGCTTTCACTGTATGCAAAATATGCGTTAAAAACTACAGGGAGCAGAGTTTTAGGAAGTGGGAAAAACAGCTGAATCAGCTGGGCCAAACATCTTCCAAGTCTGAATTTTCAAGAATTAAGGCATATCTGAATAAACAGTTGATCATTGGTCTAAAACAGAAATATTTTTTTGTAAATTTTGTGATTAAACAGAAAATGGAAATTAGCTAAGTAAATTTTTACCTGCGCAAGCGCCTCACAAACATTTTTGGAAGATCATGAAGAAAATAATCCAGGCGATGCTGAAAAACACAAGTTTGATAATACAATTAACGCACAGTGAGTTTAACAGTAAAGTAAATACTAAATAGGTGCCTTCTGAGCTTGGAAATAATTAACCTAGATTTTCAAAGGACAATTTGCACCACACAATCATCATCCTTTCCTTTGTGTTCCCTATGGAGCATAAAGCCACCAGTACAGCTGGTCCCCTTGCAGGAAGCCAGCACCAAGCATTCACATCCTCTTGCCGCAGTTGTTTCTGTGGCTATTCATTTTACATGATGAGGTTGCCAACCCCATGCATAACCACATATTAGTCACCTTGTTCCACAGTCCTGAGGGTATCCCTTTTTTTTTTTTTTTGGTTCTTTCAGAGAACCCGGGAACTACACTGGGCCACTTATCACACTTGCTCACTTTTGTTTTTTTTATCATATTTCCTGTAAAGCAATACAGACAGACAGAGCTCATAATGTTCCTGGACAAGTCAATTAGCCTGTACATTTTTAGCCACTCTAATAAACCATTCCGTCTTTGGGTACCCAAGTATCTTTTGTCCCTTGTCTTCACATACAAGACTCAAAGCTGCTGGTCTGTTTGGCTGAGCTCTAAACCAAATGACCAAACCTCTTCAATGATGGCTTAAAGCATTACAGAACTCAAAATGTTCCTGGATGTCAGTCAGCCTGTACAATTGTTTGCTACTCCAATAAACCATTCCTTCCTTGGGTACCCAAGTATTTCTTTGCCCCTTGTCTTCACATAGAAGATTCACAGCTGCTGACCTGTTTGGCCAAGCTTTAAACCAAATGGCCAAACCTCTTCTTAAGATGGTTCGCTTCTTTCTTAAGAAAGTCTATTTATACAATATGGCAACAATGAAAGGTCAGATCAAGACATCTTTTCCTATGTCATGTGCTCAGTTTGTCAACGTCTGTCTGTCTTCTTCTCGTTCAGCTGAATTTACCAGTTACCACAATCTGATTATTCTCTTCTCATAGCATGTCCAAAGAACTCTGTTTCAGATGACTTCACTTTTCAAATGTGTAGGAACTGATGACTTTTCTTCTTCTTCTGTGTTCAGGTAGTAGTCATGCTAAATCTGCAGGCCTGTCACAACGACAAAGTCCACAGTCTTTTCCAGGTACACCCGGCAGCCCCATTAACTGATAACTTAACTTTTCACACACACACACACACACACACACACACAAAACTTATCATTAACAAGTTATACAGTTATTTAACCAGATTCAGGTCTAGCTTGCTAACAAATCTAAATAAATGCCCCTGGGTAACTTACAGTCCACTGGCCAACATTAGATGGGTGAAAGAAAGAGTGCAGTGCCTTGAACAGCTTTGTTATGTGTTCTTGAACTTGGCTGTCTGGGCCACCCTGGCAATGGAATATTCATATGGACACATTCAGCCAGCTGCAAATACTACTTTGGTGTTAAACATAATTTTAAAAAAAAAGGTAAAGTTAGTCCTATAGTAGATACTGCTGTTGGGGAGAGAAGTGTTAAAGACTTCACTATACCAGGTTCAGCTCAAGAGCAGAGTCAGGTACTCATCTGCAGCTGAGTAGACTGGAGCATGACATTACCAGGTTTTGAACCCAGTAACGCTGGTGCAATAGGCAAGCACTCTAACCACTCAGATGCTCACATGTAATTTAGAAACTGTAATAATATTATACAGCATACAAATAAGCAGACAAAAATACTTCAAATCTAATGTCAAGTCAGCCCTACTGCATGGCTCTGAATCGCAGAGAACAAGACAAATGACAACCAGAAAGATACAAACTTTCATAAATGGGTGCCTGCACAGAACAGAAAGATTGCACTGGTATGACAAGATCACCAATGTGGACCTGATGACAAGAACCAGACAAATACCAGTGGAACAGATGTGAGGAGTAGATGCTGGTAATGAAAAGGACAAATGAGAAAACCAGTTGACAACATAACATGGCAGTCTTTGTCCTGGAATCCACTGGGTAAGATAAACAGAGAAAGGCCAATTACACATGGCTAAGGGAATAACAGGACAGGAAAGCTTAATATGTATATGTTGATGGCATGTGCTTGAAGAGGACTTGAAAGTCAATGACATAGCTTCTGCTGAAATGAACAAGACACTGCTTCTATTCACATGAACAAGACCTGGCTTCTGCTGACATGAACAAGACCTGGCTTCTGTTGACATGAACAAGGCACGGCTTCTGTTGACATGAACAAGACCTGGCTTCTGCTGACATGAACAAGACCTGGCTTCTGCTGACATGAACAAGACATGGCTTCTGCTGACATGAACAAGACCTGGCTTCTACTGATATGAACAAGACCTGGCTTCTGCTGACATGAACAAGACATGGGTTCTGCTGACATGAACATGACCCGGCTTCTGCTGACATGAACAAGACATGGCTTCTGCTGACATGAACAAGACACGGCTTCTGCTGACATGATTGAGACACAGCTTCTATTCACATGAACAAGACATGGCTTCTGCTGACATGAACAAGTCTCAGCTTCTGCTGACATGATTAAGACACAGCTTCTATTCACATGAACAAGACACGGCTTCTGCTGACATGAACAAGACATGGCTTCTGCTGACATGATTAAGACACAGCTTCTATTCACATGAACAATACATGGCTTCTGCTGACATGAACAAGACACAGCTTCTATTCACATGAACAAGACATGGCTTCTGCTGACATGAACAAGACATGGCTTCTGCTGACATGATTAAGACACAGCTTCTATTCACATGAACAAGACATGGCTTCTGCTGACATGAACAAGACACGGCTTCTGTTGACATGAACAAGACCTGGATTCTGCTGACATGAACAAGACATGGGTTCTGCTGACATGAACAAGACCCAGCTTCTGCTGACATGAACAAGACATGGCTTCTGCTGACATGAACAAGACATGGCTTCTGCTGACATGATTGAGACACAGCTTCTATTCACATGAACAAGACATGGCTTCTGCTAACAGGAACAAGACTTGGCTTCTGCTGACATGATTAAGACACAGCTTCTATTCACATGAACAAGACACAGCTTCTGCTGACATGAACAAGACATGGCTTCTGCTGATATGATTAAGACACAGCTTCTATTCACATGAACAATACATGGCTTCTGCTGACATGAACAAGACACAGCTTCTATTCACATGAACAAGACATGGCTTCTGCTGACATGAACAAGACATGGCTTCTGCTGACATGATTAAGACACAGCTTCTATTCACATGAACAAGACATGGCTTCTGCTGACATGAACAAGACATGGCTTCTGCTGACATGAACGAGACATGGCTTCTATGCACATGAACAAGACACGGCTTCTTATGACATGAACAAGACACGGCTTCTGCTGACATGAACAAGACACGGCTTCTGCTGACATGATTAAGACACAGCTTCTATTCACATGAACAAGACATGGCTTCTGCTGACATGAACAAGATACAGCTACTACTGACATCAGTCATTTCTTAAATTATGTAAATGCAAAGGAAGGTTTAAAACAGAGATATCCATGCCTCTTAAGCTAGGGTCCTTACTGCCAACTTTGGCAGAAAGTAGGCTGGATTCCATTAAAAATAATGAAATTTTATATATATTACTTTCAGTGAACAGTTTAATAAATGTAGCAAAACGTTCATTTTAAAAACATATTTTGGATGCTGTACAAATGAAGTGCTTAAATTAACAACTTTAAACAAAAATTTACTCGTCAATAAATAAAGTTAGTCTTTTCCTTCTTTTTTTTTCTTTTGTATTTTTTTTTTTTTTGCAACTGTTTAATATATATTTACTTCTGGCAAAATTGTGTATTTCCTTTCCTTACACAAATTCAAATATCTGCTAGTACATTTAAAGTGATGAAGGCTTACAAAGCATCAACAAATATAAACAACAAAAACATATTTAACATCATCTGACAGAAAGCAAGTGACCAAGCTTTCTAAAGGCCATGATTTCCTACTCCATCATTAAAATGTTGCAAGCTTAATGACATGTTTTTGTAACCAATTCTGAATCATTATCATTTTCCTCTGCGCTCCCAACAAAGCACGGAACCACCACTGTAGCTCGTCCCCCTAGCAGGAAGCGTGCATTAAAGCAGTCACTTGCTCTTGCAATGGTGGATTCTATAGCAATTTGTGCTTTACACAATGAGATTGTCAGCTTCATGTATAACCTCATATTAGTCTCATAGTACGACATCTCTGAGGGTACAGTAGTCCTATTCTTTGTCTCATCAGAAACCCCCAAGAACTACATGTGGAGGCTATCCTGGATGCCATGATGGCATTTTTAATAAATAAAATAAAGTGCTTACTAGCACAGTGATAATAAATATAAACTATTAAGCAAAATGGTGTGCATAACAAGCTATGTAACACAAATACTGCCTAAACGTGGACCTACCATTATGCTCACAATCCAGGTTGATACACTCCTGGTGTCATAGGCATTTTGGTTGCGTATAGGAATAAGCTGTTTTGTTCCTACTGGTAGACAGAAACTTCGAAGAAGCCGAGTAAAAATCTGTCAATTACAGATGCACAATTTATGAAATCGTAAAAAAAAATATTAAAAGAAAATTGCAGCCACGTCAATTTCAAGAGTACCTGCTGTGTGTTCTGGCAAAATCAGTAACTTTTCTGCAATATGATTTTGAGAAAAACTATAACACATCTATTAACTTGGTTAAGAACACTGATTTTGAGATGTCTGTATTATATTAAACTTCTCGACTACCAAATGGTATAGGCTATGTCTGCCAAAAATCATCTTAGATTATACTATGTGAAAAAAAGATGCCAGAGAAAAGCAGCCAACTTTACCACAAGAGATAGAAATGAAAACAAAGAATTCATAACGATGGCATGAACAACACTACATATCAGCTCAGTGGGAAAATGTGGTTTGGACACATCAGAATGCATGAAATCAGCCGCCAGTATTAGCTATCAACAGCAGAATATCCAACACCAGAGCAAGTGGACATCTGAGAGGAAGGTGGATTGTGTAAATCCTTAAAAAGGAAAAAAAAACAGGATAATAGCGAGTAAACAAACCTCACAAGAATAAAAACTAACTCTGCCTCCATACAATGTTTTGAAATAAAAACTAGAAGATTAAAATAGTCTACCCTTCACACTGTTTTTTGGTGCAAATGCTATCACTTTTCATGTATCAATGTTTCATTAATGTGGTAAGTAGTGGTAGAACAAAAGGTGAGAAAAAGAAGCTGTGGCTGAATAGGACTCACAATGAGAAAACCAAGTGATAGCTTATAAGGTCCATGTTCTAGAAACTCCAGGGTAAAATAGATAGAGGTAGATCAAATAACATGTGGAGAAGAGAACTGGAGACAGATATGAAAGGGATAAAGGAGACATAGAAAAGTAATGAATGAATGAATAATGAATGAATGAATGCATAATGAACTGTTTCATTAACCTTGAGGAAGATGAGGTCTCGTAAAGACAGGTGACTGGCCCACCATGAATTTTCCTGAGCCACTTAGTTGCACACGTTTGAAGAAAGCCCAGATTAACAGTAGAAAAACAGCAAGCTTTTAATAAATGACTAGCCAGTACTTGAGGTCACTGTTTGATTACTACAATCCATGTGTGCTTATTTATCTACATAACTGGGAAAGGTGAATATTACAAGCTGTTAGGCGAGACTTTAACACAGCATGTTTTTTCTCATGCCTGATATTGACAAAAATATGTTAACCAGCTAGCTCACCATTGGTATGTGTAGACTCCAATCAATGTAGCCTATATTATCATGTGCCAGTCTTGCGAATAGGTTGACCAGGAACTGAAAAAAAACAAGAATGTCACCATTATAAAACATGAAATACTATCATACTTAATACAAAAGCATGCCTTTAAAAACAGATTTAATACCAACTAAACCTAGGCTAATAAAACACAAAAAACTCCAGTTAATTAGTACAAATGTGTGTAAAACAATTTGGACCGATTACATTCCTGGGCATGTATTAATGTTTTTTTTAAATTGTTTATGAGACATCACAATAAACAAACAAAAAAAAACAAAAAAAGGCAGGCCTATGTTAACTTTTTAATATCTATTAACTCATTCTAACTCAGGCATTTTTTCGGTTTTACACAGGACCCAATATGCAGACATTTTTTTTATACAAGTGATGTTTTAAAAACAGGCAGTAGACTTACTTACTTAGTCGTTCCCCTTCTACCGTGAGGTGTAGAGGTTTGGAAGAGAGAGCGCCAGACTATCATATCGGCTGTCTTCCTCCTGGCCTGGTTCCATTCTAGTCCTCGGTCCTTCAAAGATTGTCTAATGTTGTCCTCCCAGCGGACTCTGGGTCGTCCTGGGGGTCTGGATCCCTGGCTCTTTGTTTCCCATGCTTGTCGTGGTAGCCGATCTTCTCCCATTCTGCAGACATGGCCAAACCATCTTAATTGGGACTGTTCTACTTGGGTCTGCAGGGGGTGGCATTTTAGGCCTTGACGTATCGTCTGGTTGCGGACCATGTCTCTTCTTGTTACTTCAACCACCTTCCTCAGATACCTCATTTCTGAGGTTTGGATCTGGCTTTTGTGGGTTGTGGTCATTGCCCATGACTCGCATCCATATGTCAAGACTGGAACATAGGTGGAGCGGTATACAGCCATCTTAGTTTTCTTACCAACCTTTCTCTTGCTGAAGAATCCTCGATTTATGGCCTGGAAAAGTCTCCCAGCTGCTGCTTTTCGAGTGGCCAACTCTTCTTTGATGCCTCCCTTTCGGTCTATAATAGCTCCAAGATATTTAAAGTGGTCGACCTGCTCTAGGACCTGTTCTCCCAGCTTAATCTGATGTCTTCTTTCTTCTCGTGATATCACCATGGATTTTGTTTTAGAGCTACTTATGGCCATCCCTCTCTTCTCCAGCTCTTCCTCCCAGACTTGCAGGTTGGATTGGAGATGTGCCTCTGATTTAGCAATCAGGGCAACATCATCAGCAAATGCCAGCTCTGAAATGCAGACCTGTCTCATCTTCCAGTACCCCACTGAATACTTTCTTGTTCTCTCCTTACATGACTTGATAACATCGTCCATGAGGAGTATGAAAAGATAAGGTGACAGGATATCACCTTGTCTTACACCCGTGGTGGTCCTAAACTCTTCTGACTTATGGTTTGCTGTCCTCACATAATTCCTGCAAGACCTGTAGAAACTCTGTATAGCATGAATCAGAGGTGCTGGAATTTTCTTCCTTGCCAAACAGTCCCAAAGTTTCAGACAGTAGACACATATATTAATTTAGTAGATATAAGTAATATGCATCAAACTTTAGGAAATTGGCTGCAGAATGTTGTAAAAAAAAGGTTGCGTTCTTATGTGATGTTACAATTGTTTGTTTATCTTGTGAAGAGTAGAAACAATAAAAAATCAAAATAAAAAATGAAAAGTATGCACATGCACGAAAATATTTCAGCTGAACTTAATCTTGTAATTTATATACATTTTTTGTGTGAAGTCAGCTGAACTGGAATCTCACTTACACATTCCTGTCACATGAATATTAATTTATTACTTACTTAGTCGTTCCTCTTCTACCGTGAGGTGTAGAGGTTTGGAAGAGAGAGCGCCAGACTATTCTATCAGCTGTCTTCTTCCTGGCCTGGTTCCATTCCAGTCCTCGGTCCTTCAAATATTGTCTAATGTTGTCCTCCCAGCGGCTCTCGGTCGTCCTGGGGGTCTGGATCCCTGGCTCTTTGTTTCCCATGCTTGTCGTGGTAGCCAATCTTCTCCCATTCTGCAGACATGGCCAAACCATCTTAGTTGGGACTGTTCTACTTGGGTCTGCAGGGGGTGGCATTTTAGGCCTTGACGTATCGTCTGGTTGCGGACCATGTCTCTTCTTGTTACTTCAACCACCTTATTCAGATACCTCATTTCTGAGATTTGGATCTGGCTTTTGTGGGTTGTAGTCATTGCCCATGACTCGCATCCATATGTTAAGACTGGGACATAGGTGGAGCGGTATACAGCCATCTTAGTTTTCTTACCAACCTCTTTCTTGCTGAGGAATCCTCGATTTATGGCCTGAAAAAGTCTCCCAGCCGCTGCTTTTCGAGTGGCCAACTCTTCTTTGATGTCTCCCTTTCGGTCTATAATAGCTCCGAGATATTTAAAGTGGTCGACCTGCTCCAGGACCTGTTCTCCCAACTTAATCTGATGTCTTCTTTCTTCTCGTGATATCACCATGGATTTTTTTGTTTTAGAGCTGCTTATGACCATCCCTCTCTTCTCCAGCTCTTCCTTCCAGACTTGCAGATTGGATTGGAGATGTGTCTCTGATTTAGCAATCAGGACAACATCATCAGCAAATGCTAGCTCTGAAATATAGACCTGTCTCATCTTCCAGTACCCCACTGAATACTTTCTAGTTCTCTCCTTACATGCCTTGATGACATCATCCATGAGGAGTATGAAAATATAAGGTGACAGGATATCACCTTGTCTTACACCAGTGGTGGTCCTGAACTCTTCTGACTTACAGTTTGCTGTTCTCACATAATTTCTGCAAGACTTGTAGAAGCTCTGTATAGCATGAATCAGAGGTGCTGGAATGTTCTTCCTTGCCAAACAGTCCCAAATTTTGCTCCAGGGGACCCTGTCAAACGCCTTTTCCAGATCTATGAAACAAAGATGGATCTCACTCTTGTACTCAAGGGCCTTTTCACTCAGCTGCCTGAGTGTGAAGATTAGGTCTTGAGTACTTCGGTTTGCTCGGAATCCGCACTGGACTTCATCCAATTGTGGCTCAGCTAGGCATCGGAGTCTCTGCTCTAGGATTTTCGAGTAGATTTTACCAGGGACACTGAGAAGGGATATGCCTCTGTGGTTTCCACATTGTCGATTGTCACCTTTTTTGAAAATCGGTGTTATGATGGCAATCTCCCAATCCTTTGGTATGGCCTTGTTGCATCATGCTGCCTGTAGGACCCTTAGGAGTAATAGGTCGCCTGATGCTCCCATGTACTTAACCATTTCTGGTGTTATACTATCATGCCCTGCTGCTTTGCCCATCTTGATTTTCTCCAGTGCTGCCTTCAGTTCTTCCATCTTTATGTCATCTTCACCACCATTGGTTTTCTCTTCTGTGCTAGTGGTTATCATTTCTGATGCTTGACCTTGCTCACCATCAAGGAGTTCTGAGAAATATTCTTTCCATCTTTCCATTACTTCCTTCGGGGCAGTAAGCAATTTGCCTTGCTTGTCCTTTATAAATTTGAGAGGGCATTGTTTTTCCTTCCTCATGTTCTTTAGGGTCTTATAGAACAATTTCTGGTTTTCTTGGGCATCTTTTTCTAGCTTTTCTCCAAATTCTTCCCAGGACTTTAGTTTTGCTGCTAGCACCTTGTTCTTTGCTTCTGTTCTGAGTGTCACATATTCTCTATATTTCTCTATTTGTCCTGCTGTGTTTTTAGCTCCTAAGTATTGTTTCCATGCCACTTTCTTCTCTCTTATTTTCTCTTTGACTTCCTCTGTCCACCAAGATGTCCTCTTTCTCTTGTTCCCAAGTCGGACTTCACCACATGCTTCTGCAGAAGCTGTCTTTATGATGTCCTTGAATTTGAGCCAGAGGGTTTCCAAGTCATCAGGTTGTTCTTCTGTGTTGCTCACTGCTGCAGCAATAAGCCCCTGATATCTGGTCTTAATTTCTGGCTCTCTCAGCTTGTAGGTCCTAATGCTCATTTCTCCTGCTCGTTTACTTGGTTTCTTGCGTGATGTTGGGCAGTTCCTAGGCTGAGCAACTCTTTCAGTTGTTCTCTTGATTGTAAGCAGGTAGTGATCACTTCCAATCTCTGGCCCCTCCAGACTCTAGCATCCCGGACATATCTGAATGAGCTCCTCCTAACTATGGCATAGTCGATCACTGACTTCTCATTCTTTGTTGGTTCACATCTAGTGTATGCATGTATGCGCTTATGGGGGAACTTTGTGTTTGTAATGATCAGATTCTGCTCACTGCAGAATCTAAGAAGTCGCTTTCCATTGTCATTGAGAGTGTCTTCTCCATATCTTCCAATTACTCCACCCCATCTAGCATGGTCGTTTCCAACTCTAGCATTGAAATCTTCGAGCATGATAACTTCATCTAGGCAGTCATCCACTGTCTTTTGAAGCAGCTCAAAGAATTCCTCCTTGACCTCTGCTCTCTCATCCTCATTTGGCCCATACACTATGACCAGGTTGACTATGGTTTCTCCTTCTTTTAGTTGTACAACCATAATGCGCTCAGAGACAAATTTCCATCCCTTGATACTATCTTTTTGATTTTTGGCCACAATGCAACCCACGCCCCCTTTAGCTCTTTCAGATATGGGTACACCACTGTAGGGCAGCGTGTCGCCATCGAGATCCATGACTCCTTGTCCTTTTTTCTTTGCTTCAGTTATAGCCAGGATTTCTAGTTTTGCTTTCCTCATCTCTTCCACCAGCTTCTCTTCCTTCCCATTTATACTTCTTGTGTTCCATGTTCCATAAGTCGTAGTCCGTAGTCCGTTCCAGTTCGTCGCCTTTAGAATCCGTCCGGTTTTCTCTCTAATGTTTCGTTTAAATTAATTTATTTATTACTTAAAAATATCACGTTTGTTCAACGTCCTTATCGGAATCGAACATAGGTTATTATCGCTACCGATATCGCTAAAATTCATTTCGAAATTATATATTGAGGTTGATTCGTTAATAGTTTATGAGTGTTATGTATGAGACTACACTACATGTAAACAAATAACCCTATGACGTCATTAATTGATAAAAAGTATACAAAAACTAAGCGGCAATACAATTATTTCGCTGCCAGTTCAAAATACGATGTTCACAGGAAGTGTTTACATGATATGAACACTCTATGGCCACTTATTTTCTAATTTTTTGTTCAATTTCGGAATCTTAAAAAGCGGACGTAGCACGCTGTCTGCGGCTAGATCCAAAGCAACTTTAGCAAAGGATGTAAAGCATACAATTTCAGCTTCAGGATTTTTTTTTCGCTCACACAGATTCACACGTGTGTTGGATGTAATGAAATGATTTTAAACTGGCTTATTGCCAGATATTCTATAATTTTCCTCTCAAATGTGGCATATATCACGCTGGCGCAGGATGCGCCAATGGGTAAAAATAAAGGCCAGTCTAGCGCACCATCCGGCTCACGGGTTAGAATGAGTTAAGAGATAATCTAATACTAAAATTTGAATGTCATTAAGCAGAGAATCTAAATCAATACATTCTTACCTTAATACAAACTGTTCTGTTTTAAGGGTGGACCTATATTAACTTTTTAATGTCTTGTAAGACAGTCTAAAACAATATAAAGCTTCTGTCATTAAACAGAGAATCTAAATCAATAAGTTCTCATGATAACACAAATTGTACTGTTTTGGGAGAGACCACCACTGACTTTAATCTTTTAATGAATATGTGCATCAACAGAAGAAGCAAGTGAAATTATGATGGTAATTACTTTTGACTATATGCATGGAGGCACATCTGGAGTCATCCTTATATGACCACCAGCTATGCACAATGCTACAATATAAGTACGTGGAAGTGAACCTATGTCTGTGAAGCTAATTACATCCTCATTAACCCTTGAAATCATCCACACACTTCCAGGGATTCACCCTGTAGTGAAACTTGTTGAGAACCCAGCATTGTACACTAAGCTTGGAGAAGTCACTTGAGCCCCAGGCGTGATTCTTTAGCTTTGATTTGGTTGACTGCATGCAGAAGGACCTCACTGTGGACCCAGTGATATGCAGGGGAAGCTGAGAAGTGGCTCTGTACTGGGTGTGAATATTCCTTGGGAGAGCCCAGAACAAGAGTACAGTATTTTAGCTCTGCGTAGTTGGAAACCCCCTTGGATGGCAGGGAATGCATATGCCACGCACTTCTTACTCCTAGCTTGGGACCAGATGTGGCGATCCTTTAAATGCAAGCCAAGCTGGAGAAACTGGAGCCTAGGTCTGACAGTGTAGATAATACCAAGGAGTCTTCAACTAGGTATTGGGTGCTAAACAGCGAGAAGCTCAGCAGCCCTAGTTAAACAACAACAACATTTTTTGACTATAATTGTAAATAACCTGTTTACACAAAAAGCTTCAGTGTTCAATAACTTTATGAAAGACAACTTATAGCATTTGGGTAGCTTGGCTGAATCATGCAGTTATTTAGTGAAAGACAGTGACAGAACTGTTAAACAATGTTTAACTCCGTCATTTAAAGAAAGAGCACTGACATCATTGGCAAATAAGATTTAGCAAACAGCCAAAACTTACCCCTTCCCATGAGGGCATACTATAGAACGATTTCCACAGTTCTAGAAACTCATCAAGCCACAACCTGTCAATGTGATTATTGCAAATAACAAAAAATTAATTTAGCATTTTAAAAAAAAATACATCACACACACAAATGTAAGGTGTGGGAGCTATGTTAAATGTGTTTATACATAAGATTAAATTAGACCAGCTACCATCTGTGTATTGAAGTAATCTGCTGCGATGAATCTTAGAGATCTTCTGTCTCTTGCCTTAACTGCACATTCTAATACTCTTGCCTATCCATCTCCTAATGGTATCTTCCCACTATTGGCATTCATTGCAATATACATGGTGAGGACCCAATCTCTTTCATGGTGGCCAGCTGTTATTTTCTCTTTGTCTGGATATACCTCTAGTATGACAGAAACTCTGCTTTTTTATCCGCTTCGTAATCCACTGATCTTTTCAGACTCTTCTGCCTCACTCAGTCTTTGTGTACTGTGTTGGCTACTACTAGTACCATCTCATGTAATTTTTGTGCATGAGACAATATGTATATGAACAATATGTATATGACAGTATATGTATATGATCCAAGAGTGTGTGTGATATGAAAAAGAGTGTATGAAGTGTGCTGCTGTGAGAGTGTGTGAAATAAAAATGAATGTGAGAAGGAGGTGAGAAAAAGAAGGAAATAAAAAGGACATGTGTGGTTCCAGGGGGTCTCTGAAGAGAGAAAGAAAAACTACAGCACCCTTAGGCATGTCATACGTGGCAACTACTATGAGGTAGCGCATGGGGCTGGCAACCTCATCACGTAAAACAAATTGCCACAGAAGCCACACCTGCAAGATCATGTGACTGCTTAGTGCAGGCTTCCTGCAAGGGGATCAGCTAAAGTGGTAACTCCATCTCTGTAAGGAATGCAAAGGAACATGATGATGATTAAGAAAGAGGGGAGAGAACAAAGATAGCGCAAAAAATGTGAAATATATGTGAAAATCTTCATTCTTGTGTAGATGAAAGAATGAAAAGAAATGGACAAGTCAAAGAAGAAATATTACACAGGATTATCCTTGAGAGGTTAAACAGAGTCCATGGATAGACAACTGAGAGATTGGCAAACAGGCAGTTTTTAAAAAAAAACTGATCCTTTACAGACCAGTTATATTGAGAATAACAGTTGAACAAAGTCTGGATCTGAACTCACCACTTTGCACTGGATTTATGGACTATGAAAAGGCATTTGACAGTGTAGATAGAGAATCACTTTGAAAATGGATGAGGCATTATGGAGTCCCCTGAAGATCATAAACTTATTTAAGAAAATATATGAAGACATGACATGTAGTGTTCTTCATGAAGGACACCTTACAGAGTGATTAGAGATAAGAACTGGATTACGGTAGGGTTGTCTATTGTGACCATTTCTCTACTTACTGGCTATAGACTGGGTTGTAAAAACATCGACTTAGTCGACAGGAATACTCCAGTGGACTCTGACTAAACAGCTTGACAATCTAGATTTTGCTGATGATATGGCACTTCTGTCCCATAAGCGTAATTAGATGGAAGACAAAATGAAAATACTGGATGACAGGTCACAGCAAGTGAGTCTGAAATGTACAGGGAAAAGACAAAGCTGATGTGAATAACAACAACAATACAGCATTTGAAGAAACACCACTACAAGATGTAGAATCATACATTTATCTTGGCAGCAATAAAAAGTTGGAGGGACAGACTGTGATATCAAAATAAGAATACAGAAGGCAAGGTCAACTTTCAATGCACTGGGAAATATATGAAGATCAAAAGAAATAAGTCCAACACAAAAATAAGAATCTTCAACTCAAATGTCAAGTCAGTCCTATTGTATGGCTCTGAAACATAGAGAACAATAAAAACAAGCAAGAAGCTACAGGCTTTCATAATTGGGTGCTTGCATAAAATAGAAGGGTTGAAAATGGCATGTCAAGATCAATAATGTGGAACTGATGATACAAACCAGACAACTGTCAATGAAATAAGAGACGAGAAGACAACACTGTTGATGGACAGGATACACACTGAGGAAACCTGTTGATAGTATTACAAATGAGTCCTTGTTCTGGAAAGAGAGGTAGAGAGAGGGAGAGAGAAAAGAAGAAGAGAATTGGAGACAGACATAAAAGGAATGAGAAGACATAGTAAAAACCTTGAGCTCATGCCATGGGACAGGAATATTTGGCATAAGTTTGTTAAAGGCCTATGCTCCTTGGAGAGCTGAAGGGTGATGAATAAGACACAGAGCTTACTTGAACCCTTTGTGGTGAAGTTCTGGAGGTAGTGAAGTTGGCAAAAATAGTTCCAAACACTGAAGACCTCCTATTACCAACATATCAAAGGGGCACAACCATGGACGCCACTCATCCAGAATCTCTTGTGTGGCATCCTCATGAAAGTACCTGTAAAATGAAAAATGATATCAGCCTGCACACTTCAAATATTAATTTAGCATACACATTTTCTTTACAACAGATTTAACAGACACTCAGATCAACTAAAACAATACAACATGGTGGCACTGTATCATGTATTCAGAAGACACAGACTAAGACTTTAGTACCGTACTAAAAAGAGCATACTTTAGTACAAAAAAGTGCATACTTTAGTACTAAAAAGTGCATATAACAATCTAAATGTTCCATTCACTGCATCCGTAATGAATTTTTCATGAAATGAACTACCTTTGTGTTCCCAATAATCACTGACCGTATGGATTACCGGTACCTTTACGTACATGCATGTCTGTATTGTTGACATGTTTATTCTGGGTAGACAAAAACATGAATGGTCATTATGATGACTACTTTGTTCTTATCACGCTGTAAAACTGTTCCTTCTTTTCTTTTTTTTTAACCCAAGATTACAAAACATTTTAAAGACTATTATGAAAGATATTTCTAGTAATGTCACCATTAGCCAAGAGAAAGAAACTTACGGGCTACAAGCTATCACAGCATTATTGAAGTTTCTGTCAAATTTTCTGAAATGAGAAACAAATAAGTATATACACTGGGTTATTTCAAAACGTTCCGTATTACTACTGTACCGATTGTTCATTAAACACTTCAAAACCATTTTTTCTTTAATTTTAAATGAACTCTTCCCCGTTCTCGACGAAATCAGTTGTTTTTTAGAACATTTTCGTTCTCTCCTGCATTTTCAATTTATTTCTTCATTTTCCTCCTCATCATCTTATTATTTGGCATATTTTATGCACCTTCATTCTTGCCTAGTCACTCCCAGACTTGTTTACATTTCACCATGTGAATCATATTATTATAAGGCTAATTAGACCGGCTGGCAGATTATAATTTAATCACGCGGTGTCGTGTAATGTAGATGGCCACAGGAAATTATTGTTGACACAAGGTGGTCTCGCACGATCGACGGAAAGAAAGCCAGATTGTCTAAGAAATCCATCTGGGAGATGTGCATAAACACAGGGGATAATAGTTAATCGCTTCTGATGGTCCGTCTCTGTATCAATAGTACAGATTACCTGTCAGAAAAGACAATATTGGCAGAAGGTATTAGTCAGGAAATGAGTTCACAGATGTGTTCGTAAGTTTGCACAAGTGCAATCGGAAGTATTACGGCCATATTTGAAAGAGGTCAAGAGTTTAAATTTTAAAATTGATATTTTAAAACATGCAGGGGGGATAGTAATGATTTATCAGCTCGACCCACCTAGTTCTAATGAGACAGGATTGGTCTAAATCGAGAGCCTGAAATAAACTTTAGCTCCCATTGGAAAGTTGGTCGGCAATACCAATGTGGAAGCTTCAAGGAAAATGAGAATATAACCTAGCAAATTTGGAGACACAAATCAGACTGCATCGGGTACCCAAAGATGCAGCAATAGAGAAAGCAGTCAGCAACCCATAGCTTGACTGCTTGCGTCAGGGTCAGCGAACCAGAGCTGACCAAGACCCTACTCCACCTCAACGTAGTGGTCCTGGAAACAGGCTGCATCACTGCAGTCTGGCTGAGAGAGTAGGGATCGAAGAGGAAAGGCAAACCCGGTCCCATAAAATGGCGTGCTGAAGTCGGATGTGTCGGCCGAAAGGCGCAGATATCGCAGCTCCGGTGTAAACAGACACTACGCAACCAACGTCCTTTTCAGGACGAACGAGGAAGAAGAAGAAGACTGCATCGCAACGTTAAATTAGCAACTTCCAGGAGCCAGAGAGACATCAGACTAGAATTGCAAATTATAAGTGACAGACAAAGTATTTGGGCATCTTTGTAACTTAGAAATGAAAACCCGCATTTTTAAATACAAAGACTGAAGACTTACGGAATCACAGCACCCGTCATAAGAGGAATACTAAAATTTCCCTGACCAAGGGTTCGATGCATCTAATCATAGTTGCTGTGTCCATTCATCTGTGTCAGGAGATTGTGTTCCCATAAAAGTTAATTTGGGGTAAGTGTAAACATTTATTTTACAAAGTGAATTTGACATGTCTGTACTTGCTAAGTGGTTATACAAGGCACGGGAGGCTGGCAACCTCAACATATGAAAATGCTATGTTCATAAACCACTACAGCAAGCACTGGTGTTGGCTTTATGCCAGTTAGCTCAGGAAAGCAAAAGCAGAAGCGACCCCAGACTTTGAATGGAGCAGTGAGATGATTACCTCACATGTGCCTAGGGTGTTGTAGAGGGATAATTTCATCTGGTAGATGGTTTAGATCTAATTTCCCTCTCCGAGTTCATTTAGAGTCCTCAGTAGCTGGATTTTAGTGTCAAGCCTGTATAGGCATTTCAGTCAAACTTTTTTAACAGTCTTCAAAACGTAAGGCTAGTCTTCAACAGTAGAAAACTCCATAATGCCTGGTTGACGTTTAGACAACATTTAGTTTATTACACGACGTAGCTCCTAATTGAAGGCATCCATAAAAATAGTCAATGGCAATCTCTAGCCAGTCCATAAGATCAGTCTTTCGTCATGTAGACTACAGAAACAATGTCAGAGGCATATTGCTGAAATATTTAATATATAGTTCCACACACATTCCTCTCCTTTCAGCAATGACTTGTCCGTTTAAATATCATCAAGCTTAGGCTCCAACTGTAATACGACCTAGCTGATATAAATGATAAAACTCTGTAACAAGAGTACACTATCTGGAGCTCGTCCAAAACATGTCTTTCTCACATGGAGAATACACAGCGAAAGATGCCGACTTCAAGATCAAATCTTCGACCTAAAGCCGGCAAAGGATCGTCTGCTCAAAATCAGCAGACTATATGACGCACTTCCGTAGTAGTCTGGGCAACGCACTATCAACAATGAAGTATGTATACAAACCATGTCGAGTGCGATAAAGCCTGTTATGATTTTACACATAACAACTACCCCCCCCCCCCCCGGGCCAATAATGGCAACGAAGTTGACATTATTGCCATATGAGAAAACACCACTAAGGTGAGCAAAAGGTAGCATTACCTGTCACTGTTGCTATGACCATGCATAGACCAATGTTTGTGCCGAAATGTAGGCAATTTAACACACGTGGTGTGGAAATGTAGCATAACATGCTAATACCACTGTCTTACAAACAGCGCAAAGCAATTTAACATAATAATGAGGTACTATAGCAAACGTCAGTCAACATAGAACATTAATAATGATATATACCATGCATTCTCACACATTCGTAAGTCAGAGAACACCTACTGTTCATTGTCATGTCACCTAGTCAATTAATGTCATTTAAAATAACCATTAATGCTAAGTACATATAAAAATCATATTCAATAATAGAAGAGATAAGACAGACACTTGACACACACAAAATGTTTGACTGCTACACATTGTCAAATACATAAAGTTTAGTGTGGTAGTGAATGGTATGTCAAATTGTATTATATACATAATATGAACAACGAATCACGAATTAATTTTATAATAGCGTACAAAGCACCTTAATATCTAACTTTTAAAATATCTAACACATTAGTGTCCAAGTAATATTTTTGTGTTGAAAAGTCAATTAATATGGTAGGTTACTATTTCTTTTCTACTCCTGTAAGGAAATAAGCTATCATTAAAATAAAGTCAAGTCCATTCTGTGCACACAATCATATAGTGCTTGAAGTTTCATGTAGAAATTCCATGTTGAATGTGTCCATGATTGTTGTCTCTTAAATAGTAGCAGACACAAATTTTATAAGTTCGCGAAGTTCGCAGCGAAATTACATAGAAAAGTTGCGTATAGAATGTCATAATTACCTCCCTTGAGATCTTGGTATGAGTTCCATTTAACTTGTTATCTCCCCTGCTAATACCATATAACGTTATTTGAATGTCACTGAGTGTAATTTCAAAACTGTTCCGAATTGAATGACTGGAACCGTTTGTACAAATTCCTTTCTTGACAACCTGTAGTTGAAATGTGCATGTAAAGATTGATGTATGCCGTGTCTATGCAATGTCTAGAGTAAAAAGATATCTCATACGCCCTGAAGTGATCTGTCAATAAGCATCAACCTGTGGCTGTGCGGGTGGCATTACCGTAAAACCATCGTAACGAAAGTACAATATGGTGATACAATCGAAGTAAACTGTTCTTGATGCGAAATGATCTGAGCGTCGGCTCTGTGGATGTAGCCAGGACTACACAGCATTATGTTGATAATTTGAACTTGTGGACGCGATGGAAGACGGAGCGTCTTTGTTGCATCTAGACAGAACATCGGCGACCACGTTAAGATTACCCTTTATAGATCGGATGCTGTAGTCGTATGGTTGTAAAGCCAGGCTGGCTCTAGCTGCCTTTGGGTTAGTAAAACGAGCTGTCTGTAAATAACCCAAGGCTCATTGATCTGTTTCAAGCGTGAAGTGAGCTCCAAAGAGGTATCGTTGCAGTTTATTGAAGGAAAAAACGATAGCTAGCAGCTCTCGCTCCACAATCGGACACTTTTGTTCTGTGGTGGTAAGCTTCTTACTCACATACATGATGGGATGCATGTGGCGTTCAAACTCTTGCATTAGTGTTCCTCCTATTCCGACATCGCTGGCGTCTACCCTGAGAGTAAAAGGTATTCGAATATCAGGCAAACGTAATATTGGAGATTTCGAAAAGGCATTCTTAATCATGTTTAATGCATAATCACAAACATGGGACCAGATTATTTTCTTTGCCGCGTCTTTTTTCAACAACGCGGACAACACTGCAGTTAAATCAGAAAAATTAGGTAAAAATCATCTATGTAGGTAATCAAGTTCTCACGATTAGAAAATAGTCTTCTCATCATGCGTACAAAAGTCACAGGAGCATTGACAAGACCAAAAGACATACAGTTAAACTGAAATAAACCCAAAGGCGTAGCGAAAGCTGTGTACGGTTTAGATTTGCCAGACAACGGGACCTACCAGTAACCCTTTGATAAATCAAATTTAGTAAAGAAAGTGGCAGTAGATAGTCTGTTAAGAAGTGATTCAAGAACGGGAAGAGGTTCCACGTCTCGAATGGACACTGCGTTTAGCCGTCTATAACACTGGTATACACACATTTTGGTGCCTTAAATTTTATAGCTGTTCTTTGGTAATTTTGGTATGCTGATTCCAAAAATATAATCAGATTTTTTCTATCTGCTCTAGTTTTTAAGATAACTAAGAATGACCATATTAGTAGGGCAATTGTTATGTACAATCCTAGAGTTAGGTGCTATCAGTGGCATTTTGACTTTAGTCTGCATTCATATTATATGTAATTACTATGCATATATTACCAAAAATGTAATAAAACTTTATCACTAGCACTTGTTTAGTCAACACGCAAAAAGGATCTTTTCGAGGACTTCCTGGAATGTGATATGTCCGGACAGTCACGCTTAAGGGTCCAACAGTAATCTGCCATCATGTGGGCATCCCAAAGTCCCTGGTATCTCTCTTCCATTGTTTTTATTTCTTGGTGAAATCTTTCACCTTGCTCCTCACTAAAGTCGCCAAGATTCTCCGGAAATAAATGTAAATGGTTATGGAGGTAGTGCAATTTTATGCTCATGTTGCATCCAAGTTCACTGTCGTGGTTGAGTTAAGTGTAGAGTATTTGTCGAGTTGGACAATAGTAGTGAAATCGACAAGGGATAGTGGACTGACAGAGTTATAGATTACACACACAGAAAGGTGTAAATAGGAGATGGACTTGAGACAACCTGGAAGAAGATTTATCAAAAAGTGATCTCTCTCTCCAAGCCTCAACTCACTTTTTACTGTCTAAGCACCTCCTGCTCTCACTCTTTTCTCTTATCAAACATAGAGATTCTAGTAAAGAGCTAAAACAAGTTAATTATGGATGAAAAGGGTCGGGAACAGCGCATTAATAAATGTGTAAACTTTATTAAAGAAGAAAAGCATGGAATTAATGCATATCATCATACACAGCATAAATTACATCAATAATCAAAATATTCATCAATAACCCTCAATAATGCAAATACACACCCACAAACGCACACACCACCAACATTCATAAAACCTGTAGAACACAGAGAAATGAAATAACTGTCTGACAGTCTGTCCGTTTTTTCGTGGGACCAAGTACAATGCTTCCGACAGTGTCTTTTACGTAAAAATATACTCCATGGGGGATGGACTTGACCTGTATAAATCCACTGTAGTCGCTATTGTTGGTGGCACCCCTGATTTCGCGATGGGGACTGGAAGACTGCCTATCTCCTGCTGACCAAATAAACGAACTGAGCGACAGCCCGTCCGTTTTTCGTGGGACCAAATGTGCTAACTCCAGAAAGTGTCTTACGGATAAATATCCTTCAAGATGAATGAAGTGAAATACCCAACTTTCCTTGTAGGTGCTATACGTTGGTGACCGCTACTTGCGGGAGGGAGGCTGGAACTCTGTCCATAGATGGCTGCTCATACGTGCGAGGTTTTAAGTATCCAGAAATACCCCAGAAGAAGTCACTTGAGGACAAAGAGTCCCAGGCGCGCTTATCCGGCGCTAGGCTCTGCCTGGCTGTAAATCCTGTTTAAACTGGTTTGGCTGTGGGTTGCTGAGTGCCCCGTTTAGGCACAAACGAAGTCGGGTGATATCAGATTCTGCTATAGACGTGCAGGGCGGTTTTGATATTCTGGAAGCGGCAATGCTCTGGCTGGTAATCCAATAGGCGAGTAGGGAACTACTACTGCATTTGGTGATTCCAGATTTAGCGTTGGCTCCGTTGCACTGCGTGAGCTTAACTTGGCGTTGACAAAAAGGGGTTTTGATTCAGGAACGGGGTTGACGATTCGTTGCTAGATGTATACAGAAACCCTCTAGATCGAAGAGTATATGACTTTCTTCGCCTGACTGGAGTCTGCTCTAGCGATTCGGTCTCCCTGAAACACGAAAATGACTAGAACATAGGCAAACACATTCTAGTACTGTGTTAAAGTTTGCCTTATCTCATGATGGTCATCTACGGCCCAGGAATATTCACGAATGTCTTTGTCGAATTAAACCCGTCTACTCTTATAGATTACAAGGGACGCTCTCCCCGGACACCTGGCCTGCATATTTCTTCAGAGGTATCGGCGTAATCGTAATACCGGGTAAGACAAAGGTTTCAGAAGCAACAACTTTGCGAAAATTCCCCCAGAGAGACAATCATAATATTATGTGCTCTTTGCTCATCTAAGGGCAAACAACAAAGACTAGCAGCGGTTTGTTATCTCCCCCTGAAACAGATCAAACTCGTTACCCAGGCCTCACAGGGTACTAGCCGCTCGTGATCAAACGTTTTAAAGCGACCAGAGAAATTCCCCTGTTCGGACCACAGGGGCGTGTATGTAATATTGCCGCTACGCTGACCGTTTCTGACCAGTGGGGGATTTCTACTGAAAGCCAGAACGTAACCAAACGCGGGTGGGGTTTGAACAGGTGAAATATGAAAGATAGAAAAGAAGAATACAAATGTCTAGGAAAACAGAACATTAAATGGCAAAATCTAATTATGGACAAGATGGTAAAATAGATTATCTGTCTACGTGACAAGATAGCCCCCGTTTTTAAAGTGCGTGAAACACGGACTAAAGGACAGCAATTTATCTTTTCCATCGACGTCCGTTACATGTCATTGGAACACCCTATACTCATAAACCAAATACGTTTCCAATTTCTGTCAGTACTGTATGACTAGCTCCGAGTTCATTTCTTTTCTTCCCTCTGTCTAATAGACGTTCAGCGAATGGGATTTTGCGAGGCCAGTCGGCGCTGACGCCCTTCGTTTCCGTGTGAACCTGATCTTGGTTCCACAATTCGCTCTGCCTGTTTATGGTCCGGAAAATTATCCGCACCTGATGTGGTTTTCGGCCCCGCCTGAACTCCCTGGCCACTGCGTCGGTAATCCGCCAGTTATGTGCAGTGTAATCGTTGCTGGGCTCAGGCTGCTTATGTTCCGTTATGGGTTTACCTGTCACGGGCGTGGACTTGAATAACCCTCTATAGCTGCAGTCTATCGGGATTTTTCGCGCGCGTGTAACCCTAGTTGGCAAATAAAGCCGTTCGTTGGCCGAAGAAATGCTAGCATTTTCCTTCTGCCTCTCCACACCTACTCCCCTGTTTCGGTGGGAGCATTGATCAATCTTCAGACCTGTGCCGTCTAAAGGTGGGTCTGGAGCTTTCCTTGCCTTTCCAGTCACAACTCTGGCTTGGTCAACGGAAATGATCAAGTTGCTCGGTAATGGCCTGGCGGAGGCGACTACTTTGCTGTCCATCAGTGGGGTTGAGACCACTGGAAAAATGCGATTTGAATGAGAGAACTCAGCTGCCTGAAGCAGAGAGTAATCGATCGCATTCTGGGGTTCTACTAAATCATAACAGATCTCCGTAGCTTCTATCCTTGGAGAAAGATAGGTAATATTTGCGAGTTGCAGAGTTTGTTGAGTCGCTTTCCCGGTACTAGCATGACGTGAGCCAAGGCTCTCAACAATGGCTCCTTGTACAGTAGTAAGGCAGCTTTTCTCACTGTCTTCTGTCCTGAGAAGTGGGAGAGACTCAAATGGAATACCAGGGATCCCTTCGCATGGAACCCTGTGTCCACCATAAACGTCAACTTTGCCCTCCCCTGAGGAAGTTACTGGCGTCAGTTGAACTTTGCCCTGCAATGCGAGATCCACTTCCTGGTTGACAGGCTCCGCAGTCTGTATGCAACGGACTGGACGGTTTGAGATCCCGTTAGATCGCGAAGTGCCCGAGAAAAAACTCTCGGTGTGTTTTTCCAAAGTTCCTTGGAACGGTTTGGAAAGTTTAACCCTTTTAGCAGGCGACTTATTCTTGCATCTTTTAAGCTCAGGGTGATAAGAGGAGCGGCACCTCCTTTCTACGATCGTTGAGTTGGAGGGATGCGCCTTTGCATATGGTTTTTCGCTGTCCGGCCGGGAATCTAGCGAAATATAACGTGATAGGGTGTGGCTCCCTTTTCTCGACGTCATGTGTCGGTTAGGTGCTGCTCGGTCTGCAGCGTGAGAGGCTCGGGGTTCGGCGCTTGGCAGACGGGAACAATCCGTATTACAATGCTTGTTAGCACCTCTCTCACCTTTGTGCAGTTTCCATGCCTGGGAACGTTGCGTAATTTTTCCCGTGGCCTTAGGTCTGCTATCGCGATATAAATTCTTTCCTAGTTCGGGCTTCGGATCCAAGTCCAAAGGAAAGTCAATTTTCTGGAGTTGGGGTTCGGTTTTAGCAGGCAAGTTTTCTTTCATGGGCGCAAGGTTTGCAGGGGCGTTGACCGTTAAGGGCACAGAAGAAGGGGAAGTAGAATGACTACATTTAGTATCTGTTTCCATCCTCCGAATTTGGCTATCCAGTTCATTCATTCTGATTTGGTATAGCCTGTCACATTCTTGGCTTTCTCTGTCCCTTTCTTGTCGCTCCATTTCCAATTGCTTGTCCCGTTCTTGTCTTTACTTTTCCCTTTGCTTCTCATCTTCTATCACTTCTTCTACATACTGTCGGGTGAATACTTCGCTCTCCCCAGTTTGTTTACAGGACCATGCCAAGATTAAACGGCTGTCAAACCAATTGTCTACCTCGTATTGATCCTGCAGGCTTACTGCAAATTCGAGAAAGGGCTGGATTTCGCTATCCTGGTACTCCATGTACTTAGCTACCTCGAAGGCAATCCTATGCACTTTATCTAGATCGGCCATTATATCAGGGTGAGCAAACACTATAGAAGAATAGAACCTAGAGATCTTAGTTACCTAGTCCACTAGGTGCTGATTAACTTAATAGTCAATAAAATCTAGGCTAGCCTGGGAACTTTAAAAACAAGAAAGTTTGTAGCTACTCTGATCGACAAGCAAAAACCCCAAAAAACTCCAGAAAATGTAAGTGATGTAAAACTTATTACTATCACTTCACCCCAGTTCTGTCAGTACTAAGCTATTGAGAGGATTGGTTACTATCATCCGAATGAACACCCTCCCTTGGTACAAATGTAAGCTAGTAACTGACTATCTGTAGCTTCTTATCTCAGATTAAAGAGCTACTCCTGAAAAAATATTAACCCTTAAAAAAAAAAATTTCTGACTTTTACAACAATAGTCGTCAGATTTGTCAACCAAAAACTCAGCAGTGATACCATCAACCTTTACCAGCTGTCTCATGTGTAGCATGAACAATAAATGTAACTTAATGTTTATGATTGCTGTGGAGAAAAAACGCTGTTCCGACTTCCACTCAAAAGAAATAGTTCGTTATGTTTAGGTATAGCAATTCCTATAATCTGTAGAACACTAAACTCTAAGAATCAGAATAGAATCTTGTGAGAGATTCCTACCAGACTGCAACCTCATCTGTTGCGATTGCTGCAGATGTAGTTCAAATTCCGCGGCGAGACCCCATTAATTGTCGTGGTTGAGTTAAGTGTAGAGTATTTGTCGAGTTGGACAATAGTAGTGAAATCGACAAGGGATAGTGGACTGACAGAGTTATAGATTACACACACAGAAAGGTGTAAATAGGAGATGGACTTGAGACAACCCGGAAGAAGATTTATCAAAAAGTGATCTCTCTCTCCAAGCCTCAACTCACTTTTTACTGTCTAAGCACCTCCTGCTCTCACTCTTTTCTCTTATCAAACATAGAGATTCTAGTAAAGAGCTAAAACAAGTTAATTATGGATGAAAAGGGTCGGGAACAGCGCATTAATAAATGTGTAAACTTTATTAAAGAAGAAAAGCATGGAATTAATGCATATCATCATACACAGCATAAATTACATCAATAATCAAAATATTCATCAATAACCCTCAATAATGCAAATACACACCCACAAACGCACACACCACCAACATTCATAAAACCTGTAGAACACAGAGAAATGAAATAACTGTCTGACAGTCTGTCCGTTTTTTCGTGGGACCAAGTACAATGCTTCCGACAGTGTCTTTTACGTAAAAATATACTCCATGGGGGATGGACTTGACCTGTATAAATCCACTGTAGTAGCTATTGTTGGTGGCACCCCTGATTTCGCGATGGGGACTGGAAGACTGCCTATCTCCTGCTGACCAAATAAACGAACTGAGCGACAGCCCGTCCGTTTTTCGTGGGACCAAATGTGCTAACTCCAGAAAGTGTCTTACGAATAAATATCCTTTAAGATGAATGAAGTGAAATACCCAACTTTCCTTGTAGGTGCTATACGTTGGTGACCGCTACTTGCGTTGATTGAGGCTGGAACTCTGTCCATAGATGGCTGCTCATACGTGCGAGGTTTTAAGTATCCAGAAATACACCAGAAGAAGTCACTTGAGGACAAAGAGTCCCAGGCGCGCTTATCCGGCGCTAGGCTCTGCCTGGCTGTAAATCCTGTTTAAACTGGTTTGGCTGTGGGTTGCTGAGTGCCCCGTTTAGGCACAAACGAAGTCGGGTGATATCAGATTCTGCTATAGACGTGCAGGGCGGTTTTGATATTCTGGAAGCGGCAATGCTCTGGCTGGTAATCCAATAGGCGAGTAGGGAACTACTACTGCATTTGGTGATTCCAGATTTAGCGTTGGCTCCGTTGCACTGCGTTAGCTTAACTTGGCGTTGACAAAAAGGGGTTTTGATTCAGGAACGGGGTTGACGATTCGTTGCTAGATGTATACAGAAACCCTCTAGATCAAAGAGTATATGACTTTCTTCGCCTGACTGGAGTCTGCTCTAGCGATTCGGTCTCCCTGAAACCCGAAAATGACTAGAACATAGGCAAACACATTCTAGTACTGTGTTAAAGTTTGCCTTATCTCATGATGGTCATCTACGGGCCAGGAATATTCACGAATGTCTTTGTCTTATTAAACCCGTCTACTCTTATAGATTACAAAGGACGCTCCCCCCGGACACCTGGCCTGCATATTTCTTCAGAGGTATCGGCGTAATCGTAATACCGGGTAAGACAAAGGTTTCAGAAGCAACAACTTTGCGAAAATTCCCCCAGAGAGACAATCATAATATTATGTGCTCTTTGCTCATCTAAGGGCAAACAACAAAGACTAGCAGCGGTTTGTTATCTCCCCCTGAAACAGATCAAACTCGTTACCCAGGCCTCACAGGGTACTAGCCGCTCGTGATCAAACGTTTTAAAGCGACCAGAGAAATTCCCCTGTTCGGACCACAGGGGCGTGTATGTAATATTGCCGCTACGCTGACCGTTTCTGACCAGTGGGGGATTTCTACTGAAAGCCAGAACGTAACCAAACGCGGGTGGGGTTTGAACAGGTGAAAAATGAAAGATAGAAAAGAAGAATACAAATGTCTAGGAAAACAGAACATTAAATGGCAAAATCTAATTATGGACAAGATGGTAAAATAGATTATCTGTCTACGTGACATTCACAAAAACTCGACAGCATGTTTCCAACTAATTCAGAATAATTGTCTGCTTTAAAGTTACCCAGAAAGTTTTGTACAACTAAAACAAATGATGACCAGGCTGTGGACTCTGTTTTGTTCATGGAATCAATAAAATTTAAATCGTTTATTAACTTTCTAATTTGAGGTCCATCAAAAATTCCAGCTTTAAGTTTGTCTATGCTCAATTCTGGAAACTTTCTGCATAAGTAATTAAAACAGGTACCATCTTTGTTCAGTGCCTTAACAAATTGCTTCATCAAGCCAAGCTTTATATGTAATGGTGGCAGTATAACTCTTTTTTGATCAATGAGAGACTTATTAGCAAATTTTTTTCTCCAACTTTAAATTCATCCCTCAACGGCCACTGTTTCTTTGTCCAGTGCATATCTTTTGCCCTGCTATCCCACAAACATATAAAGCATGGATATTTGGTGAATCCCATTTGCTGGCCAAGCAAGAAGTTCATCATTTTAAGATCTACACAAACCATCCAGTAATGTTCTAAATACTTCAATTTTTCCAGAACTGTGCTTATTGTAGCATACTCCTCCTTCATTGTAGTATACTGAAGCACATTAAAAACGCACCACTATTATATATACTAATGCCGAGAAGCTGGAAAAAAAAGTGTGGGAATGGATTTTCCCCGTGTTTGTCATGAGGTAGAGAGCGAATGGCTGCTGAAATGGAAAGTGCATGATTCAACCCACGGGTTTGTGTACAGACTACATGAAAACAATGAAAGTTACACGTGCAAAACGATTCCCAACAGCTATGACCCTGAAAATGTGTACGCGTTGTGGCAGTACACTCGGTATGAAAAGGCCGTTGAGACAAAACACCCAGTACATGTGCTTGAAATGCCACGACTATCTGAAAACGACCGCCAACGAGCCATTGGTATGTTGGAGACCGGAATGAGCTCGCGGGCCATTGCCAGAAGGATGAATTGCCACCACGGCACTATTGTACGTCTCAATGAACGTTACGGAACCACTGGCAGTGCCCGGGATAGACTTCGGAGTGGCCAACCACGAGTTACTACCCCTGCGCAAGATCGTCATATTGTGCTGAGTCACCTAAGGAATCGTTATCTCCCGGCAAGTCAAACAGCAAGAGCAATAGTGGGTAGACGTGGGCAAGTCTCTCGAATGACAGTCATACGACGACTCAGAGATACAGGCCTTACTGCAAGACGATCTTATGTTGGGCCAAACTTGACTCACAGACATCGTCAGCAGCGCCTGCAATGGGCAGAGCAACATGTCAGATGGACTAGACTGCAGTGGAATGCTGTCCTATTCACAGACGAGAGCAGATTCAACATATCCTTTGCTGATGGACGTATGTGGATTTGGCGACGGTGTGGAAAGCGCTTTGCAGATTGCTGTGTTCGTCAGCACAACCAATTTGGAGGTGGCAGTATTCACATTTGGGGAGGATTCAGTTTTCACCATCGCTTGCCTCTTCACGTCTTCCGTGGAAATGTTAATGCTGTGACATATCGAGATGAGGTTCTGGATGCATTGGTTGCTCCTGCGTTCACAAATTATCCAGACTTGCAGCTTCTCCAGCAGGATAACGCACGTGCGCACACCGCATGCATTACGCAGCAATATCTACAGCAGCAGAACATTGTGACGATTGATTGGCCTGCCCTATCACCAGACATGTCCCCTATAGAACATCTGTGGGACGAGCTTGGACGCAGAGTCTACAGGCGAGGTTCTCCATCTAATCTGCAACAGCTCGAATTGCTCTTACACGTGAATGGGACTTGATTCCCCGGAATTTCCTTCAGAGACTTGTGCGTTCCATGCGGAGCCTCTGCCAAGCTTGTTTGCAAGCATACGGTGGACATACCAGATACTGAGGATGGTGTGAATACATTTTTTTATTGGTTGCATTTTTGGTTTTCTCCCTTGCCTGCACAGAATGCAATGAATTTCATAACAATCAAATGTACAATTTAAGGACTAGCATGGATTCACAAGAAAATGAATAAAGATTCCAAATATGTAAACTTGTAAACACTTATATTTACATTTCACACTCTGTTCCTGGATTATACAGGTGGTGCGTTTTTAATGTGGTTCAGTATAGAATGAGCAGTTGGAATTGAGCCATATTTGTTACCATTGTGTAAGAGAACACCCTTCAAACTTCTTTTAGAGCTGTCAATGAAAGGTCGCCACTCATCTGGTGTATAACTTACACCCATTTTGTTAACAAGACCTCCTTTATTAGTACAAAACACAAGGTTGTTTTCTTTACAAAAGTTTGGAATAAAACCTTGCTCTCTGCTGCGATAAAATGTAACCTTTGTTTCAGCAGTCTGTAATTTTTTTTCTTTCAATCTTGAAGCCAAAAGTTCTGAAGATTCCTTGGAGAGATATAGATCTCGGATTAGATCATTTAGTTCAAGCTGGTCGAAGCGTTGAGCATCTGAAAAATCATCTTCGAAATCACTATCACTGTCACTTGTCGTTCCACATGCCACTGCTATCTCATCTTCTAGCAGGGAATCCGAAATCTGACTGAAAGTTGGAATTGGTATATCATCTCCGTGTTGAACAGGTCACCTAGCAGAATCTAAATCTGGATATTTCCACTTTTTGTGATTTTTTCAATTAATTCCCTTAACAACACAGAAATAACAGTCATCATAGTGGTTCTTGGGCTCTCTCCAAACCATTGGAATTCCAAATTTTAAACATTTTCTTTTCCCACAAGTCCACTGTCGCAGGTGTTCAACACATGTTTTGCAAACAATATGAGGAGCACAAGACTTGTCCTGGTCACCTAGTTTTACTTTAAAGTAAGCAAAAAATGCCTTTTTCACAAAAACAGTAATATGCTTCCTATGTTCTTCTTTGAAAGTGTACTCTCCACAAATATAACAAAATAAATGCGGTGAAAGAAAACATGCTCTTCTTGAAGATGATGCCATTCTCTATTAGAAGTGTAATAAAATAAGTAGCATACTAACATGCATGCAGTGGCTTAAAATCTAAAAAAGGTAATTCTGGGAAGATTCTTGGAAAACTGAATCTGAGAGTAAACAAGCAGTTTTCTTTTGTAAAGGACTAGACAGCAATAGTTTTTTTTTTACATAGCCTTATATAGAAAATATTGTAATAATACAAAAATGTCTGTATTTCAAAAACTAGAGCTGCTACAGACAAGTAAATGTGATATTTGGATTGAGCAGGCCTCATTTATGTACAATCAAGAGTAAAATGTTTGGCACCAAAAAAAAATTTTTTTTTTGTAGGGCAGTGTAATCAATACAAATTCTTATAGATTTGTCCTTTTTCCTAATTAACACCATAGGAAAACTATATTACGAATTGGATGGTTCTATAATGTTTAATCTAATCATTTGTTTTATCTCATCTTGTACTTGAGATTGCAAATGAATTGGAATAGGGTACGGTTTCAGTTTAATCGGCCTGAAGTCTGTTAACATGATATCATTTTCAATGACATCCGTATGCCCAGGAATATCCGTGAGCACATCAGAAAAAGACTGAAGTAAGTTAGAAATCTGATCCTTCTGATCAGGATTCAACGCAGGATCAATGGAAACATCTTTACATGATTCAGTCGCTAACATATGAATATCCGGCAACGACAGAACAGGTTCACCATCATAATCAAAGTCAGAAATTTCTTCCTGGATTACTGCCAAGGAAGAACGACGATCAATAGATTCGTCAATGGCTTCAAAGATAGGACGTAGATGTGGTGGTCTAGTATAAAATTGTTGTAACATATTTATGTGAAAATTTTTTTCTTTTCCTTTCACATCTACAACATAGTCGACATCTGATAATTTGTTTATGATTTTATAATGACCTTTCCAAGAAATCAACAATCTATTTTCCTTGTTCGGAAGCAACACAAAAGCTTTGTCTCCTGGCCACAACTGGCGCAGTTTCCTGTTTTTATTAAAAAACAGTTGAGCCTTTGATTTTGCCCTTTCCGATGATTGCACTGCTATTTGGCATGCGTCAATAATCTTTCACCTTAAATTTACGACGTATTGATAAAAGGATTGAACTTCCTCGTTCATATCAGTATCAATAAGTAGTTGTTTTAAAATAGCCATGGGACTCCGTGGCTTTGCACATAAAACTAACTCAAAGGGACAAAACCCAGTGCTAGAATTGGGAATTTCTCGGTATGCAATAAGAACAGCTGGCAAGATACGGTCCCAATCTTGCGGATATTTAGCTGTGACTCTATCAAGCATTTGCTTTAATGTCTTGTTAAATCTTTCTATTTTCCCGGACGCTTGTGTGTGATATAATGAACTGGGTGATCTTTCAATTCCAAACATGTTCATTACTTTTTTCATTGCATAGGAAACAAATTGCGAACCATTATCAGACTTATGTTTTCGGGAAAACTAGGTCTGGTAAAAACTCAAAATAGCGCATCATCTATATCATCACTGGAAATATTTTTCAATGGAATAGCCTCGGGCCAACGAGTACACATATCGATACACGTTAATACATATATATGACCCCTAGCTGAAGTAACTTTGATAGGACCAATAAGGTCAATAGACTTCTTTGCGAATGGACGCAAAGATATGTCTGCTGCTTGAATGGGTGCATTATTACCAGGCCTTTTAGTTGCAACACTCTGGCAAACTACACACGTGCGACAAAGGACCTTGACATCTTTGGTCACACCAGGCCAAAAAAAATGAGACACAACTCTCTGTTTAGTCCTAGCAATTCCCAAATGACCCGCAGCGTTTATATCGAGTGCATGTCGTAGCACTACTGGTCTATAACAAATAGGTACCATTATTTTTTTCTTAACAAAATTGCTATCCTGAAAATTCCTGACCAAAATATCATTGTTTAAGGTATACCAATGTGTTGCCTTATCATTGGTAATTACCTTACTTGATGTAACCAACTTAAATTTTTTTTAAAGAGTCATCTTCTCTTTGTCTTTGAATGAAAGATTCTTTATCAATCAATTCAATTTGTAAGTCATCATCTTCATCAACATTACCCTCATCATTATCAATGTCATCATTAACATCACTCATGACATCATTCATGTGCTCATCATCATTGGTAACTTCTTCTAAAATAATATCATCACCAATATGTGACCTTAACCTTTCCTCACGAGCTTGTGCTCTTGTAGTAACAGCATTAGCCATTAGTGCTCTCTCTCCCACTTCTCAATGTCCTGTCTGGAACATTCATAGATCCCTGGGATGTTTCCAGGTATAATCCCAGCGATAGGTTTGTTTAACAAACATGCAAGCACTCTACCCGTGAAGTACGGTGTATCCAGAAATACTTCCGCTGTGGGATAGTATTCTACCGTTCCACCAAAAGTAATGCATTTAACTTCATTTCCTGTGTAATCCGATGGGTCTACCATCGATCTTCGTATTCCAATCGTTGTTGCCCCTGTGTCGCGCAACAAAGAAACTAATTTATTATTGACAAAACCCCTATCCAGTACCAAGGAACCTGTGTTTTCAACAGAAGACATAACAGGCAAAGGGTGTCCACACAAAAGTCTCGGTACACTCTGTGGCTGAAACAAAGAACTGCATTGAGTACAGTTAGTACTATTAGCTAAATCAACACTGTAAGCATTTGCGTGCGCAATAGGAACATCGATTTGATTTGCCCTATTGTTATCAACATTCACGACAGCATTAACACGTTCTGGGTTTCTTGGCTGACGATAATTATTGTTCTGAAAAGAACCTCTCTTAATTGAGTAATTATCATTATTCCTGAAGAATTATCTATTACCTCTGTTTGATTTGGCACCATAACCTCCTCTATTTTGGTAATCATTTTGTTTGTAAGATGATTGAGGACCATAATAATCATTGTTATTATTATAGTTATCATATCTCTGAGGCTGAGATTTCTTATTAAAATTATATTTGCCTCTATGGTTGCCATACTGAACGTTTTGATTGAATCTATAATTCCTGTCAATGCTATTGGATTTCTGCTTAGCATTGTTAAAATTAACCACTCTGGCTGAAGCTGCTGGAAGAGAATCCCTAACGTTATCTCTGCTTAAATTCTTATTAGGATGTGCAACCTGGTATTGTCTACCCCAGTTTTCACACACAGCCAATTTATCTGGTTTTTTTCTCCTATAAAAAGGATAAAAAATCTCCACAAATGGAGGACACAACCTTATCTCTGAGGATTAAGGGGAGGTTAAATCCACAAAATGAGAAACACAGAATTATAAGTTAATAGCTATATCTGGTCATTTATACAAGCAAAATAACTGAAAAAAAGTGCAAAACATTGAGGTATATACTAAAAACTTGCAGTCTATGGCGAAAAAACAGTGGAAAAGGGCAAATTTTAGCTTTTTTGGGTATTTTGTTGCCCAAGATATCTCAAATGTGAGTACAACTTGAGTTATGAAAGTTGGCTGTTTCATTTGTTAATATATGATAATGATTTATACTAAAATTCTAAAAGAAGATACTAAAATAATTTTGATTGGTTTTTCTCACACGGAGAATACACAGCGAAAGAGGCCGACTTCAAGATCAAATCTTCGACCTAAAGCTGGCAAAGGATCGTCGGCTCAAAATCAGCAGACTATATGACGCACTTCCGTAGTAGTCCGGGCAACGCACTATCAACAAGGAAGTATATATACAAACCATGTCGAGTGCGATAAAGCCTGTTATGATTTTACACATAACAGGTCTATAGTATCATTTTGTGAGATATGTGTACTTTTATAATGTTAGTTCAGACAAAAGCCATTGCACTTGCGCTGTCCAGACACATTTTCCCATTTAAGTGACCAGAAGAATAATATGATTTCTAATCATACTCCCTGAGCGATGCTATATATGCTCAGAGAGAATAAAAATTCAGAGAGGCCCAACTGGTAAAATGACAGCGGGAAAAGGCGCTTGTTTAATCTCCCAACCACAATGTACTTAGCAGAGGCATTTGTTCTTTTCATTTTGTCTAAAGTTCGTGGTTCAAAGCTACAAGACTGTTCGAAGTATCAGACCAGTTTGAAGTAAAAGTCTTCGCCACTATCTTGGGAGGCGACACTCAGTGCCCTCATCACAAAAAAATTCACGAAAACCACGGCGGCAGTACTAACTTAGACCAGGCTAAGTTCTTATTAAAGGAAACAGAAAAAGGACATTTTTGTAACTCCTCTAACAAGTCTCAGTGAAGACAATTTTTAACTAAAGTTCAACTGTCACTTTATATTTATTTTAGACTGTTAAAGAATAATTGATTATTAAATTTGTTTTATGTTGTTTTTACAAATTTATAGTTGATTCAGTCATTATGGATATGATAGAAAGCGTATGATCCAGAGTCTTTATTATATATATACATATATACATCTATCTACATCTACAGAGCCAACAAATAATAAGAGGGAATCTGCTGGATTAAACCAGCTGGGGGCTTGAACGGGCTAAAACTAAATTGCATAAATCTTCAAAAAAGGTGGCGGAACAGATACTAAGTTAACATTGCTCTGCCCCATGCAGCATTGTTCTCTTTTCTGGAATATCTTATGAAAATTCCCTTGAGATAGAAACATCATTATCCTTCTATCTACAACTTCCAAGAGTCATCTTGTGCAAAGGTAGACACCTTGGAAGACCCAAATTAGTTACTCTTGAGTTGTGGCCACTGTTGGACCACTACTGCAGAGATAAGGGGAGGCAATCTTTGACAGAGCCATTAAGGTTCATTGTCAAAAGGATAATGTGTCTTGCACCCTTACTGACTCATTCTATAGCCCTTGCTTCCCACACCTTGTAGAGTCATAAGCTGATTATCCATTTACGTGACCTAATAGTAGCAGCCCCATGTTCCCCTGGGAATGAAAATGATGGATGGTGACAAAATAATAAACAAGAACATAAAAATCTAAACTCACATAGGGAAAACTCTGCACCCTCCTCCATGTTTATTCAGGTTTTCAGCAATTTTGTAGAGTGGTCGCCATGGTAAAATAAGGTCTTCTCTTGATATCAGTTTTTGCTTTCTGTGAACATGAAATGTTAAAAAATAAAAAGATGTTGAACACAACTTAGTTAATGTTTAAACTTCAGATCTGGGCTTCTCTCTCTATTTTATTCTCGATTAAGTCACCATTATAGATTTCAAGAACTCTACAAATTATTCAGCAGCACAGAGCTATACTACTGGACAAAAGTTAAGGGCCGCCATTCAGTTTAGACAAGGTTTATATAATTAATTGGCAAACTGTAAAGACAAGTGAAAATGTCATTAAAACTGAGCTAAGAGAAATGTGTATACATTTCTGTGCGCACTAAGTTAATTTTTTTTAAATGTCCAAAAACTGGGTCACTTTAACCCGCACGTGGAAATTGCCATTGTTGCTGCAAAAACTCGTGGTTTTTGCAACACGCCGCACTAGTTCAAAAGGTGAAAAAGTGAGTTGAATTTGAATGCACGTGGAAAATGATCATCGGTAAAGAGTGTTCACCGTTGGTATGCAATAAACCAGTATGCAAGTGGTCGAAATGATCACTGCATTAGCCATGCCCCCAAGGAGAAGTCTCAGCACTGTAGACCGTGGTCGAGCCATGGCATGGATTCAGGATGGTCAATCTGTTCGTCATGTTGCAAGACGTTTAGCAGTGTCCCACTCTACCATTCAGAGACTTCTGGAGAGATTTCAAGCTACCGGACATTTGGAAAATTGACCCTGCTCAGGAAGAATTATATAAACCTTGTCTAAACTGAATGGCGGCCCTTAACTTTTGTCCAGTAGTATATTATGCTATATTACCATAAATATGTACAACCTTTCTGCATTCAATTTATTTTTTAATCAATTGTTCCTCTTCAGCTTTCCCTTCCAGTTTTTGCAGGTCCAGCTGTATTTTGTGTATCACTGTGATAAGTAAAATTTATATTTGTTACATTTAATATCCTTGTTTCTCTGTTATCCTCCATCGTTCCAATATGGCCCAATTATCTCATTGTATCTGTATGATCACAACCTACTATTTTAAATATCAGTACACAGACATTCACCAATCCTTGTCATATTTTAGTCTGTGCCAGAAGAACTTTTCATCCAAACTAATCCTGAACAACTTTGTTTCAAACAATTTGTTTCTTTTTAAACAGAAAAAGGCTCATGGCTTAATGCCCAAATAATATTAGTTACCTTTAATAATTATGTACGTCAGGAATAAGAAACCTTGTCCTTTGAGTGATAGCTCTACTAAGGTCTTATCTAAAAAGGGTGCACATTTATACAATACCAATAATCAAAGATGTTTACAAATTTTAACTTTATATTCAACCAGCAGTAACAAATAGTGATGCTCTATATTGGTGTGTTCTTACACTTGTAAAAACGTAATTACTGCTTCAGCAGTATATGACTATGTTTCAGTTAGACAGCCAGGAGTGGGTAATTGGCAGACTCATGTCAGGGTCCAAAGACAGCACAATGTGGAAAAACATATTGGTGCCACAATAACAAGAGGTACATCGTAGGCAAACACTAAAATACTGCATACAACAGAGGTAATAAAACACAGTACTCTATGCAAGAATGATAAATAAATGAAAAATGTAATTTTATTTCAAGCTTAACCCCCCTAACACTAGACAATTTTATACTTCCGGTTCAAGATGTCTGATGTAGTTTGTGATTTGAGTTTTTTAGTCTGCTTTGCTGAGTTTTACTTGGTACGAGCCAGTATATTCATGTGAGGAGACGTCCCCCTTTTTGTGCAACAATCGATGTCTGCATGTTAAGAATATGCCTGAATGAGGGCAAGTTTTTTTTAAAAGTTCAGCTAACGATCAGCCATCATGACAAACTCTGTTCACAAAAGATGTGTGATTTCTTCAAATTTTAAGAATAAAGGCGTCGTCAACAAATATTTTCACATCGTAATAAGAATGGTAAAACTCGAATAAAGGAGTCTTCTGTCATAGTTATTAGTTAATGACCCCAAGCCTAAGGTGCTCCAATGTGCAGAGAGGCTGAATGGTTAATGGGAAATTAGTCTTAAACATTTGCTGTCTGGAATGCGAGCGGGGCGGCGCCAGGCAGATGGACTTCCTAAGGAACACCCCGTGCCTCTTCCCTGACACGGTGGCTTTACCAGGGTGACCGGTTATTTCCACCATATCTTGAAAAATTAAGATGAATTTTGCAACAAACCAGAATTATCACGGGAGCTACGGAGATCGTGCTCTGTCGCCGATGTCTTTGGCAAATGTAACAACGAAACGTGGATGCAGAAGGAGAGGTAGGAGGGAGAAGAGGAGAGAGAGAAAAAGAAGAGATGGTAAGAGAAAAACAAGAAAGAAAGCAGACACTCTCTATGAAATACTTACGTATAGGGTACTGGAACTGTCGCAGTGCCTACCAACTGGCAGCCATCATTCAAACTATCATTTATGATTTTGATATATTAATGATCCAGGAGACAAATTTAAAAGTGAATACTGTTGTCAAGTGCCCCGGTTACAAATGTTATACAGATCCGTGTGGGCCTGGCAGACGAGGGCAAGCGATGTATTTGAAAGATGAACTCCCTCATGCATGGCTAGATACAAGTGTCCATTCTTTTGCGGATGCAGAATTACAGGGGCTTGTACTGCATATAAGCGGTCAAGAATAGCAAATCTTCAATTTATATGCCCATGTAGATCACCTTTCGGAAGAAAGTTGCTGGGAGTTCCTGACAAAATTGTCCGAAGAACATAACAAGATGTGCTTAATTGCGGGCGATTTTAATGCTAGATCTATGGAATGGGGGAACTCCACAGAAAATAGACAGGGTGTTGTCTTGAGCCAGGCTTTACTCTGCTCAAACCTATCCATTTTAAATGATGGACGCCCAACAAGACTGGCATCTAGACCAGGGGATACTGATGGTGTCATAGATCTGGCATTGATTTCAAGTGCTGCCTCCACCTTTGCATGTTGGGATGTATTGCAAGCTCAAGAAAGCGATCACCTACCCTATGGAGTCCTCATTGTGAAAGGAAAGACCACCAGACACAGGAAACCGAAATAGACTTTCCAGTATCATACAGGTCCACATGACCCTATGCACATATTGCGTCAAATTGCGAAACAAAAGACAACTCATTCCCCTTTTACACAACCGCCCTGGTTGAATGAGACAGCAGAGACAGAATGGCTGGAAAAGGAAAGAGCGACAAAGTTATGGCGAATAGCACGGAAGAGAAGGATAATGAATTATAAAGAGGTAGAAGATTTTAAGGAGAAAAAGCAATGAGCCATCCATACTTTCAAGAGCTTGGCAAGAGAAGCCAAAGACGCAGTGTGGGAGGGCTTTGTGACACTGGTGGGCACTGACAAAACACTACAGAAATTCTGGTCCTTACATCGCAGAATGAATAGGAAAAGTATGGGCCAACCAATTCCTAATATTCTCAGCTCAACAGGAATAAGTCTGAAGACTGAAGCCGAAAAGGGACATGCATTACTCGAGCGTTGTATGACTCAGACATATAAAGGTGACAAAGCTGCCCGCCAAGAAATTAAAGACCATATCCTGGGAATCGACAGAAGAGGCGACATCTTTTTCGACTCATATCCGAAGAAGACGTTATGTGCGTTTTAGAATCCATTGGAACACTGCCCCATGTCCTGATGGTGTACAGTATCACCACACTAAACAGCTGAATGACACAGGCATTAAGAATGTGGTGAGTGATTTCAACAATAGCATACAGAATGCTGAGGTGCCAGAAGACTGGCTGCATAGTTACCTACGGCCACTTCCTAAACCCGGTAAAGATACCCACACTTCTCAGCAGCTACAGAATTATTACAACGCAGAATGTCTATGGTAAACTACTTGAAAAGATAGTAGCACGAAAAATAATAAATCACCTCGAAAATGCACAGATCATACCTGATACTCTCGGCAGCTATAGGCCCATGAAATTAACATGGGGTAATGCTGGAACATTTGCTTATAATGTATACGAGGGGTTCCAGGATAAGCGAGAAACGGTTGCTGTAGCAATTGACCTAGAGGATGCTTATAACAGTGTGAACTTTGCAATTTTAATAAACTGTGTAATGGCTTGCGGTGTTAACCCTTGGCTTACAAGATGGATAGCAGCTGCCTGAACTGAGAGATCAGTGGTATTTCGCTTAAGAACATGGACATCAGACCCAATGCCCATTTGCCCAGGACTACCCCAAGGTTCTCCACTATCACCGGTGCTGTTTAATATCTATACAGTGAAAGTAGTACCATTCAGCCTATTGGGCTGGGACAAACACTGACTTTTGCTGATTACATACTCATTTATAGAACTTGCTCTGACCGACAAGAATAGGTTAATAGCATACATTGGACACTACAGGTGGTGTCTAAATGGTGCGAAGAAACTGGCTCCAAAGTCAATCTCAACAAGGCCTGCATGATGTGGTGCTTCTTGAACAACTCCATTGTGAAAACAGACCCCCCCCCCCCCCCCCTTTCTCCCCAGATATCACTATCAATGGACAGAAAATTGAACGGCAAGAGAAGCTGAAATACCTTGGAGTTACATTCGGTCGCGGGCTCTGGTATAAGTACTATATTGAGCAAATCACACGGAAATGCAGGAGAGGTCTAGCAGCTCTAAAAATAATGGCTGCGGCACGTCTGGAGCAGAGATTACTATTTCTTCGTTATTATCAGCTAGTCATATAGGTCATTGAGTATGGGCTGGGAATACTCACGCTGTCAGTAACCCAATGTGAACGACTAGAACGCATTCAAAATAAAGGGATGCGTATAGTCTTGGGCTGTAAGCGAGATACCCCAATTGTAACAATGAGGTACATGCTTGTTGGAGTGATGTTGATTAGATCCAGATATGCGATGGCCCAAACAAAAGCCTATATGCGAGTAACCACAGACAAACGGCACCCCCTGCATCGAAACATAGCTGACATTAAGGGAGCAAGGATAAAGAGAGGGATGTCATGGATGGCGCAGGCAGAGACAACGATCAAGCAGGTGGCCGTAGTTGAAAACATATTCAAAGAGGAAGAGTGGAGTATGTCACATGAGAACTGGATTAATTACCAATAAGTCATCATCAGCATTGGCAGAGAGTGTAGAACTTGGGGCATTGGAAAAGCAGAACTGGAAATTAATCAACTGATATATGATCATGGCAGGGATAATGATGCCATTGTGTATACAGATGGGTCTGTAATCCGTGGTGAGAAATCAGGCCGGGGCTTCTCTGCTAGGGTAAAGGGCAAAATCGTCGTGGAACATAGTGGGGCCTACAAGATAACAACTTCCAGCATGAAAATGGAGGTAGAGGCAGTCACTGCAGCCTTGAGGTGGATATCTGAAACTTCATTCACAAAGGCAGTAATTGTGTCGGACTCTCAGTCCATGCTTCGAAAGGTTCAAAGTGGTTGGTTGAGGCATGAATGGAAAACATTCATAGAAGCTTCGAGTCCACAAGAGCTGGTGTGGAGCTACTGCCCTGATCATGCAGGGGTATGTGGTAATGAAAAAGCTGACAGACTCGCAGCAAGAGATATAGATAAGGGAGAGATAATGAGAACAATTAATGATCACCTGTTAGAGAATGACACTGCAATAGATGAATCATCAAGGTTAAGACTTGGAATAAGGCATCAAACGTAAGGCTAGCAGAGATGGATGTATGAGAGGATGCATCCGTTGTGTATACAACCAGTGAGCTACAGGAACAGTTAGCATTCACACTCTTCAACATTTACTGAGGGAGACTGAGCACCTATGGGTTTGCCCGGAGTGCAGTGATGTCGATTCTGTTCAACAATAACAATAAATATTTTTGAGGTGGCAAAACATGCAGCCTTTTTCATCTATGTTGAGGGCCTATAAGACAGTGTGTCAACTTTCTGACCACTGGTTAACCAATGCCGACAAGAAGCTTGAGACTGGTGACCAAAATTTGAACTAAGTTTATCAAGGATTTTAGTGTTTTATTTTTTTCCTGTTTCTTGGTTGTTGTGTCAAAAACTCTATCAATTTCACATCAGCACAAGCAAGACCTCCTACTTGTCCATAGCAGAATCATGATAACCTTCTGGTTTGTGCACACTCAAAGTTGGGCAACCTAAAATTAAACTCAGTTTTACTCAGGATTTTCTTGGTTCACTTATTTATGATTACTTGGATGCACATCAACACATTAATTTAGTTGCTGATTTTGCCATCAAAACAATCATGGAATGTTTCTCACTTGATGCAGCATTCTCGTACCTCAGCCGGATTCATGTTCATGCATATTCTAAGCAAGTTTTGTTTTCAGACTACAGCACTAGTTGTCTACTTTGTGTAAAAGCACTATATGACACGTACACATGCATTTAGACTTTCAAGTTTTGTTTCATGTTATAGTGCTGTTCTGTAATTTTTTTTTAAAACTACCATAGACTTTTCTTATGGAAAGCACTTCTTGTATTTTCAAAGCTTTGAATGGCCATGCCCACCACATTTGCCAACCTTCCTAGGCTTCAGACCAAGCCAGGAAATTACAGGATGAAATTCTGGATGAAGTTAATTCAGACTTTAGCGATTACGTAGATGTTACCTCTCACTTTTCACACAGGCGTGTTAACTCATTGCTGTGCGCAACTGAGTAGAACACGAAAACGCTTCGTGTGTGAAAGCGCGCGATTGGTGAAAGTTGTGTCGCACAGGTAATTAGCATATGACGTAGGCATGGTCTACTGCGGTGGACAAAGGTTATCGTTCGGGCGGTTAGTTGGGGCTTGTGTTTTCAAAGTGTACGGATATATATGTGAGAGTGACAGACCAGTGTTCAATGTTATAAAATATTTCAGAGTCAGGATCATTGACTGACTACAATATGATGTATGCCTGATTGTATGTGGCTTTAGGAGAAGGACAGTAAGTTATTTGAATGAATACGGATCTGATTTGTAAAGAATGAAGGCGTCGTAGACGATACATAGACATTCTGACTTTAAACCGGCACAACGACATTATTGCTTATGTCTGCTACTGAATACATTTGTATTACTGATGTACCGTCATATCATCATATGCTCTCAAAAGGAAGTGAAGTACACTCATGTTGTTTTGTTGACATATTAAATGGTATAAAACGTACAACAAGCTGTTGATCAAGATTATTCAAGTTGGCCAATCGTCACGTTACTGTTTAGACTGTGGTCTATTATAACAAATATACCTTACAAGACCAGGACAGCACATTAATATACTCATTACCCATAGCCGTCAATAAGTAGAAGGTAACAGTATACAACAATGAAGAATTGAATAAACAGAAGTCTGACATAGACTCATGACAGTGCAGATGATAGTGACAGGTCTGATGGTGAAAATGGAGCTATGGAGACAGCTCAACACAATCAGATTGCAGCAGATACAGGAATTGTGTCTGGGCCAAAAGGAAATAAAATGATGAGGGATGATCATATTGCAACACAAAATTTTGTTCACGGCACAATATTTTCCTTCTGTCTCAATGATATCGTTATGAAATTTCTTTTTATAGGTCAGGGACCTGTTCTTGTATAAAGTGGCAATAATTAGTTTTATTTCAGAACAGGAAGTAAATTATACATTATCAGGTTATAAGCGCATGTGACATATTGGTGATGTTTTTCTTAGAATATTCACATGTGTGAAAACATGATAAATAGTTTTTTTTAGTTTCTTTTGTTTTTGCTTATATTGTTTCATTTTTTTTGTTTCAACACACATTTTACGTTGCACAACTAACAATTTTTAAATGACAACAATTATACATCATGCACATTCGTAATCAACAACAAAAAGTCATTATCGTATCTAACAACACAGTCATTAACACACACAACCATTTGCAAAAGATCCCTAACAACACTTGGGTAGTCATTTTTGCCTGGGCCAAACCTACATTTCATGTCCTGTTACAAGTAATATTCTTGTAACCTTCTGCCAATCTGTTAGGCTTGTTTGCAAGACCCGTAATTCCCTGATGGAAACTAAAACAATGAAACTGATGATGCCATAAACTCAAAAAATATTTTCTTCAACTACCATAATAAATAATATTTTCAAATACCTTATGCTGAGCAAAATTTAATGGAGACATCATACAATAAGAGTGGTGCTAATATACAAAATTTAATGGAGACATCATACAATAAGAGTGGTGCTAATATACAAAATTTAATGGAGACATCATACAAAAAGAGTGGTGTTAATACACAAAATGAAGAGAACTATCTATCTTCTTCTTCTTTGTCTTTCGCTCTGAAATAACTACATCTATCTCCCTTATAAAGCAGGCGGTTCGTCTCAGGTTTTTCTCGTCACAATACAGTTTCTCCCTCAACCACATCTTCTGTTTGTTTGTCCTCTCCACATTTAAAGGACCTGGACAGTTACAAAGAAGAGCCAACCAATGATGGTGCCAGAAATTGGCTTGCCCATAATTAGTATTGAAGTATTCCAGGATTAATAGCGTCCTAGAACAGATCATACAGTAGCTCAACCTCAATACTTTCAAATATTTTGTTACCAAAGCATTACACTCTACACTGTAAATATTTAACCAGCTTAAGTTACAAAACAAATGTTATAAACCAAATTTAAGTTACTTCACATTCTAAAAAAAAAAAAGTCATAACATCTGAAAGCCACCTTATTCTGCAACATTAGTTTAATTTAATTCTACATGACTAAGTTATCAGCTTACTTGAGCAGCAAAGAAAGAACGATGGCGAATTTCTCTACCAGGGCATATTCTTGCAGAGGCATAGTAAGCAGCTCAAACATCAATTTGACAAGAAGGACATGATCAGTCTTGGAAAACTTGTATCCATAAATCAATATGTACCTTGAAAGATGATTTTTCTTTAAATTTTTTTTTTCACGTGAATAACATCTTTAGCACATATTTTAACAAATAATGTACAATGCACTCATAATACATACTTATTAAATAAGCAAAAATAAAATAATGCAAGTCATTGAAAAATTCTATTACTTTTATAAATGCATGTACGCCACCGATTTTCCATCATCATTGGTTCATAATTCTTGCCAGATTATCTGTTTTGCTGGACTAACAGAGATAACCTCAGAAGAGACCTTGGTGCCATCATAAGAACAGCTATGCTATGGACCCCTCAAGGATAGCAAGAGAGAGGCCGACCAAATACAACTTGGCGGAGAACTGGGAAGGCCGAGATGCAAAGAATGAACTAAAGCTGGGGAACTGCACGAAGGATGGCCGCTGACCGAGCAAGCTGGAAGCAGTTTGTTGCTGCCCTACAAGACGCCACCAGGTGTGATGGCCACTGACTGTTTTGACAGTCGGTGGCGAAGGATCAAAGAAGAACAGAGGTAACATAATAATTCAACAGTACACCCCTGACCCATTAATTATACACTTCTGACCTTATAAGCTGAAGTGTACATTTATATTGTAAAAGTAAAATGGAGTATATCGCCCAATGATGATTAATGGCAAAATGTGTTCGACCAATCTAATGTTATCTATTCTATCTTAATGGCATCATACATTAAGGTTGCAAGATATCCTAAGTTACAAGAGATTTCTTATATTTGTGGGATGAAATGTTTGTTGCACATGCTAAATAAATGGAACATCAAAAAAACCATATTTCTCACTGCTTTGTCATAAATCTTTGGGGAGAAACCTGCCCTCCTACCAGGCACATCAACCAGATGGTTGCTGGGTGAACAGCCTCTACATATGGAGGTCAGCTTAGAATATTGAATAAGGAACCATGGACCAATTCAGCAATTGTCACTGAGGGCAAAGTGGGATAGATGTAGAGGACAGATACGAGTACTATATAAAACACCTCTAATAATGTTAAAATATTATGAACAGCTAAAAAAGAGTAATGAAGATATCCTGAAAGAGACCATCATGCAAAGGCATCAGTGAAGTCACAAATGCTGGGGAAACTGTAAGGAATTCAAGCAAAGCCTGAGGATGATATCAACCGTGTTTTACCGGGGCCTAAAAGGGGAGCAAAGAATAGTAACACTGTACCCTACCATGCATGTCGTAAAAAGCGACTAAGGAGGGTTGGGCATGGGGCTGGTTACCCCAACCGTAAAAAAACTTGTTACCACAAAAACTTCAACAAACATGGACAAGTCAAATACAGAATATAAATCGGCGCAGCCGCCCAAGACAGAAGAAGATCCTCTGGAAAGGAGGCACATGAAGCAACTCAGAGAAAAAGTATGGGTTGCCGACTAACTTTTTTTCGTGTAGGAAAATCTCCAGGATTGGCACGTGGAATGTTCGCACTCTATGTGAACAAGGGAAAACTGCACAGGTAGAAGCAGAAATGAATAATTACAGGATTTCCTGGGTCTCTGCGAGACACGGTGGAAGGGCATAGAGAGGAGGAGATTGATCACAGGAGAAATGATGTTGTCCTCAGGACATGAGGAGGAAAGAGCCCACCACAGTGAATGGGAGGCTCTAATGCTGTCTAGGGAAGCACAGAAGGCACATAGAATGGGAAGCAATGGGACCCCAAATTATAACAGCAAGGTTTAAATAAGCCAAAAAGAAAGTAAATATAAACATCATCCAATGTTATGCACCAACAAACTATAAAGAAGAATCTGAGAAAGAAGACGTTTACACCAGATTACAAAATATCTTGGACAAAAAGAAAAGAAAGGACATCACATTTTTTATGGGGGACCTAAACGCAAAAATAGGTACAGACAACATGGGCTTTGTAGAAATCATGGGAAAGCATGGATTAGGCATGATGAACGAGAATGGGGAACAATTAGCTAACTTCTGTGCTTCAAATCAACTAGCTATAGGAGGAAGCATATTTCCACATAAAAGAATACATAAAGCAACATGGAAATCACCAGACCACAGAACTGAGAATCAGATTGATCACATTTGCATAAGTAAGAAGTTAGGTCATCATTGCATGATGTAAACTAAGAAAAATTCACAGAATCGTTTGGCCGAATCAACAAAGATCTGCTTACTCTGAGTAAGCAAGAGGACATGCACACCATCATAGCTGGCAGACGATGAAGCTGGCTTGGCCATATCCTCAGAAGAAACGCCGATGCCATCACAAGAACAGCTATGCTATGGACCCCAAAGGAAAACGAAAGAGAGGCCGACCAAATACAACTTGGCGGAGGACTGTGGAGGCTGAAATGCAAAGAATGAACCAGAGTTGGGGCACTGTACGAAGGATGGCCACCGACCGAGCAAAGTGGAATCAATTTGTTGTTGCCCTACAAGACGCCACCGGGCGTGATGGCCACCGACTGCTTTGACGGTCAGCAGTTAAAGATCAAAGAAGAAGCATGATGTAAAAGTATGTAGAGGAGCAGATGTGGTATCAGACCACCATGTTCTGTTGGCTAAAACAAAATTAAAACTCCAGAAATTTACAACAGTATATAGCTATAGACAACAGCACAATGTGGGATATCTAAGAAATCAGGAAATAAAAGAAAAGTTTTCTATCACAGTATCCAACAAATACCAAGTACTCCAACAGCTGGAAGATGAAGCAGATACGGAAGACCACTGGCAACAAGTAAAAAATATATGGAACGAGACATGTGAAGAAGTACTGAGTAAAAGAGAACATCTGTGTGATGGGTTACTGTATTTTTTATTTTCAACTCGCCCCAGTTTTCTTCTCCATGTAAATTATTTGCATTCTTTTATTAGTATTAGGAGGTTGCGTTCACATTTATTCATTCTGGGTAAAATTTTTCTTGGATGTTAGGATAAAATCGGACCACTTTCACCTATCTTTTTTTAATGGTAGGGATGGGGGAAAACACGACCCAGGTACGCAGAACCAATGATATTATGCCGGTGGACAGCAGGTCAGAGGATTATCTAATATTACGTATTCTTTCGCGCGTGAGCAAAAATTAATTCGCGATTGGCTTGCTACACACTGAGTCATCAGTTTGATTATGATATCATTGGACGAGTTCAGATTTAATTTATGTGCAGACATCAAAATAGGTCACAGGTTGGGTTGAAGCGGTTCCAGATAGATAGACGCAACGCCTCACAGCGTCGGTTATTGCATCATCTATTTCTATTATAAATAACAGCGTCTTAGTCTTTTGCGCGCGAGTCCCAAGAAATTTTCTGCCGTGAATAACGCCGCATCGTCTGCTCAGCTAGAGAAATTCGGTATTGGGTATGTTCATTAGCGAGTAGAAACTTTTTCTGTAAGATCTTAGCACGTTAGAGTTAGCTTTCTTCTGGGAGTCAATTTAAGTTTTATTAGTCAGGAGTGCCATCAATTGCTTACTTACACTAAACTATAGAGTGTAGTGTAAGTTGTGTCTATAATTTTTCTATGAATAAGCTAGCAGTATCTAGGATTTGTGTAGCGGCTTGTTGAGATAATTTAACTGTATAAGGTTAAGTCCTAAGGTTACATTAATAATGTAAATATGAGGGCTGTGTAACCTCATTTGATTATTCATAATTGGTAGTGTATATACGCGAGCGTATTTTGTGTATTTATTAGTTGTGCTATTTTGGTAATGTAGTTAGAAGACAAGGGGTGTAAGGGATGTAATTAATATTACTGAGAGGGTGTAGGAATTAGTGGGTTTACAATTGTGTTAATTGATACCTTCCCGGTCAGTCCTTAAGAAGTAGGGCTGGGAAATTATACCGGGGGATTTTAGCTTGCGGTGAATGGAATGTTGTGACGCCTGAGGGCAAGACTAGCACAAAAGATTCAGGTCAGCCCGTGTCTGGGGTTTACCTACCAGACAGCTAGCTACGTTGGTGCAGGATAGAGAGGTAGGAGGGAATGGTAGGTCAGTCTGACCCTTGGGGCAGAAATATCTGTTTATTTCTTGTGCGTAGATTTGTGAATAGGGTGGAGTTAGTATTTAGGGGACACCAGGGAGTAGAGAAATTTAGGGTGTTAATGTGCTGGGATGAAAATATTTTGAATTGTTGTATAGATGTTGTTTGTCACGAAGTGGTTTTAAAGTTTATAGAGTGTGCCTGAATGAAAGCAAGACCCTAGTATGAGAAAGTCTGAGAAAATAGAACTTAGATGGAAAATGACATGCCTGTGGACAGATGAGACTATTGGCTCAAGGGATAGAACCAGGATTTGACTCTCCCCTTGCCGCTTCGTGACTTCAAAATGGCTATAGTCTCACCCTCCGCTGACTACCTTGACACACAAGGAGATAAGGTGTATAAATACGACAACAGACACCACTATACAGACAACATGTAGTTAAGTATAGAGGGTAGAAGCTGATCCAGTGTACAGTAAATATATATTTATTTACAAAAATAAAGCATTTCAATATTCAGCATACATCAATCATATCAATGGCGTGCGCTGTTGCACGGCCTGAAAACAAAGTAACAATTAAATTGAGAGACAAACCCCCCCCCCCCCCACTCACATTCACTCTTTCTGTCACCCTGCTGAGGAACAATAAAAATGGTTAGTGATTAAAACCAAATCTAATTTGGTGTGTCTGTCAACTTTAGCCTCCACTCTCTACCACTAATAAGATTTCTACTGTCTCAGTCCGGTTGACTCTTCCTCAACGAAACGTCTACACAGCTTTCCACTTGTTAGGCGATATGCGCCGATAACTACACCACTGAAAATGCTAAAATAATAGACTTGGCTTTAGCTGATGGCTCAGGGTCTATCTGTCAAATAAATGCTGAACAGACCCTACTGGTCCTGTCTATTTTCTCCCTCCTTCTCTCGCTCTCTCTTGGTCTCAGTGTCTCTCTAACACTCGAGGACTGATGATGCGGCGTCTCCGTTACTCTCTTCTCTCGTTACTATCAGGACCCAGGGATTTTGACCCTCTCCCCTGCTCCTGAATTTGGTGCTTGATTTACTGTCGTAATCTTCTCTGCCGCTGAATTACTTCCCTCTTTTAATCCGCTCCGGAGTTAGAGGAAAACAAGGCCTTGATTTCTGGCTGTACGAAATTGAAACCGGTCTCGCTGCCACGTGTCGTTGCTGGAGACTATAATAGCGATGAGCTCGGGCGGTATGATAAATACCCCCGTTCCCGTTCCTCACTGCAAATAACCCGTAAGTTGTTTTTCTTTTGCTTCTGACGATAACTCGAGTCCACTGACTACTGAGGTATGTCCTTGTGCCGTGGGTTAATTGGTATTTCCACTTTACGCTCCCCCACTGATTGCCGGGACTCGCTGAAATTAAAAGAAACAGCGTCTAATGTACACCCACTCTAACATCACATATACGATACATAAAAAAATTATATCCACGTGTCACTTCAATCTCACTCCTTCTACTCCCCTTCTTCTCTCGTTCTTCTCTCGTTCTGCACAACAATACATAAAATAATACTATCCCACGTGGCACTAAAATCACACTCCTCCTTCTCCCCTTCTCTCGTTCTGAAAACCGATACATAAAATATTCCGACCCACGTGTCTCTTCATCCCCCCTCCTTCTATTAAAATCTGCCAGGTAAATAAACAAAAGCCCCAGACACTGTCTGGCAGTTTACGGGGCCGTTACGCATGGCTATAACCACGTGTCCAAACATTACAACTAGGGAAATCCTTTTACCCATTAACACAGGAGTTTTCCTGGCTTACTCCAATTTAAAGTAAATCTCGCTATAGGAATGATTTATTTCCCCAAGCCGTATAATTCACTGATAACATAATCTCACTGGCTTTCTCACATTTAAGGCCTAGTAAAATTAACGTACACACAAAGGAGTTCCCAATAAAATTACATTATAAAATATACAGGAATAAATGGTGGTTTACCCAACATTCTAAAACTAGGAGCACACGTGTCTCTCATAACTTCACACGCTCCTGCCAAAAATCCTAAAAAGACTTATGCACACTTTTTACGTTTACATCGTTCTACAAAGATAATAATTAATGGCGCTACCGTTTAAACTTTAAGTTAATGTCTCCCACGGACTTAACTTACGGGCCGAGATTTCTCAAAAAACCCACTAATAAGTAAAACGATTAATAAAATAGCTACATACCGATTATCGCTTTTCTTCCCCGCAATGGAGACGATAATTACGAAGTCCTACGGCCAAGCAATTATTTCTTCAGAGACAATTGCCCGCAGGTTGCTATCTCATTATATACAAGAGAAACGCCCACGCGAATTTTCTCCCACGCCTATCCCAACCTTCCACTCGGACCAATGGAAACGCTAGAAAAATTAAATTCTAGCCACCTACGCAAATTGATTTAAAAACATCGCGAACCCGCGTGTCCGAAAATTGCGTCATGTTATGCGATTGCCTCGTGTTTCTGACGTGCGGGCATGAAATGGCGATTATCGGGAATCGCGAAAAATCCGAAGAAAGTAAAACTGGCCGAGTGAAAAATAAAACTACCGACATAAAACGAACCCATTTAAATTACCTCCTCAAAAATACCAAACACGATATATTCACATGAGAAGAACCAAGGCAAACCCCATGTAATTACAAAGAGAAGAGAAATGGTGAAAACTCAAAACAGAATCGGGCCTGTTGAAAGTCAGAATTACAGTGTAGCATCACATAGTTAATTGTTTCGTTTTACAGCATTTTCACGGCACACAGTGGAGGCTGTAGACTGCCCTAAAACTTACCACGGTATTTGGCCTTCTCGGGAGTAGAAGGCTCGAGACATCGCCATAGCTGAAGAAAACTGGGGACGCGGTAGTACCGGCGCCCAGTACGTCTGCACCAGTGAAAGAAAGGAGACTGTCTCTTGCAGTGAGAACCCATACCTCAGCGTGAATTGGTCCCCAAATTCAGGAGCTCTTAGCTCGTTAAGAAACACCAAACAGGTTACGTTGCCTGGCGTTTAGAATACTGCCACAATAAAGCGGTACGCCTTAAGCCTGAAGAGGGTTAACTGGGCAGTGGAAAGAATTGTCATCAGCAGTGAAGCATCTACATCCCGAGTCAAGTACATCGTTATTAATACCAAGGCCTCAGCATCAGTAATCAGGAAAGGAGAGAGGGAAAACATTCCTTTCCGAAGGCCAACGGGAGGAGGGGCGTGACGGAGACGCCACTCAGCAGAAGACGGTAGTGTCAGAGAGACACTGAACCGAAGCAGTGGAGAGAGAGAGAAGTTCGAGAGTCAGATAGAAAGATTAGAGGACAGCCTCTGAGTAAGAGCCGGAAAGTCCGGTAGTGGATCAGTGCTTGTGGCACTGTTGTTAGCTGTGTAGGACATCCTAGAGTGCATTTAAGACTGTGTAGACATTTAGTTATACGTGATAAAACTTATATGTAAATTTCTCTGTGGTTGATTGAGTGCGTGCGTGTTGGAACAATCACTCACAACACAGGTACGCACATAGAAGTCATAGAATTGTTATAACGGCCGGTGTACTGTTAATGGACGTTTATTACTCCACAACACTTTACGTTAATACAGAATACACAGTTATAGTCAAACTACAAGTTATAGCAATACAATAATAAAGTACTTCTCACATCTCAGAATCATGCAGATAGTACAATATCCATGTCATCCCGAAAGATACTCCTCAACTCAGCGCTATCCACCTGTCCTCACATTAGCGCTATAATATTCTAATCATGGATCCTCTAGCCAACGGGCATCATCGCCGTGCTAGCATAAATATGGCCTCCTCACAGATAGCAAACGGACATCATCGCCGTGCTACTGCCTCAGCAAACGGGCATCATCGCCGTGCTAACATAAATATAAATATCCTCCTCACAGATAGCAAACGGACATCATCATCGCCGTGCTACTGCATAAATATCTAATCATGGATCCCAGCAAACGGGCATCATCGCCGTGCTAACATAAATATAAATATCCTCCTCACAGATAGCAAACGGACATCATCATCGCCGTGCTACTGCATAAATATCTAATCATGGATCCCAGCAAACGGGCATCATCGCCGTGCTAACATAAATATAAATATCCTCCTCACAGATAGCAAACGGACATCATCATCGCCGTGCTACTGCATAAATATCTAATCATGGATCCCAGCAAACGGGCATCATCGCCGTGCTAACATAAATATAAATATCCTCCTCACAGATAGCAAACGGACATCATCATCGCCGTGCTACTGCATAAATATCTAATCATGGATCCCAGCAAACGGGCATCATCGCCGTGCTAACATAAATATAAATATCCTCCTCACAGATAGCAAACGGACATCATCATCGCCGTGCTACTGCATAAATATCTAATCATGGATCCCAGAAAACGGGCATCATCGCCGTGCTAACATAAATATAAATATCCTCCTCACAGATAGCAAACGGACATCATCATCGCCGTGCTACATAAATATGCACAATACTGCTCACCCAGCAGTCTGCACTAATCTCACCTATCAACATGTCTTCACATAACACAATTATCCTCTCTCAGGAAATAATGGCCTTACACAAATCATGGCCTCTTATATTCAGCACTGTACAGGCTTACTATCGAAAACACACACTATGGGGCGACCTCTCCAGATCGATGCCCAAAACTCACTGCCCACGGGAATACACATCTGCCGCCTAAAACAGCTACGAGACCCGGCTGTTCAAAAACACCGTTCAGTCTCACTACTTGCACGGGCTAGCCACAAATAGCTAAACACCCATAGCTCAAAACAGTTCGGAGTGAATAAACCTCCACAATTGAACTGACTAGCGTTCACACGCTTTCTAACCTTACTTCTACTATTACAATTTAACATAACATTAAAGACAATCACGTCTTCAAGCAATGACAACCCATAATCTAATCTGCTCACCTAATATTTTCCAGATCACGTCCCCTTCCTTAAAATTACTGGCAACAGTTTGCCACACCGTCCGGGAAAAAATGATTTATCATTTTTTTTGAAAATTTAAGATCCAAAAATTTAAAGGTTAATGAAATTATATGAAATACGTACAAAAATAAACTCCCAAAAATTTAACTGTCAATGAAGTTATATCAAATATCTCTTTAATTAATTCCCAAAAATTTAAAAAATTAATGAAGTTCTATCAATTACCTACAAAAATATACCTATAACAAGAGAACATAGCACATCTACAAAAATATCATCAATAAATGTAAGATAACGACTAAATCATACAACATACTCATACAAGCATACCAGAAAATAATCTAATACAAAACCAAACTAAATATACATAGTACAAACTAAACAGAAAATAAACTATCGTAAGCGAAAAGACAAAATATGAAATGGGAATATGATAAGCATCAAATAGAATCATAAGATGCCAATGAAGACAACAATTCCATACATGTAAAACAAATAGAACTATAAGAACCAATTACATTATCTAAAGTCACATAATTACCTTAACAATACAAAGAATGAAAGTATAAATAGCGTAACACGAAAAAACTATACAAGAAGTATGAATTACATCAAAGATGAAACACGGAAGCATAAACAAAATATCAGACAATATTGAAAAGACAACAGAAAAGATGTAAAGAAATGACGAATAGTCAACAAAGAGAGATGACAGTAAAGATTCAAATGTAAAGAAAGTTGGTAACAACACCTAACAATAACTATCTAAATGTAACAACGTATTGTAAAATACAAAAATGCTAAAGTATATTTATATACTAACACAAAAAAGAAAGCTTAAGACAAGCACAGCATAATAAGTAATTTAACTAAGTTATAAAGTTATACATAACTAAAAATAAATTACATCAAATATCACCTAAACAAAAAATTATTAACGATAACACAAGTTTCGCATTGACGCATAGTCAAGCGCTAAATACCAAAAAATTCATCCAAACATCACAACATTTTCAAAGAATTAATGTCACTACATAATAGTAACCTTAACATACAATCTAGCGCTGGCGCAGAAAAAAATAAATATCACAATGTCCAAAACACATTTTTTCAAAAAATTACAATACAAAAAATGTTTCTTATCGTTAGGTTAAATAAAAATAGTATTTTTTTATTTCTAAGTAATATGTAGCTATAATTAAATACTAACAATTAAATTAGCTGAGTAACATAAACATAATCTTATCTTTAAACAGACTTACATGAAAAACGTGTAAGTTTTTTTCTCTTCTTTTTAAAAAAAATACATCAAAGAAACGTCATATTGGGTAATAAACTGTTAACTACAAACGAAGTTATAAATATATATAAGTGTAAGATTATTTATCTTAACTATGTATTATAATCAGATATTTAAATTCTTTAAATGAACAAGAGTATCAGCCGTCGCTGTTAATCTACCCCCTTAATTTAATAGGAAATTTAAGTTAATTCTAACTGACAAAAAATCGAATTGTTTAAATTATCAAATGTCATAATTTAGCAAAAATGGAAACCAAGTTTCAGAATACGTCCTTAACTTCAACGCAAAATCATTAATAATACATACAAGTTATGTTTAAAATTAACTTTTCACTAAACAATTAATTTAAATAGTCTGTATATAAATATGTTAACTAAACATGGTATGAAACCCATGATGAAAGACAAAACCAAAATTTTAAGTAGTGAATAAAAACACTCAGGACTATCTATGAAAATGACTATTACATTGTCTCAGTAAATAAGTTTGTGCAAGAAATCAACTAAATGCATAATTAAAATACAGTTTGCTGGGATCCATGATTAGATATTTATGCAGTAGCACGGCGATGATGATGTCCGTTTGCTATCTGTGAGGAGGATATTTATATTTATGTTAGCACGGCGATGATGCCCGTTTGCTGGGATCCATGATTAGATATTTATGCAGTAGCACGGCGATGATGATGTCCGTTTGCTATCTGTGAGGAGGATATTTATATTTATGTTAGCACGGCGATGATGCCCGTTTGCTGGGATCCATGATTAGATATTTATGCAGTAGCACGGCGATGATGATGTCCGTTTGCTATCTGTGAGGAGGATATTTATATTTATGTTAGCACGGCGATGATGCCCGTTTGCTGGGATCCATGATTAGATATTTATGCAGTAGCACGGCGATGATGATGTCCGTTTGCTATCTGTGAGGAGGATATTTATATTTATGTTAGCACGGCGATGATGCCCGTTTGCTGAGGCAGTAGCACGACGATGATGTCCGTTTGCTATCTGTGAGGAGGCCATATTTATGCTAGCACGGCGATGATGCCCGTTGGCTAGAGGATCCATGATTAGAATATTATAGCGCTAATGTGAGGACAGGTGGATAGCGCTGAGTTGAGGAGTATCTTTCGGGATGACATGGATATTGTAGTATCTGCATGATTCTGAGATGTGAGAAGTACTTTATTATTGTATTGCTATAACTTGTAGTTTGACTATAACTGGGTATTCTGTATTAACGTAAAGTGTTGTGGAGTAATAAACGTCCATTAACAGTACACCGGCCGTTATAACCATTCTATGACTTCTATGTGCGTACCTGTGTTGTGAGTGATTGTTCCAACACGCACGCACTCAATAAACCACAGAGAAATTTACATATAAGTTTTATCAGTGGTGGACCAAACCAACGGGTCGTAACACCCACATTACATTCGCGTGACAAGAGGGTAAATTAGGTCAGATTCTGGACCAGTCATTACAAGTGGGAACACTAAGGCTTCTATTGTGTGTATCTACTGTGAGTGACTGTCCCAAAACACACTCACCTTCTTCACCAAAAAAAAAAAAAAACATAATTTTATCAATACGTCTGCAGCGGGACAGTGTGTTAGATTTAATAATAATAGGATAGTTAGGAGAGGCGGCTCTTAAGTTGAGACCTCCACCAATTATAATTCTTTAGTCTTAGATTGGGTTGGGCAGGGGTGACCGAGAGAGTGTGAAGTAATTTTATAGTGTCTTTTTCCACTTAATCTGTTTTCTGTTTCCCCAGGTTTGAGTGACCTCGCACGTTAATTATTTTGCTGTGTTACTGATTTTGTTGTTTAATAAACTATAAAATGTACACTGGATCAGTTTATCTTTAACTATACAGTACTTATATGCTTGTCTGTATAGCTGTGTCTGTGGACTTTAGTAAAACCTTACCTCCTTTCTGGTGGTCAGAGGGGTGAGACAGTAGCCATTACATAAGTCACAAGTGGTGTGGGAGAGTCAATCTCGGTTCTCACCCTCGAAGATATAATTCTCATCTTTCCACATTCACTGTCATTCTCATCTAAATCTATCTTCTCAGACTTTCTCATAACTAGTGTCTTGTCTCTGTACTAAGACAGACTCTAACTTAAAGCCACTTCGTGACAATCGGCACAAAGCATGGATAACAACTGAAACCATTAACAAGATAGAAGACAGGAAAAACAAGAAAGCAGATTTAAACAGACGCAAAACCAGAAGCTCCAAAGCCAAGTCTCATGAAGTGTACATAGAAGCAAACAAAGAAGTAAAAAGAAACATAAAAAGAGACAAGAGGAAGTAAACTGAAGAATTGGCAAGGGAAGTAGACGAAGCAGCAGCCAAAGGAAATATGAGGGACCTGTACAACAACACAAAGAAGCTAACAGGAAATACAAGCAAGCAAATGGCCACATAAAAGATAATAATCGAAAATTGCTTAGTAATATACAAGAACAAATGAAGAGATGGACAGAACATTTTGAGGAACTTCTCAATAAACCAGCTCCAATTAATCCCCCAGACATCTAGCCAGCAGAAGAGGAGCTACAAATCAGCTGTGAACGACCAAGTAGAGAAGAAATAAAGAAAGCCATAAAGCTTCTGAAAGATGGAAAAGCAACTGGCCCAGATGGCATTCCAGCAGAGGCCATCAAAAAAGATATTGATACCTCTAAAGAGATATTATACAAACTACTTGGCAAAGTCTGGGAGAGAGAGGAAATACCAGCAGAATGGAAGGAAGGTTATCTGGTCAAGTTCCCTAAGAAGGGAAATTTACAAGAGTAAATAAATTATAGAGGAATAGTGTTACTATCAGTGCCAGGAAATGTATTAAACAGAATCATCCTTGAGAGATTAAAAGCAACTGAGAGATGAACAAGCAGGTTTTCGACAAAACAGATCCTGTATAGACCAGATAGCCACATAAAAGTTGAACAAAGTCTGGAATGGAATTCACCGCTTTACATTGGATTCGTGGACTATGAAAAGACATTTGACAGTGTAGACAGAGAATCCAGTAGAATCTGACTAAACAGTTTGATGATCTGGATTTTGCAGATGACTTGGCTCTTCTGTCCCATAACCATAATCGGATGCAAGAGAAAATGAAAATTCCCGATGAGAGGTCAAACAAGTGAGCCTGAAAATACACAGGGAAAAGACAAAGATTTTGAGAATAACTGCAATAAATGATAACAAGATTGAACTTGAAGAAACACCACTAAAGAATGTAGAATCGTACACATATCTTGGTAGTAATATAGACAAAGTTGGAGGGACAGACAATGATATCAAAATAAGAATACAAAAAGCAAGAGGCGCTTTCATTGCATTGGGAAACATATAGAGGTCAAGAGAAATCAAGTCCAACACGAAAATAAGAATCTTAACTCAAATGTCAAGTCAGTCCTATTGTATGGCTATGAGACATGGAGAGCAACAAAAACAACAACTAAAAAGCTACAGACTTTTATAAATGGGTGCTTGTGTACAATAGAAGGACTGAAATGGTATGACAAAGTCACAAATGTGGAATTGATGACAAGAACCAGTGGAACAAGAGCTGAGAAGAAGACGCTGGCGATGGATAGGACACACATTGAGGAAACCTGTTGATAGCATTACAAGGCAGTCCTTGTTCTGGAATCCACAGGGAAAGAGAGGCAGAGGTAGACCAAAAAACACATGGAGAAGAGAGTTGAATACAGAGGTGAAAATGATGAGGAAAACATGGAAAGAATTTGAGCAGATGGCACGGGACAGGAAGACTTGGCATGTTTGCTGAAGGCCTATGCTCCTCGGGTAGCTAAAGAGCACTGATTGATTGACTGAGGTTGATATGCAGTTTTAACCAGGGCTCGGACGCGCGCTGGTGTAATGGCTACGGCGTTGTACTGGCGACCAGGTGTTCATGGTTCAAACCCGGGCGTCGGCGTTTGAAGAAATGTTTACGACAGGAAATTTGACTGAATAACCTGAACGGCTCCTGTGATAAACCCTCTGTGGATGGGAAGGAGCGAAGCTCCTCACCGGGTTGGAAGGAAAGTCCACAGGTTCCCCAGCCTCGCAATGACATGTCATTGGGCCGAAGGGCTGAAAGCCTAAGTGCCGCTGGTTAAGAAAAAAAAAAAAAAAAAAAAACCAGGGCTCGGAGTGGAGCCTTGAGCTCGAACTTGGAGCAGTAGGCTTGCGCCAGAGCACATAAAACGTTAATCGCTGCTCCAATTTTTAATTGTCTTTATTTTTTATTGTCAACATTTTTAGGGTTAATTTAAATCCAGACAAAAAAATCTAAATTTTTAAATGAAAAAACCAAACAAAACTAGACACCGATATGTTGACAAAACATCTTGGTCTTTACTCAAAATAAGAACTCATTTGTTTAAGTGGACAGCACTGGGGCTAATTTAACTAAAATGTAATTTTGTTAAAAAATGTCTAATGTATTTAAAAAACAAATGTTTATTTTTATGAAGTACATACCTGTCTCATTGTATGTTTTAGCCGTAACATTTTTTTGTAACCAACAAAATAAAAATCTATATTTTCTAACCATTTTTTTTTAAATCCCAGGATTTCTCAGCACCTATTTTTAAACCGAGGTCTCTCCCAGCAATCGAACAAATCCTTTTATACTCAACAATTCAGCAGTAAGTTAGAATTCTGCCTCTCAGAGTGACAAGACGAATTTTTAAAGTTATCAGTTAGTAACCACGCTTGCGACAACCCATAGACACAATTTAAAAAAAAAAGATAAGTATTTGATTTTATGTTTATAACTTGGTTAAATATTGCTGTTGTTTTGCTCAGTTGCATTTTTTATCGCTCTCTTAATCGTTCTAGTTATATCTGCCTTTTTATTTATTTCCGATTAAATAATATTTTGTGTACATAACGAGAAAAAAAAATTTGTTTGCACAGGCCTAAGCTTTTCTGTTTCTACAGTCAATCCGGCTAAAATGAGGCACAGTGGGCCATGTTCATAGATGTCATACAAATAAGTCACAGATGTCGGTAGGGTTAGTATTACGGTTGTGTTTAGGATTCCTAAATCTGACCCTTATCCCTTGTTACTGTGTCTCTGAATTCTTCTTTAAGGCTGTATCAAACAATTGGCCCACTGTCCTTCATTTCAACCGTAAATTCATTCAGTACTATATGTCGGTGGTTGACATTTGTTGCTTTATTACTATATTGAAATGTTTTTGAAATAACAAAAATAAAAAAATTACAGAGAAGGAAATGTCGAAACTGTCCTCCTTCCATACAATCTGCCTAAGGAAAATTCTCCGAATCTTTTGGCCAAACACCATCAGCAACCAAGAACTACTTATTCGGAGTAACCAGGAGGACATGCACACCATCATAGCTGGCAGACGCTGGAATTGGGTTGGCCACGTCCTCAGAAGGGACCCTGATACCATCACAAGAACAGCTATGCTATGGACCCCCGAGGGAAAGCGAAAGAGAGGCCGACCAAAAAACAACTTGGTGGAGAACTGTGGAAGCCGAGATGCAAAGAATGAACCAGAGTTGGGGCACTGTACGAAGGATGGTCGCCGACAGAGCAAGGTGGAATCAAATTTGTTGCTGCCCTACAGGATGCCACCAGGCGTGATGGCCGCTGACTACTTTGACGGTTGGCGGTTATGGATCAAAGAAGAAGATTACTATATTGTTTTAAAAAACGGAGGTCTATTACCACTGGTGTACGAACCTTTAATAATAATTTTGTAAATTTGTGTTAGGTTTTCCCCCCTCCTATGATCAGTAGGCCTATTTGAAATAATTCATCCATCAAATAATGGTTGAAAAATTCAAAGAAACAAAAACTCGTAGATAGGATCAGAGGTCATGGTAGTAGTCACAGTATGTTATGCAAGGAATTCATTCCTTAATTTAAAAACTTACTTACTTACTTAGTCGTTCCCCTTTAACCGTGAGTTGTAGAGGTTTGGAAGAGAGAGCGCCAGACTATCCTATCGGCTGGCTTCCTCCTGGCCTGGTTCCATTCTAGTCCTCGGTTCTTCAAAGATTATCTAATGTTGTCCTCCCAGCAGACTCTGGGTCGTCCTGGGGGGTCTGGATCCCTGGCTCTTTGTTTCCCATGCTTGTCGTGGTAGCCGATCTTCTCCCATTCTGCAGACATGGCCAAACCATCTTAGTTGGGACTGTTCTACTTGGGTCTGCAGGGGGTGGGATTTTAGGCCTTGACGTATCGTCTGGTTGCAGACCATGTCTCATCTTGTTACTTCAACCACCTTCCTCAGATACCTCATTTCTGAGGTTTGGATCTGGCTTTTGTGAGTTGTAGTCATTGCCCATGACTCGCATCCATATGTCTAATTTAAAAACTAGCATAAAAAATACAATTTTGTCATTGAAATAAAGGTAGGGCTGTGCATTCTAAGAGCATATCAATTTACAACTACTAGGATATTTTTGCTTTTAAACATGGCAATGTTTTATCTTCATTTTTATTACATTATTATATATAAGGCCTATGTATATCATCACCACAGTTATAGTTATAATGTGACATATGTTACTAAGTTATTGATTGGTGCATTTTACAAAACTAACACAAACATCACCATGCTATGTAAACTGTGACAACTTTAAGGAAAATAAGACACATTTTAAATTACTTTCACTCACAGCATTTCTACTACACATAAAGAACAGCATGAGACTTTATTAATATACTTTATATCAGACTATTTCAAATGTTAATTAATTCGTATATGCCAGTTGTCATTTTAAGACCGTGTTGCGTATTAAATATTAATATATTTTTTTGCGTAAGGTTTTATGGATATTTGTACTGGATTTTATTGGACCGACAGACAGGTTTTCATCTCAGGAGGTTGACAGGTATGCAAGTATCAAGTTTACATTATGAAATGTATTTATTTTAAAAGTAATTAATTAGTCTTAAGGAAGGTTTAAGTGGTAAGTCATAAATGATAAGACTAGTATATCACAAGCTGGCACACTGTGAAACATATGTCATACTTTTATTTTTACATTACTTTAGAAAGGCCATAACAAAAATCGGGTCTACAGGTTGTCATAGCCGAGTGGTAGTGGAGATAAGCTCCCATTGCAGATACAAGAGTTTATGGCTTAAGCCTAAAATAGCCTCTGACAACCTATTCCAGCTCATGGCCTTCACATGTGGCTCAATTTGAGCCCGGTGGAACTGTTTTCACTGGCAGGAGAAGGGGTGAAGACAGGCAGATAGGGCCCGTGATCCTAAGCTGGTAACCTATCTGGGAGAAGATAAAACTCTGATTTCTAATTCCGCTGCCTTGCTAGAATACTTGTTTTCAGGAAAGGCTTCGGGAGCAAACCTAGAGGATAAATCCAGAGTCAGAGTCCCTAAGGCAGTCTAATGTTGATTAGACATTATTCTGGCAACTCCTGCGACGTTGCTGGTACCAAACTGTACTGGCTATTGCCATTCCTTTAAACCTACTAGCTAAGTGGAGAGGGGGAACATGCTGCATGGGCAACAGCTTGATTGCCTTATAACTGTGCCCAAGCTAGACCCCTGGAGAGGACACTCCAGCTTTACCCTGGTGTCTGCCGCAATATGGGAAGTATTATTAAGAACAAAAATGATTTGGCTGTGATTAAAGAACAAGCAGGTTTAGCCATGACGTCAATAAAAAAAAGTTAGTTGCTTATCCTTTACAGGACGTGGCAATGAACCCCAGCTTTTATTGGCTGTTTGTGATTTTTCTAGGCAATTTTTTTCATTCAGTAGTTTGCCATTGCTTTCTGAACGGTACGGCGCTTATAAAAAAGGTAAAGGAACCCGCTACACGCCCATTGAGGCATATTGGGAATATGGTGTTAGGCCCATATTATCTTGACCGTCGGCACACGAGGGGTGATGTGGTCGGCATCACGCCGGCCGCCTTAACCTTCCCAGAGTTGCTCTGGTACCCATTTGGGGCTGGGTCGACCCAGGAGCCGTTTGTGGCCTAAAAAATTCCCGCCTCATCTGGGGATCGAACCATAGACCACTGCGCTAGGAAGCCAGTGCACTAACCACTGTGCTACCGCGGCTCCTACGGCGCTTATAATACTGTTAAAAATCCACACAAAGCGATCTGCTACCAAACCGCCTGCAGCAGGTTTCGAACCTGGTATATCTGGATTATGAAACTGCGTTCATATCCATTAGGCCACAGACAAATTCAAATGTGCCCCCATGAGTGATAGTCAATTTATGGAAATAGATCTCAATGATGTCTTTACATTTGAATTGCCTAAATATGGGCTTTTGGGAAAAGCAAAGAAGAAATTTATTACGTGCAAGGTGGAAAAGGGCACCGTAAGGAACTAAAAGGGAATAAATGATGATCATGATGAATTCTTCAGAAGATGATGACTCTGAACAGGAATTGGATAGACAGGTAAGACACCGGTGGGTTTCTGCAATTCATAATTGCAATGATGCACTATTTGAGAGAAAGCTTCAGGAAGTTTGTGAGGCAATGGAATCTATCAGTAGGCTAAAACTTGTTTTTTTTTAAAGGTCATTCAGAGCTAACTACACCACATTCAGGCTGCTTGTAGAGTCGCTTCAAGTATGTTTACAACTTCAGTGGTGTTGAGTGACTGGTTTCGGTTTTAATGTTAATTTTAAATTATCTGCGCTAGGCTATAAAGGATTATTTGCTTGCAGCAATAATATTTTACAGGATGAGTCGTGATACACATGATGGAATGGTTCTAGTTTGTGACATTTAAATTGTTTGAAAATGCTTTAATAAATAAAGCCTCTTTTTCAAAGTTTGAGTGTGCAATTTTTAGATGGGAAAAAATAAAAATAAAAATTTTTTTGTATTTAGTTGGAGCTCAAAGCAGAGCAGTCACCACTGATGCTGGAGTGGGGCAATTTTTAAAATGTGACTGCTCCAAATCCCTAGTTTTAGCATCATTATAATGGTCCATAAAAACTGAAAGGCAGGAAAGTGTTCAGTCAGAAATTAAAAACATAGGGATAGACCCATACAACAGAGTGGCATTTCACAGGCAGAAATGTGATACGCTATTCCCGCTTTTCGCACTAAACAGAGGCTTAGCCCCGCCTCCCAAACATTTAGTTGCAAAAGAGGGTTGATCCCGGTTCCCGTAACTTTCAAGTTAGCGGGTGCAGAAGGAGATGAGGTGGAGACATGGTAAGGAAGTGACACGGCTCGTAAACAAAAATGGCTAGTTCATGGTTACCGATGCGATGACGGGTTATTATTTCTTTTTTACCGCAAATAGCGAGAAGGAAATTTACATAATGTGCCGTGTTAAAAATGTTGCACGATTTCTTGATGAGAATATACAGTGATATTTAATATATGGGCCAGTGATATCTTTATCATGTAAGATGAAGTTATAGTTGTATCTTATGGAGTAGGAAATAATAACTAACAGCACACGTCGTATATTATGTGGCGCTGCAAAACTTAGTGGCGAGTAATTTTAAAAAAAAACAACTATTGTATCAGATTTCTCCTATTCTCCATTTATAAGCTTCTGGGCTCAGCCCTTACACTTTTTGTTCATCTTCATAGTTACCCTACCCATTCTTTGCCCGACTGTTATATTTATGCATACTGATACAATTGAGTACATGGATGTAAACATGACACACAGTAGTCCCATCCACCAGACACCTATATCCTGCGGTACGCTGTATTTTAAAGGTGGAGCTTCAAATCCCGCACTCGCGAACAGTGGGATGCCTATGCAACGTAACCCAGCTCAATACAACAGATAAGATTAGTATTTGTTAAAAGGATGCACAATAGTGAAACTAAATGTTACTTTAATTTGTCAGGCACTGGAAACTGCATCCAAAATAAAAGACAAATGAGCCAGAAGGAAAGAGTAAACCAATGGTAGAAATAAAAGATGTGATCAGTAGGCCTATACACAAGAAGAGTCAGAATTGATAAAAAGTGTGTGGCAGGGGCACACTAAATCTTCATGAGTTTTCCTGGAAGAAATTTTAAATTTTTTGACTAGACAGAGTTCAATTTCTAAAGCACAATAGGCCTACTCACTACTGTTAAGTGTTGTTACGCGTTAATATGGTTAATAAAAGGATCCCGTTACACGCCCATTGAGGCATATTGGGAATATGGTGTTAGGCCCATATTTTCTTGACCGTCGGCACACTAGGGGTGATGTGGTCAGCATCACGCCGGCCGCCTTAACCTTCCCAGAAGTTGCTCTGGTACCCATTTGGGGCTGTATCGACCCAGGAGCCGTTTGTGGCCTAAAAAAATCCCACCTCATCTGGGGATCGAACCATAGACCACTGCGCTAGGAAGCCAGTGCACTAACCACTATGCTACCGCGGCTCCATAATTGGTTAATAAGTAAAGACTAATAATTTATAACACCTCTCGAGCTGAACAATCCAATGACGACAACCAATTTTAATGTCTCTCAGTTGAATTGAGCGACTTAAATTGGTTTTAATTTCTGCAAATATAGCACTGGATTCCTTGTCCAGGTCCTGCGAATATGGCAAGTGAGCGCTGTAAACACATTCTTTTTGCGGGATGAACCCTAACAATGCTGTTCTGTCAGATGTTTTTTCCATTTCAGAAATTACATAAATATTGCACCGTTTAGTGAATATTTGATTTATAATGAATCAGTCTGTTTATGGGATTTCTAATGGATGGATGACCAGTGCCTTGTAGTTGCGGCCATAGCTTTATACTCATCACAACTGAAAGACATCTCAATCCATTGGAAGAATTCTCGAGCGTAAACCAATTAAAACTTACATAACATCTGCCAAACTATGGGAACTAACTCTCCACTAAACTATAATCTGATAACTTAAATATGAATCTCCGACTATATAAGGATTTTTTTTTTATATTAATGAAAATAAACAAAAATCCTGTTCAACCTCTGATGGGTTATAATTAGGATATATATTGTTTTCAATTCCAAATAATATGAACAACTGCCGACATGAGAAAGTGGCATCACATTTGTAAATAGGGATACTCACAATTGTGCTTAGGCCTATACGTTAAATAATAAAATTAAAAAAAAACAACAAACAAACAAACAAAATCAAGAAGAAACTATGAACAAGAACAATATCAAAGCGGAGGGGTGTTAAGGCCTGGTGGTTCGTCATACAACGGACCCCACCAGATATCCAATTGACCCTCATCTGTCCAAAGTCACATGCATTGCAAGAACAGCATCACACCTTCACACTCCCAGCCACTATATATTAACATGTGTTCGTGTTAAATATTGTTTGACTGTATTATGCAGTTCCCTAGGTCTGTCTATTCTCAACACCTCCTCTATATTTATAGGTAAGTTGGATGCCTGCAAATAATCCAATATTGGTATTCTCATTTGGTCATACCTCTTACATTTTAACAAGAAATGTTCTATATTATTGTCTTGAAGACATCCTGCACAGTAAGGTTCTTCTATTCTGAAATAGCCTTTTCCCAGCTGTAGTCTGAGAAGTTTCTTATTACTGGGAATTTTCAATTCCCTAGATATCTGACATTTTCTTGTTGGAGCCCTGAACATCTTATATGCATGTCTTCCTTTCAGATTTTTATCCCACTCTGCTTTCCATTCATCTGTTATTAAATCTTTAATTAAGCTCTTAATTTCTGATTTACTCATCCCTAAATTTATTAGATTTTTATCAGATCTACCTTTCTTGGCTTCTTTATCTGCCTTTTCATTTCCTTCTATGCCAACATGTGAAGGTATCCAAGCAATTAATACTGAACATCCTCTGGAATATAAGTATGTAGTAGCCAGAAAAATCTCCTCTGCTATATCAGGTCTACTACATTCTCGTAAGTTTCTAAGTGCTTTAATTGTTGAAAGAGAGTCAGTTAAAACTGTTAATTTTTTGGGAGGGTTATTAGAGAATATTTCTAGTGCTTTTAGTATTGCCACCATCTCTGCAGTGAAAATGGATGTATTTTCCGTGATGCTATATTCTTTTGCCATTTTCCATATTGGAATATATATTCCTATCCCCAATTTGCCATCCTCTCCCTTGGATCCATCTGTGTACACAGTAATGCTGTCTTTTGATATTTGTTGTATATATTTATTGGCTGTGTTTTTAATATTTTCTATATTATTTGTTTTCTTAAGTATTTCTGCTAGGTGGTAGTCCATGTCTCCGTTTCTTGATCTCCCAGGGCGGAATCACTGGCTTGCATTCACAACTGTTATTAATTGATGTAATTAATGTACCCAGATGGACAATTTCCTCCATACACTTCCATCCTGTAGGGTATCTAGTGGTATTCATTGGCTTGGCCTGAGTTGTTAGTTGGCATCTGGTAAAAGCTGTATGTGCTGGGTGAGACTTATCTAACATAACTCTGTTCATGTAATTTAGTCTTAACTCCTTTCTCCGTAATTCTAAGGGTATGATTCCTAAAGCCACCTCTATAGCTCCCATTGATGTTGATCTGATTGCACCTGCTATTGTACATAAAGCCTGATGCTGAATTCTGTCTAATTTAATCTTGTTACTGTGTGCAGCAGAGTCATATATTATACTTCCATAATCTATTTTTCCTCTAATAAAAGATTTATAAAAAGTGAGCATTGTCTTAGTGCTTGCACCCCATCCATTACCTTTCAAATATCTTAATAGGTTAGTCAATCCTCTGCAAGACTCCACTAGTTTATCTATGTGTTTATTCCAGTTCAGCTGTTGGTCCAATATCATTCCTAGATATCGTGTGGTTTGAACTGTATTAATGTTTTGCCCTTGGATATTTATATCTATAATTTTTTTTTTTTTACAACCCTACCTTTACTGAAGATCATTCCCAATGTTTTATTTGAATTCAGCTGAAAACCCCATTTTTTCATCCATTTACATACTTTATTTATTTGCTTCTGTAGATCCTTATATAATTTTGGCAGATGTCTCCCAGTCCTCCATATAGCAACATCATCTGCAAACTGTGACAATTTATTTGTTATATCATTAAATTCCTCACCTAAATCATTTACCATTATTGTAAAAATTGAAGGAGACATTACTGATCCTTGGGGTATTCCATTTTGTTGTTCATACAGTTCTGATCTATCATTGTTTACCTGAACAGTGAAATATCTATCTTGCAGAAAATTCTCTAAATATGATACATTTTACCGGTTACTCCTATCTTCTTCATTTTAAAGAGAGCACCCTCTCTCCAGCATTCATATAAGGAAAAGACGATGGTCATATATATCGGTCATGTCCTACGAATGCAAAACAACAGAATACCACTACAGGCGCTCACTTGGGTTCCTGAGGGTAAGAGGATAAAAGGAAGACCAAAAGAAACACTTAGAAGAACAATAATAAGAGAAGGAAGAACGTTGGGCCTAAATAATGTTCAAGCGTTAAGAAGAGTGGCGTCACAACGAACAACCTGGAGAGCACTGGTTTCTGCCTTATGCGCCGTGTTTGGTGCTTAAAGAATTTATTATTATTATTATTATTATTAAAGCAAAGAAACGAACTGGTGCTGTGAAACACGACAGGCAAAATGTTGTACTTCGCGAAAATTGTTTTGTTCTCGGTACAGTTTCTTTAGTATACATTTCTGAACTAAGCTAGTCTTTATTTTTCACACGTTATTTTATGAAAGAGCCAAGACTGGATAACACCAGAAACGCTAAACACCATAGCGAAGAGAAAGGAAATGAAAAGAAAGAAAACAGAAGCTAAGTCTCCTAGGTTAAAGGCAATATATAGTGAACAGTACAGTCAGCTGGACAAGGAAGTAAAACGTCAAACCCGTGCTAACAAAAGGACATTTCTGGATGACCTTGCAAGACAGGCAGAAGAGGCAGCACTGAGAAATGAACAAAACACAGTCTATAAAATAACCAAAGCTATCAGTGGAAAACGAGGTGCAAACAACATAACGTTAGTAAGAGACAAGCAAGGAAATCTCATCACCACAGCACAGGGGCAGGAAACAAGATGGGCAGAGCACTTCAGAGAAACACTGAATAAGGAACCACCAGAGACTCAGCTGAATGCTCCTGAGGCTGAAAGTGACTTAGATGTAAATACAGACATTCTACGAAAAGAAGAAATCACAGCTATCAAAGGGCTAAAAAATGGAAAAGCGCCTGGTCAAGACAACCTAAATGCTGAGCTATTCAAGACAGACCCTGAACTAGCAGCAAAACTATTAGAACCACTATTTGCACAAGTCTGGGAAACTGAGACAACACAAACAGAGTGGAGTAAAGGAATAATTGTCAAATTGCCCAAGAAGGGCGACCTTGCAGACTGCAACAACTGGAGAGGAATTACCCTCCTCTCAGTTCCCAGCAAAATACTAGGCAGGATAATCATCCAGAGAATTTCAAAAGCAGTTGACCATAAACTGAGGAAAGAACAAGCGGGCTTCAGAAAGAACAGAAGATGTGCAGATCATATATTTACCCTCAGTAACATTATAGAGCAGTGCTCAGAATGGCAGAGACAGCTGTACATTAACTTTGTTGATTTTGAAAAGGCTTTCGACAGCATACACAGGGACAGCCTATGGAAAATTCTGAGGGCTTATGGAATTCCCAACCGCATTGTTTCCATCATAAAAAGCCTCTATTCTAACTTTACGTGCAGTGTTGGATCGAGTAATGTAACTTTCGAAGTGAAAACATGAGTACGACAGGGATGCCCCTTATCAACAACATTATTTTTGACAGTCATAGATTGGGTGATGCGCCAGACAACAGAGGGCAGTCCAAGAGGAATTAGATGGACAACGTTTTCTACACTGGAAGACCTGGAATATGCAGATGACATTGCATTACTCGCGCATTCACATCAACACATTCAAGACAAAACCGATAGACTGAATAAGTATGGCCAGCAGGTTGGCCTGAACATCAATTTGAAGGAGACAGAGGTCATGACACTAAATGTGGGCAATCCTGAGCCAATAACAGTAAGGAACCAGAAGTTAGAACAGACAGACACATTTTCTTACCTAGGATGCATAGTAACATCTGACGGTGGAACAAGCAAGGACATTAACAACAGAATGAATAAAGTGAGAACAGCATTTGCTGTTCTCAACAACATTTGGAAGTCTTCCCAGTACAGCACAAACACCAAATTAAGACTGTATGAGAGCTGTATACTTTCTGTGCTTCTCTATGGTGTGGAATGTTGGAGAGTAACAGAGAAGGAAATGTCGAAACTGTCCTCCTTCCACACAATCGGCCTACGGAAAATTCTCCGAATCTTTTGGCCAAACACCATCAGCAACCAAGAACTACTTATTCGGAGTAACCAGGAGGACATGCACACCATCATAGCTGGCAAACGCTGGAGTTGGGTTGGCCACGTCCTCAGAAGAGACCATGATACCATCACAAGAACAGCTATGCTATGGATCCCCGAGGGAAAGCGAAAGAGAGGCCGACCAAAAACAACTTGGCGGAAAACTGTGGAAGCTGAGATGCAAAGAATGAACCAGAGTTGGGCACTGTACGAAGGATGGCCGCCGACCGAGCAAAGTGGAATCAATTTGTTGCTGCCCTACAATACGCCACCAGGCGTAATGGCCGCTGATTGCTTTGACGGTTGGTGGTTATGGATCAAAGAAGAAGAAGATTTTATGTTATATCTTCTGTCGCACATTGCTCCGTCCTCCCTCCCACTTCGATGAAGGTCATGACTAGGGAGGTGTTTTAAAAAGTTGAATGAGAACAGATCAACCACCAGTCAGATTATGGAGCATGTCAAATAAAATTAGGGAGACATAACAGGTTATGGCCTTTTATTAGTGTGCAGGTTTGAGGATTTTTATTAACAAATGAACTTTAACTACTCAAAACCTTTTGTTTGTCGCTGCCACTTAACGCATTCTAAGTTCACACCATGTAGTTAGGCCTACGTTTCACAATCACCGTACCTAAGGTTCTTCCTCGTTCACCTTCAGACTTCTACTTTAGGCTAACTCTTTTCAGACCTGATATTTCGTATCATTTTCTCATACTCTGAATATCTGACTTCTAATGTTCCTTGATACATTTTAATTTGAAGCCTACCTAAGAGTGTTATACATCAAATTGTTTGTATTTCACGGTTGTTTGTACCCTATACCAGAGCGCTCTTTTAGTTTCGGTGACCGGAATTCGGACACCAGGTATAACATTTTCATGTGCACCGTAAACGACTACTGAGGGTTTTGGCGGGGAAAATCAGCCGATGTGTGTGTAAAATTTAAATCATTACACACTCGTTCTGGATAAACACAGCGCTAAAATTCTTTTGTGTACAATAACTTTGTTCTGTGTTCTATTTTTTGATGCCTTTTTATTTGATTGAAATTATATTTGACGAAGTTACAGACTTTTGAAAACAGCGTCATCATTTGAGGAAATTCATAACAGAAGTAATCTTTTTTTTTTTTTTTTAGGCCGTAAGGAGGCAGCCCCTCCACCATGCAAAGGCACAACAGGCCAATCACCTGTTTGTCTTAAACTATGATTACAAGCAATATAAGAGAGAAAACCGGACTGATTCTAAAGGCGACAAACTGGAACGGACTACGGACTACGACTTATGGAACATGGAACACAAGAAGTATAAATGGGAAAGAAGAGGAGCTGATGGAAGAGATGAGGAAAGCAAAACTAGAAATCCTGGCTATTACCGAAACAAAGAAAAAGGGACAAGGAGTCATGGATCTCGATGGCAACACTCTGCTATACAGTGGTGTACCCACATCTGAAAGAGCTAAAGGGGGCGTGGGTTGCATTGTGGCCAAAAACCAGAAAGATAGTATCAAGGGATGGAACTTTGTCTCGGAGCGCATTATGGTTGTAAAACTAAAAGAAGGAGAAACCATAGTCAACCTGGTCATAGTGTATGGGCCAAATGAGGATGAGAGAGCAGAGGTCAAGGAAGAATTCTTCGAGCTGCTTCAAAGGACAGTGGATGACTGCCTAGATGAAATTATCATGCTCGGAGATTTCAATGCCAGAGTTGGAAATGACCATGCTAGATGGGGTGGAGTTATCGGAAGATATGGAGAAGATACTCTCAATGACAATGGAAAGCGACTCCTCAGATTCTGCAGTGAGCAGAATCTGATCATTACCAACACAAAGTTCCCCCATAAGCGCATACATGCATACACTAGGTGTGAACCAACAAAGAATGAGAAGTCAGTGATCGACTATGCCATTGTTAGGAGGAGCTCATTCAAATATGTCCGGGATGCTAGAGTCTGGAGGGGGCCAGAGATTGGAAGTGATCACTACCTGCTTACAATCAAAAGAACAACTGAAAGAGTTGCTCAGCCTAGGAACTGTCCAGCACCACGCAAGAAACCAAGTAAACGAACGGAAGAAATGAGCATTAAGACCTACAAGCTGAAAGAGCCAGAAATTAAGACCAGATATCAGGGGCTTATTGCTACAGCGGTGAGAAACACAGAAGAACAACCTGATGACTTGGAAACCCTGTGGCTTAAATTCAAGGACATCATAAAGACAGCTGCTGCAGAAGCATGTGGTGAAGTCCGACTTGGGAACAAGAGAAAGAGGACACCTTGGTGGACAGAGGAAGTCAAAGAGAAAATAAGAGAGAAGAAAATGGCATGGAAACAATACTTAGGAGCTAAAAACACAGCAGGACAAATAGAGAAATATAGAGAATATGTGATACTCAGAACAGAAGCAAAGAACAAGGTGCTAGCAGCAAAACAGAAGTCCTGGGAAGAATTTGGAGAAAAGCTAGAAAAGGATGCGCAAGAAAACCAGAAATTGTTCTATAAGACCCTAAAGAACATGAGGAAGGAAAAACAATGCCCTCTTAAATTTATAAAGGACAAGCAAGGCAAATTGCTTACTGCCCCGAAGGAAGTAATGGAAAGATGGAAAGAATATTTCTCAGAACTCCTTGATGGTGAGCAAGGTAGAGCATCAGAAATGATAACCACTAGCACAGAAGAGGATACAAATGGTGATGAAGATGACATAAAGATGGAAGAACTGAAGGCAGCACTGGAGAAAATCAAGATGGGCAAAGCAGCAGGGCATGATGGTATAACACCAGAAATGGTTAAGTACATGGGAGCATCAGGCGACCTATTACTCTTAAGGGTCCTACAGGCAGCATGGTGCAACAAGACCATACCAAAGGATTGGGAGATTGCCATCATAACACCGATTTTCAAAAAGGGTGACAATCGACAATGTGGAAACCATAGAGGCATATCCCTTCTCAGTGTCCCTGGTAAAATCTACTCTAGAATCCTAGAGCAGAGACTCCGACGCCTAGCTGAGCCACAATTGGATGAAGCCCAGTGCGGATTCCGAGCAAACCGAAGTACTCAAGACCTAATCTTCACACTCAGGCAGCTGAGTGAAAAGGCCCTTGAGTACAAGAGTGAGATCCATCTTTGTTTCATAGATCTGGAAAAGGCGTTTGACAGGGTCCCCTGGAGCAAACTTTGGGACTGTTTGGCAAGGAAGAATATTCCAGCACCTCTGATTCATGCTATACAGAGCTTCTACAAGTCTTGCAGAAATTATGTGAGGACAGCAAACCATAAGTCAGAAGAGTTCAGGACCACCACTGGTGTAAGACAAGGTGATATCCTGTCACCTTATCTTTTCATACTCCTCATGGACGATGTCATCAAGGCATGTAAGGAGAGAACAAGAAAGTATTCAGTGGGGTACTGGAAGATGAGACAGGTCTGTATTTCAGAGCTGGCATTTGCTGATGATGTTGTCCTGATTGCTAAATCAGAGACACATCTCCAATCCAACCTGCAAGTCTGGAAGGAAGAGCTGGAGAAGAGAGGGATGGTCATAAGCAGCTCTAAAACAAAATCCATGGTGATATCACGAGAAGAAAGAAAACATCAGATTAAGTTGGGAGAACAGGTCCTGGAGCAGGTCGACCACTTTAAATATCTCGGAGCTATTATAGACCGAAAGGGGGCATCAAAGAAGAGTTGGCCACTCGAAAAGCAGCGGCTGGGAGACTTTTTCAGGCCATAAATCGTGGATTCCTCAGCAAGAAAGAGGTTGGTAAGAAAACGAAGATGGCTGTATACCGCTCCACCTATGTCCCAGTCTTGACATATGGATGCGAGTCATGGGCAATGACTACAACCCACAAAAGCCAGATCCAAACCTCAGAAATGAGGTATCTGAGGAAGGTGGTTGAAGTAACAAGAAGAGACATGGTCCGCAACCAGACGATACGTCAAGGCCTAAAATCCCACCCGCTGCAGACCCAAATAGAACAGTCCCAACTAAGATGGTTTGGCCATGTCTGCAGAATGGGAGAAGATCGGCTACCACGACAAGCATGGGAAACAAAGAGCCAGGGATCCAGACCTCCAGGACGACCCAGAGTCCGCTGGGAGGACAATATTAGACAATCTTTGAAGGACCGAGGACTAGAATGGAACCAGGCCAGGAAAAAGACAGCCGATAGGATAGTCTGGCGCTCTCTCTTCCAAACCTCTACACCTCACGGTAGAAGAGGAACGACTAAGTAAGTAAGTAAGTAAGTAATCTTTTTTTTAAAATCGGCCCATTCGTATGAGTTTATAACTATAAAGACTTCTCGAAAGGAAGCTAAAGATTATTTCCACATACTTATTTTTTTTTTTTTTTTGGTTTCATATCTTGAGAATGTGTGGTAGTCAGTTTTGTGAGTTTGGCATTACAAGAACAAGCATATTGTCACCAGATTTTATAACATTTAAATCACTGCAAATGCATTCTTGATACTCGCAAATCTTAAATAAGGTTGTAAAAAAAGAACTTTTTGTAAAGCACCATCTGTTTTTGCATTTTCATTGATTTATAATGATACTTAACTAGACGTATATGAGCGTCAGAAAACATGTAAAGCTATAGATAGATTACTTCCACATACTTTGATCTATCTTTCAAGTCTTGCTAATCTTGTATTTATATTATGAATGTCTTTTTTTTAATTGTGTGTGAGATAAGGACTGTTCCATTAGTGTTCTTTGATAGACAATCCTGTGCACACGACGGCTGCCAAAGAATTCTAAGTAACTGTTTGAGTATCTTCTTTCATTCACAGATAAAGCATTCTACAGCCTTGTGTTAGACTTGATACTCCCAAATATTCCATTATCTTTATACATACACAAGTAAACTATACTACTTAACAACGAAATGGAACATACTTTTTTTGCATCATATGAATTGTGCCAGTGCACTGTGCAGAGCCTGTGGCAAGAGAGCATTAACTTCCAAAACAAAAAGTTCAAATCATAAAGCACTAAACTGTTCTAATTACGTTAATGATCTGTTCTTTGTGTTTGGAATTAACGTATCAGATGATAAACCCACAGAGGATTCGACTATATTTTGTAAGAAGTGTTACTTACGAATACAAAACTCAAAAAGGAGGCATAATGAGAAGTGTCTTGAAACAGCCAAGTTACTATCGGAAAACAGTCAGCACATCTGGAAAGACTATGACCATAATTTAACAATAAGTGAATGTCAACTGTGCAATTATTTTGCAAGGACATCTTTTGATGTTTTAAAAACAAAAAGCTGCTCTATCCCCTGTGATGTTCTTTCTGACCCCTCCATGTCTAGTCAGTCAGTTAGCTATAGTCAGGATAGCTCTGTACAGCAGGAGGTTGACGTGCCTGCTCACACTAGTGATGCTATGGTTCAGCTGGAGGTTGATGAGTCATCTCACTGTCGTGAAAAACGAGTTGTGTAAACCCACTACTTTGTTAAATAACTATGTCGAGATACAAAGTTGCGTCAACCAATCAACGAGCAACGTTCACCAGTCTCTGAGACAGAATAAATTATACGAAGTTACACCAGGAAAAAAACTTAAGCCCTGTTTTTTTGGGATGTCGGTCGCGGCCATCTTGTTCACACAGTTCACGCAAGATGGCGTCGAAAAACTGAATAAATTAGTCAGTATGGAGCTTGAGACTAAACTGCCGGAAACCAATCAGCTTGCTCCGCCAGGAACGAACCAAAAGCTTTGCTTAAGCATTCACCTACCTATATAATCGGGCGGATTTTATGCAAATGCACGCAACACCGAACACAAAGCCAGGGACGACCGACTGTGGAAGAGGAAAAACTGTCACCTTGATTTATAGCTTACCTGAGAGCATTGACCTGCAGCCTACTTTGCTAGTCGAGTCAAAATCTGGCCAGTTTAAAATCTTGGAGGGTTTTAATACGTGTCCTTAAACCTGAGATCGTGTGTCCAGTCAATCCCGCTACCTGGAACTACGCAGGAGCACAGTGATTGCCTAGGAGCGACCTCTTTAGTCCCCCTCAGTCTTGGGTGGGCTAACGAAACGATCGTCAGCTGGTGTTACGTGCAAGAAACTAAGACGGACATAACCTTTGAGAGATGAGTACACAGTCGTACCATTTCTGTCAGCATTGTGAGCATTAAACGGTCGATGAAGAGAAACTGAGTAGCATAGCCAGAGACAAAATATAACAGCATAGCTGATAAATTTTATATACTTGATTAACAGCACAGCTGATACATTTTCTATAAGTGATTAACAGCCCCGCTGATATAAATTTTTTTCCTATAATTGGAAGACTTGTAACATATATAAATATATAAATATATGTGAATCATTTGTAAATTTACAAATCCATTACATTCCATTGTTTCAACATCCACCCTTCAGCACAAGAGTAGATAGTGTATATACTAAATAAATAATAAGGAAATTGTATTTGAACGACTTGTCAATTTTATCATTGTTAAGTAAAATCTGTTTCCTTGTTTTTTTAATATCACAGTTAGTTACACAGCGGAGGTGGCAACTTATGTCGGTCTCCTCTCTACTAATTTTTCGAGATCAGATCATTCACAGCCGTAACTAATTTGTGATACCAGTATTTCTCTCAGACACTGGGACTTCACCATTTTCGGCAGAAATTCTATTTCTGAAAGTGTCAGTACTATACTGATCTTAAAGCCAAATAAAACCTCACGCCCCACTCACATTAAAGGCGATACCATTATTCATTTGGAGGTGGATAACACTACTCACCCTAGCATGCCAGTTTTTGTTGCCACATCTACACCTACCAAAACAGTTATACATATGACAAGTACATCCACCTCGCCTGTCTTCAAAAGCGACATACAGTACAACAGTTACTTGCTAAGCCACCTTCACTAACACAAGAGGAAGAAACCCTATTCACATCCATTGTTAGAAAAAAAAACTAGAAACAGCAAAAAATAACATCATAAAATGCAAAACCAGAGGACAGCCTATTGTACTACAAAAAACTAATTAAACATATAAGAGAAACATCAGTCACCAGAACGCCAACAAAACGTAAGCGATCTCAGTTTTCACACTGTTAGGAAACATATTGCTGGAACATCAACTGACTCACTAGACCTGCAGCAGGCACATGAACTACAACGCTGTTCAGAAATGTCACGTCAGGAAATTTGCAGGAAAGCAGACATTGAAAGTAGAGTTAGAATATCCAAAGAATTAGCAATAGCCATGAAGAAAACAGTAGGTCTTACGTGGGCACAGGAGAGAAAACAGAGAATTTTGAAAGACCCGCCAGCGGTATTAAAAATACAACTTCACAATTAAAATTTATAATGGAAACTCATTTGTTACAAATTTCTCCATCTGTGAATGTACAGATTCCTCCTATAAAAAAAGGAAGCGTGAATGATAATTGAGCAAAATTTTGGGGCTAGAGCAAATTATGGCAGTTGTTGCGTGAGAGTGACAGAATTAACAGAGTGTGGAAATCATTTAATAGATGAATGTTTTATTTATTAAATTGAAAATTTCGTTTTACTCATGACCATAATCATTTTTACATGACCTTCGTGATGTATGATTAAGATAATTGTTAGCTCTCATGTTTTGGGGACAATTGGGTGTGTTATTTTAAGGTAATAAATGTGGACTTGCAATTTAATGTTTCAATAATTAATGTTTGACGCATGAAACCAAAACAAAACTATGATATCCATTTTCTGCAGGTCTTCTACTTTTGATTTCTTTAATTTATTATGCATGTTGATTGTGACCGTTTTAGTGTAAATTGCATTAGAAACAAACCATAACAAAATATTAAAAAAACGTAAATTTTACACTATTTCAGACTATTATATCTTCTGTTCTAATTGTGATAAAATGTTTGTTCTTGTTCTAACATTTACTCTAACATTTCTAGTCTAGCTTTACGCAAAATTAAAGCCGGTATTTATAATAATAAAGTAGCCTAAAAGCATTAAGCCCTATCAAAAGTAAACACCGCCACATTTTTTTCCCGTTAGGAAGTTGACCACGTGACCTCTGTCACGATAGCTATAAATAGCGCGGTCAGGTCAAACATTAAACCATAGGTCACAAGTAACTACAGTTTGGAGAAAACTAAAAGCAATTAAAGGAGGAAACAACAAGAAATTCAAAATCCCAACAATTAAAATACCAGAGAGAGCTGAAACAGATAGAGAAAAAGCCAACATACTAGCTAAATACTTCTATCAGGTTAGTTCAATAGACAGTCTAGATAAGGCAGAAATAAATAGGCGGAAAACACTGCTAGAAAAATTAAAAGAAGAAAATATGGAAACCACACTGGATGCTAATTATTTAAATGCAGATATTACAGTAGATGAAATAGAAAGAGCTCTAGCAGGAAAAACCAATACCACATCGGGGAAAGACATTCTGAGCTATGAAATCATCAAAAAGGTACCAAATACAACTTTAAGGGTGATTGCATCCCTCTACAACAAAATCTGGCACACGGGAAAAATACCATGTTCATGGAAGACAGCAGTAGTCCTCCCCATACTAAAGCCAGATAAGGAAGCACATGATGTCAGCTCATACAGGCCAATATCGTTAACATCACATCTAGGAAAAATTCTAGAAACAATAGTCAACAGCAGACTAAAATTTCATCTAGAAAAGGATAATTTGTACAGTCCAACCCAGGCAGGCTTTAGAAGCCAACATAGTACAATAGAGCAACTGTTGAGGCTGGAACATGATGTTAAAACAGGCTTCAAAAGGAATGAAAAGACAGTAGCAATATTCCTTGATGTAGCAAGAGCATATGATGAGTGTTGGAGGGAGGATGCACTACATAAAATCAGGAAACTAGGTATAGTAGGCAGAACCTACAATTACCTAGAAAACTTCCTGCAGGATAGATACTTCATGGTACAAATAAACAATGATAGATCTGAGGTATATGAGCAACAGAATGGAATTCCCCAGGGATCAGTAATATCACCATCGATTTTTACGATTATGGTCAACGACCTAGGCGACGAGTTTAAGGACTTAAAAAACAACCTATCTCAGTTTGCAGATGATGCTGCGATATGGAGAACGGGAAGAAATCTCCCATTCCTCTATAAAACAGTACAAAAACAAATAGATAAAGTATCTGACTGGATGAACAAGTGGGGATTTAATCTAAACGTTAAAAAAACCATAGGAATGATTTTCAGTAGAGGGCGTGTAATTAAAAACCATATAATTGACATAAGCATTAATAAGCAAAAAGTATGCACAGCAAAATCAACTAGATTTCTTGGCATGGTACTAGACCAGCAACTAAACTGGAACAAACACATAGACCTTTTAGTGCAAAGCTGTAGAGGACTTATTAATATGCTAAGATATATGAAAGGAAGTGGTTGGGGCGCCTGCAATAAGACAATGTTAACATTCTATAAATCATTTAGAGGCAAACTTGACTATGCCAGTGTTGTCTATGCATCAGCCGCCCCAAGCAATAAGAAGAAACTAGACACAGTCCAAAACCAGGCACTGTAAATAATAGCAGGTGCCTCAAAGGGAACATCAGCAGAGGCACTAGAAGTAGCGCTAGGCATTATACCCCTGGAGCTAAGGAGAAAAGAACTGAGATTCAGCTACTGGGCAAGAGTGGCAAAAGATCCAACTCACCCGGCACATAAAACCTTTGATAGGGGTAACCAGTACATAGGCCACATTCCATTAAACCATAATAGATACCCGTCGGGGTGGAAAACAATGGATGAAGTGGATCAATACCCAGACCTATTTAATGCGATAAACAGTAGTGCTCTGTATAAAGCAAAGATCCCACCATGGGAATTAAAAGTGCCAGAAACTGACTCCCACTTATCAAAGATCATAAATAATTCTAACGACATAATCTCAGCAAAAAGTAAAACACTAGAGTACATAGAACGGTATACAAATAATAGCCTAACTATATATACAGATGGGTCCAAAGATGAAGAAGGACAATTAGGAGCAGGAATAGCAATACCAAAATTAAAAATTTATAAAAGATACAAAGTAACAAGTAATACATCCATCTTTACAGCAGAATTAGTGGCAATCCTAAAAGCTTTAGAAATAGCTGCAGAAAATCCACCAAAAAAAAGTAACCATTCTCACAGATTCCCTGTCATCAGTATTAGCAATCAGAAACAGAACAGAAGGCAGCAGGCCAGATATTATAGAGGAAATACTACAGGTTAATACATATCTACAAACTATAGGATGCAGTGCAACACTAACATGGATACCATCACATGTGGGGATAGCAGGAAATGAGCTTGCAGACAAAGAAGCCAAAGGGGGGAGAACTAGCCATAACAAAATTGAAGTAGGCTTAGGGAAGTTTGAAATTAAGAGCTTAATTGCTCAAAAAATAACTAAAGAATGGATAACAGCATGGGACCTAAGTAAAAAAGCAAGACACTCATATAAAATCCTTAAAAAACCAAGCAAAAAATGTCAAATAAAAGATGAACTAAAAATACCAATTAATAAAAAATTGCTGAGACTCAAGTTGGGAACTGGATATTTCATGATAGAGGAACCCACATGTGAAGAGTGTCAAGAACCAAACACAATTAGGCACTTTCTAGTAGACTGCAAGAAATATGACCAACAGAGGCAAAACATTAAGACATACTGTAGTAACCACAAGGTAGAAATGAGTGTAGAAAATCTCATAGGCACAAAGAGCCCTTCAGAAATGCAAAAGTTAATAAAACACTATATTACAAAAACTAAAGCTAACATATAAAAATCAAATAAGGAATTGAACCAGTAGTCCAAACTGGTGAAAGACTCGCCCCAGAAACATACAGATTAACCAAATAAACCATCCAGTAAAAATCAAAAACATACTAACTTAGAAAATAGCATACATTGGAATTTTTTACAAACCATGTTGAACTATAACTACAAAAGGAAAAATACCGACTAGAGATAATATAATATAAAACAAATACAAACAAAAACATATTACAATAAAAGAAACACGTCCTGATATAACCAACAACTCCATGTACATGGTAGATGGTTGAAAGGGGCGTGCTACAAAATAAAGTAGCAAACACATTAATAAAAAATAAAAATAAAAAGTAAAACGTCGCTCGCAAACAGCCGTGAATTGAACAGACTACCTTTTTAGATGTAAAATTAATATTTTTGAAATTTATATTGATGTGAGTTTTTAAAAAGTGAAGAAAAGTCAACACGAAAAATATACAAAAATTATGAACATAATATTTCACAAAGAACAAAAATTTCGCTGATGATGCTGCAGTCGTCACTCAAAGCCAACAGGAGCTTCAGAACTTGATGAATCGCTTCACTAAAGCATGCACGGACTTTGGCCTCCCAATAAGTCTAAAGAAAACGAATGTGCTGAGTCAAGATGTGGGTGCTGCACCAGTTATCACTATCGATAACTATGAATTGGCAGTGGTGCACCACTTCACATACCTGGGGTCTACCATCAATGACAAACTCTCACTGGATACAGAAATCGACAGCCGCATTGGCAAAGCTGCAGCTACCTTTGCCCACCTCACATCGCGTGTTTGGGGAAACTCCAAACTCACAATGAAGATTAACGCTGCGGTATATAATGCCTGCGTCACCAGCACACTCCTATATGGCAGCGAGACCTGGACGACCTATGCTAAGCAAGAAAGAAGGCTCAATACCTTCCATTTACGGTGTCTACGCCGCATCCTCGGCATCTCGTGGAAAGATAAAGTGACACATGTCGAGGTGTTGTCACGTGCTGGTCTTCAAAGTATGTATACACTGCTTAGACAGCGCAGACTTCGCTAGCTTGGCCATGTTCGCCGCATGGAAGATGGCGCATCTCAAAAGATATCTTCTACGGACAATTAGCAGATGGCAAGAGAACAGTTGGGCGACTACAGCTGAGGTTGAGGTTCAAAGATGTATGTAAGAGAGATATGAGGGCACTGGACATGGATCCAGCAACATGAGAGGATGAAGCTGCCGATCGCACTAAGTGGCGATGCTATTTACGACGCCACCTCAGATTGGGCGAAGAGAGGCTCACACAACAAGCAGAGGAGGGGAGAAAACGTCGAAAGTAGCACCAGGAAAATAAGCAGCTGAGGGCTGTCACCTCAGGGGCGCATTCCCATAGTCAGTTATGACTGAAGGGGCTATTATTATTATTATTATTATTTCACAAAGAAAACACACAAAAAGTGTAATCAGAACAATTAACAACAGTTATATTTTATTGTGGTGCCAATTGTTGTCATAGCCAGGAGTGGAATTGAGGACGAGCTCTCAATATCTGACCAAATACTCCTAAGGAGTGCGTAACACATAGCCTCTGACAACAAAAGTCCAACTCCTGGCCTTCTCGTGGCGGCACCGTTTAAAAACTAACAGGAGAAGGGGCGAAGGGCGAATATCTGGCGCCTTAAAACTAGATTGCTCCAGGTACATATTTATATGTACCTGCAAGGATACTTGGAGAGGAGATGGGCACCGCCAAGCAAACCTCTTGCCCACTGAAATGCTATGATGGAAAGTCAACTCAGTAATAATATGCCGGGTCGGCCGAGGCCCGGATTAACAACGACCGCGCTCCCATTGCCCCTTGTCACACAGAGTTTTATGATCTATAAATTTTCTATATTTTCTTGCCTTCTTTCACCCGTGTCCTCTATTTTTAGTATCTCTCTTTATTTTTTTTAAATTTTTTTCGCATTCGTTCGTTTGCGACTATACACATTATTATTTTCCCATTCACCTCTTCGCCTGTTTCTTTTCTCATTTAGAAACGCACTAGTGACTTTATTACGTAACGTGTCAGTTCCTGCACCAGACGATTTAGCGTGGAAATGCATTCGGTCAGTCGCGCAGGTAGACAAGAATGTGCGATTATGTGTCATACTCAGACATAGGGCCGACATTTGTCTGCACTTTCAGCTGACACGAGTGTTTTCCCAGGCTGAGTTGCTCGGTGAGATGTGAATCATGCCAGACGCATTCGCTCAGAGCAGACATCTGTCTGAGAGATTTCCACTTGACCCGTAGTTTCCACGGTAGATTCTCAGTGTCAGGTGTTATGAAACGCACGCATTCCATCTGACACGGCACTCACCGTTGGCCCTGGTCAGCGTGAGGTGTGAACACGAGAAGTGTCATACATCTAAGAAACGTAGGTGCTAGGAAAGGGGAGAGACCGGCGCTATTGCGTGTTTTGGAAATGCGCACATCCTTTGTCTGTTTCAGATATTAAACCGAGTTTGAAACTTTATTGTCATTCTTTCTCAAAAATTCGCAGTAGACAGGTTGTTCGTGAATAGAAGAGCTGTTTAGCGAAGCTCTTAGTTGTTCGGAAAATCTGCCGAACTTCTAGACTTCAAAATAAATATATCAGCGTATAATTCTTCAGTGTGCGATTTCCTGTAGTGCTGTATTTGAGGTAAATATATAATATCTAGTATTTGTGAAGTGATTAAGGGTTAAATCGCCGATTTCCTTTTACTAGTTTCTTTGTGCAGAAGTAATGAAATTTGTAAGTCTGTTATATTCTTGAGTCGACCAGTTCAGTGGAAAGCAAAATAAATTATAAATTTCTAGCTAACATCATGTAGCTATAATGAAGTTAATTTAACTGCTAAATACTCAGTCGAGAGTAATTTTGAACTAACTTGTAACGGTTCATCATTGAGTGGTGACGAAATACGTATGTATTTCTAAATTCATGATGACTGATTTTATAAATAAAATTTATTCCACGGGAAGTGTTAAATGATAAGTCACGGTCTACGCTTGCAGTTTAAACTATAAGTTATGACGAGTACATAATATGTAAAATATTTCATATGTGTTTTTTCTTTATATAGTGAATACTGTGGTACCCAAACTTTGCCAGCGTTAAGTACTGATGAACATAATCTGTGAAGAAAACTTAAAACTTTTCTCTTAAAAAGACTTGGTGTATAATCATTACAAGAACTTTTAACGGTGAAATGAAATAACGGGCCCATTGTGCCTGATTTAGTTCTTCCAGAAACGATACTCTAAAGTACAGCCCTTGTGGCAAGTAACATATTCCTATCATTAACTTTTCCGACATCTTTTGACCAAGTGTGTGGTGAACCAAGATTATCTGTTGAGAGAAGCTGTCCACCGGTCATCTTCCTAATTAAGGGAAACCTCGTGTTCTGACATTGTGTGCTCGCTTAACCCTAAGTCTTACCGCGTGAGTCAAGAGACACTAACTTTAGTCTGAAATAACTATCGCATGAAGCCGACGCTCCCCGGATAAAATTTGAGGAAAACCAACAAACAAAACTGCAGAGCTGGGATCCGCTTCATTAAACGACAGAATTAGATAAAAGTGTGTGAGTGTTCCAAAGCCTGTGGGTCTATCATTTCTTGTAGCAATTTCATTGATTTTGTTTGACTACGTATATATATGTTTTTTTTTCTTGATGAAATTTTATGTGTTGTGAGGAAATTTTTAGATGATAATAAAAATTTCCATTGAACTTAAAGCAGCGCGTTGGTCACCTCGTTCCAAAATATCTATATAATCACTGTTATAGATTTCCCCCACGTCTGTGCGTCTAACTGTCGTCACTGGTTTGTGTGCACGTGAGTGGTATATTCATTACATATTAGTATATGTTGTCAATAGTCTGTCCGACTCTTACATATCTGTCGTAGAAGATAGGCCTGAGAGAGAGAAGATTCTTGTTTTCAGGGGACAGCTTCTATTGATTTGCTACCATCGCACTCGTGGAAAAATCTATTTCTATATTAACTCTCACTGCAGCTATCACTGATTCTATCTATTCAGAAGAGACCAACACCAGTTTTAATTCTCCTATCAAAAAAATCTACGACAAATGGGCGCTCGTTCCCGGAAATTGAACTGGAAAATCTCGAGCGAGGACGACGACAAATAGGTCTAGTCTATCAGGATTTTGAACTTGAGAAAAATCTTTCTTTATTCTGATATAGAGTAAGAGTGTGTTTTTTGTGTGAGTTATATCTTTAAAAAAACAATTTATCCCTTAGACTAGCGATCTGTTTACGGGCATGCTGACCACACAACTAATAATTGTTTTTCCACAGCATTTTGAGTAATATACATTTGAGTTACAGGTTAAATTTTGTCGGAATAGATGTTAATTACTGATTTTGTAATACTAAACGCTAGTAAAAAGTTTGTGAGTGTATAACATTCACAGGGTTCTGAAGCAGAAAGGTGTTTGAACTAAGTTAAGGAGTGCGTATTGGACTATTTCGTCCAGATTAATTGCCTCCCTGACCCTAACTGACTTCAGGGGTGAACTTGATAGTGGATAAAAATTAAGGGGAGTTTTTTCTCCTAATTTTTGCAATAAATATTTTGCTTCCACGGTAGCAACTTATTTTTCAGTAAGTAGTCTTAACTACCATTAATTTGGCGTAGTCGTCTGCATTAGGTGCTTTATTGCCGGTTAATAGCAGCGATAGTTAGATACTAATTATTTTTGGAGGAGGTATCCCAGGTTAAAGTATATCATCTTTTGTTGGTATTTTTCTCGTAAGTGCTAGGAATCAGTGTATTCTTTTCTTCTTTTCTTGCTTGACTAAGTCTCAGCCACTGATTTATTATGGCTGAGAGGGCAAAACTAAGACAGCTCCTCAGGGACGAGGCAAGAGAAGAAGTTTTGGACGGCGAAGAAGCGAAAGCTTTTGTCAGGGACGAACTGGAAAGATATGATGCGGAGAGGAAAGCAGCTGAAGCTGGAGAGCAAAAGAAGATGGATGAGGAAATGGAAATCCGCAGGGAGAAAGATAGAGAGAAGGAGAGACAGCACGAGAAGGAGAGAGAGGAGAGAGAGGAAAGAGAGAAGGAGAGGGAGGAAAGAGAGAAGGAGAGACAGTATGAGGAAAGAGAGAAGGAGAGACAGCATGAGTTGGCTCTTAAAACTCTAGAATTTCAAAGTCGTAGTGCTGCCTCTACCTCCAGCAATGGAGAGTATTCTCCTCATTCTTCCTTAACTGATCCTTCTAACACTCATTCTCTTCAACTAAACGCCATGTCTTTCCCTCTAGAATCTTTCCCTTGTCCAAATGAGAAGATTGACACATGGTTAGAAAAATTCGAGAAAATTGCAACTCTGTACGGGTTAGAGAGGTCGCGTTGGAATATGAAACTTTCCCAGGCCCTAAAAGGTTCTGCTTATGATGTTTACTCAAAACTGGAAAGTAGCCAACAAGACGACTACGACTTGTTGAAGAAAGCTTTGCTTGAGCGCTTCGAAATGAATGCGCAAAAGTTTTTGCAACGGTTTCGCAACAGCAGGAAGGAGAGCGCTGACACTTTTCAGCAGTTCTCATCTCGTTTAAAGGGATACTTGTCGAAGTGCCTTGAGCTCTCACAGCTCCCCTCTACCTATGAAGGTCTTGAGGAATTTGTTTTAACAGAACAAATAAAGAACACTTTGTCTGCTGATACCCGGAGATTTCTTGCTGAGCAGGGTGCAGAAAAGCTGGAAGACATTTTGGAAAAGTCTGAGCGATATCACAATGCGCTGGCTGATTTACCGGCCACAAAACGAAAACCGACAGAAGAGCATTTTCGGAAAAATAATCTTGACCAAGCTTCTCAGGCTTCTCATGCTTCTAGTCAGAATAACCACAGAGAAACTGGACCTCAAAACCCCCCTCCTCAAAAACCTAAGTTCTACAAAAACAAGTACCCCAACCACAGTAAACAGTCTGATCAACCCGACCGCCCTTCATAGCAGCGTAGCCAACGAGGACAAGGTGGCAAAGGGAGAACCCCTGAGCACGGGACAGATGATCAGAGTGAGCACACCGAGCCGAAACGCATCGGATGCTTACTAACAGTCTCGCAAGGCGGAATTATTGACAGTGATTCCTAACCTGTAGAGGGAGATAGACCATCTACGCGAGGTACTGTTACATTGAACGGTTTTCAAACTTTTTGCTTATTTAACATGGGGCTTTCTTATGATTGCATTGTTGCCAGAAACCTGGTCAAACCCGGTCAAGAGACAGCAGAGACCGTCCAATTTTGTGGAGTTTCTAATAGTGATGCACCTACAGCGCTTCCCATCGCATTGGTGGAGATACACTCTGACTTTGTCAGAGGTGTGATCAAAGCGGCTGTTATGGATGATCCCATCTACCCAGTCATACTTGGCGGTAGATACGTGTTTATTGGGAAACCGGAAGAGCCGATTGTGGCAGCAGTAACTACGAGAGGGCAAACAACGAAGGAACGGGAGCCTGCGCCTAATTTGTTACCCATGGAACTTAAAGAAGCGCAACAAAAGGACCCTACTTTGGCACCCTGCTTTAGGAAACTGCCCATGGCTAAGGAACCCAGACAGCACGGGGACATTTTTTCTAAGGATGGCGTACTTTATCGCAGAACGGGCAAGCCTGACCAAGGCTACAACCAGCTCCTAGTACCGAAACAGTACAGACGCCAAATCCTAGAAATGGGGCACTCTCTTCACTTTAGCGGACATATGGGACAGAACGCCACAAACCAACGGATAACCACTCATTATTGGTGGCCAGGAGTAAATACTGATATTATCAGGTATGTCAAATCCTGTGCCCAGTGCCAACGTGTACCACCTAAGCAACGGGCACCCCCAGTCTCTTTGGGTGAAATGCCAATAGTGGGAACACCATTCGAACGGGTTGTGATCGACATTTTAGGACCCCTAGAAAGGACTAAAAGAAGGAACAGGTTTATCATGACCTTAGTCGACACATGCACTTTATGGGCAGAAGCTATACCGCTAACATGCGCAGATGCCAAGCATGTCTCAGAAGCCCTAGTGCAGATTTTCACTCGGTTGGGATTCCCTCAACAAGTGTTGACGGATAACGGATCTCCATACCGAAACCTGTTGATGGATGAGATCGTTAAGATCTTGAGGACCCTACACATCTACACAAAGCCATATACTCCGGCCGGAATTGGGCTCGTGGAACGTGTTAATGGAAACCTCAACATGATGCTAAGTAAACTGGCACAAGTGAAACCTGAACATTGGGATCTTTGTATTCCTGCAGCTTTATTTGGCTACAGAGCATTTCCCCATACTTCCACAGGATTTCCGCCAGCTACGCTTTTATTCGGCAGACCCATTAAGGGCCCGCTCGAAGCCTTACTTTGGTCGCTGACAGACCAGAAGGCTCATGAGACAGTGGTCTCAGCAAGTAAATATGTGTCGGAGTTAAAGGATAGGTTGAAACTAGGATGGGACCTAGCAACGACCAACTTTAAGCGAGCACGCACAAAGCACGCTAACCGATACAGGAAAGTCGCAAAAAAGAGAGAGAATTGGAAGCAGGAGAGAAAGTTTTGGTGTTACTCCCTACCGGGAACAACCAACTGAGGATCGGGTGGCAAGGGCCGTTTACCGTCCTGAAAAAGATTTCTAAGGCTAACTACCAGATCTCTATTGAAGGAAAGGAGAAGGTTTTCCATTTAAATCTGTTAAAGAGATACTTGGAAAGACTAGTGCCAACCTCCAAACATCTCCTGACGATCGCCAAAACTGACGAAGATGACGATAGTGGCAGGGACATTCCACTGCGCACACACGAAATCATTCAAAAATGTCAGAAGTGGCGACGCTCTTTCAAGCGCGCATGGGAGACATTCCAGAGAAAGGAAACTTTGGGAGTAGACTTGAGCAGGAATTGCAGAGAGACGGAGGGGGGAGATGAGAGGGAAGAGGACAGACACCCTGAAGATACGGATATAGGAAATTTATTTCCATAACGTAGACATGGAGTGCTTCCATATCTTAAAGGGGGGACGTTCTGTCACACAGAGTTTTATGATCTATAAATGTTCTATATTTTCTTGCCTTCTTTCACCCGTGTCCTCTATTTTTAGTATCTCTCTTTATTTTTTTCTTGTTTTTCGCATTCGTTTGTTTGCGATTATACACATTATTATTTTCCCATTCACCTCTTCGCCTGTTTCTTTTCTCATTTAGAAACGCACTAGTGACTTTATTACGTAACGTATCAGTCCCTGCACCAGACGATTTAGCGTGGAAATGCAATCGGTCAGTCGCGCAGGTAGACAAGAATGTGCGATTATGTGTCATACTCAGACATAGGGCCGACATTTGGTCTGCACTTTCAGCTGACACGAGTGTTTTCCCAGGCTGAGTTGCTCGGTGAGGTGTGAATCATGCCAGACGCATTCGCTCAGAGCAGACCTCTGTCTGAGAGATTTCCACTTGACCCGTAGTTTCCACGGTAGATTCTCAGTGTCAGGTGTTATGAAACGCACGCATTCCATCTGACACGGCACTCACCGTTGGCCCTGGTCAGCGTGAGGTGTGAACACGAGAAGTGTCATACATCTAAGAAACGTAGGTGCTAGGAAAGGGGAGAGACCGGCGCTAGTGCGTGTTTTGGAAATGCGCACATCCTTTGTCTGTTTCAGATATTAAACCGAGTTTGAAACTTTATTGTCATTCTTTCTCAAAAATTCGCAGTAGACAGGTTGTTCGTGAATAGAAGAGCTGTATAAGCGAAGCTCTTAGTTGTTCGGAAAATCTGCCGAACTTCTAGACTTCAAAATAAATATATCAGCGTAAAATTCTTCAGTGTGCGATTTCCTGTAGTGCTGTATTTGAGGTAAATATATAATATCTAGTATTTGTGAAGTGATTAAGTGTTAAATCGCCGATTTCATTTTACTAGTTTCTTTGTGCAGAAGTAATTAAATTTATAAGTCTGTTATATTCTTGAGTCGACAAGTTCAGTGGAAAGCAAAATAAATTATAAATTTCTAGCTAACATCATGTAGCTATAATGAAGTTAATTTAACTGCTAAATACTAAGTCGAGAATAATTATTAAATAACTTATAACGGTTCATCATTGAGTGGTGACGAAATACGTATGTATTTCTAAATTCATGATGACTGATTTTATAAATATAACTTATTCCACGGGAAGTGTTAAATGATAAGTCACGGTCTACGCTTGCAGTTTAAACTATAAGTTATGACGAGTACATAATATGTAAAATATTTCATATGTGTTTTTTCTTTATATAGTGAATACTGTGGTACCCAAACTTTGCCAGCGTTAAGTACTGATGAACATATTCTGTGAAGACTTAAAACTTTTCCCTTAAAAAGACTTGGTGTATAATCTTTACAAGAACTTTTAACGGTGAAATGAAATAACGGGCCCATTGTACCTGATTTCGTTCTTCCAGAAACGATACTCTAAAGTACAGCCCTTGTGGCAAGTAACATATTCCTATCATTAACTTTTCCGACATCTTTTGAACAAGTGTGTGGTGAACCAAGATTATCTGTTGAGAGAAGCTGTCCACCGGTCATCTTCCTAATTAAGGGAAACCTCGTGTTCTGACATTGTGTGCTCGCTTAACCCTAAGTCTCACCGCGTGAGTCAAGAGACACTAACTTTAGTCTGAAATAACTATCACATGAAGCCGACGCTCCCCGGATAAAATTTGAGGAAAACCAACAAACACGGGATCCGCTTCATTAAACAACAGAACAGATAAAAGTGTGTGAGTGTTCCAAAGCCTGCGCTAGACGGCGAGCTACAGCACGTTTGTAAGTAGTACAGGGCCCTGATGAAAGAACCGAGTGAAAGTAGACGGTGTGAGGTTTGTAGGTTGATTCACCCATGTTTGTAATTCCATTTATGCAAATTGTTGCCAATGCAAGAATATTTTTTTTTCCTTAGGATAAAACATGTTAACATCTAAGTCTGTTCATACCTTTACGAGGGAAAAACATTAGACTAAATCATATGTATCTGTGACACTCCTGGTTTTCACTTTACTCATAACGGGACTGTGGGCATACCTTGAGGGATTTTTTTTTTTTTTTTTTTTTTTTTTTTTTTTGCGTACGCCCGCTAATACTCGAGGCGAAATCTCAGGTTATTATTTATGTCTAACCTGACATTGATTTTACGTGAGTATCCCTTTATTTCTTGTACAGAGATAGGTATCCCTCGCCATTCAGGCAAATACTCGCCGATTTCGGAGGTACCTTGAGGGATAAGATCATATTGTGGGTCTATCATTTCTTGTAGCAATTTCATTGATTTTGTTTGACTACGTATATATGTTTTTTTTTCCTTGATGAAATTTTATGTGTTGTGAGGAAATTTTTAGATGATAATAAAAATTTCCGTTGAACTTAAAGCAGCGCGTTGGTCAGCTCGTTCCAAAATATATATATAATCACTGTTATAGTTTTTCCCCCACGTCTGTGCGTCTAACTGTCGTCACTGGTTTGTGTGCACGTGAGTGGTATGTTCATTACATATTAGTATATGTTGTCAATAGTCTGTCCGACTCTTACATATCTGTCGTAGAAGATAGGCCTGAGAGAGAGAGAAGATTCTTGTTTTCAGGGGACAGCTTCTATTGATTTGCTACCACCGCACTCGTGGAAAAATCTATTTCTATATTAACTCTCACTGCAGCTATCACTGATTCTATCTATTCAGAAGGGACCAACACCAGTCTTAATTCTCCTATCAAAAAAATCTACGACACCCCTTGAGAGTGATAAGTCAGTGAATGGGGTACAAACACCTGTTTTGAAACTTCCTAGAGAAAGTTTTGTTGTTGGAACTTGGAATGTACGCACGCTATATGCGTGTGGAAAAGTCAGAGAACTAACACATGAACTTGCTAGATACTCGTGGGACATCCTGGGCCTAGCAGAAGTCAGATGGACAGGATTAGGGGAATCAATAATGGATGATGGTCACAAAATTTGGTTTAGTGGAGATGAGTCCAAACATCAGCATGGAGTAGGTTTTATTGTACATAAAGATAGATTGAACTCTGTCATCAGCTGCACCCCAATAAATAGCAGGCTTATTACCATACGAATTGCAGCACATCCAAAGAACATCTCCATCATACAGGTATATGCCCCCACTACTGACTATGAGGATGAGGCAATTGATACATTTTATGAAAATCTGGATGAAACAATTAAGAAAATTCCAAAGAAAGATCTTCGCATCGTGTTAGGTGATTGGAATGCTAAAATAGGGCCAGATGCATACGGTCAGTGGGCTGGCACAGTGGGGAAATTTGGGACAGGAGAAACCAACGATCGAGGACTAAGGCTACTAGAATTTGCCAGCAACTATAAATTAACCCTTGCAAATACACTATTTCCTCATAATTTATCAAGAAGAACAACGTGGCATGTCCCGAAAACTGAGATACATGGCCAAATTGATTTTATTCTTGTATCCAAAAGATTCAAGTCCAGTATAAATAAAGCCAAGACTAGGACTTTTCCTGGCGCCGACATTGGTAGTGATCACGACATGGTATTGATGACGCTCAAGCTTAAACTAAAAAAGAACTATAATCAAAACAGATGTTCTCAGTTAAGATTCAATTTAGACAAACTGAAAGATCCAGAAATCGCGGGAATCTTTGCGGCAACTGTTGGAGGAAAATTCGCAGCTCTCAACTTTTTGGAGGATGATATCAACTCAATCACAGAGAACATGAAAGACGTGCTCATTGAATCAGCAATAGAAATACTTGGTAAAAGAAAGAAAATAAACAAACCATGGGTTACAGATGACATTCTGAAGTTATGTGATACACGACGGGAAATGAAAAAGGTTAAGAAAGAGGTTCCTGAAGGAGCATGGCAATACAGTATGGTGAATAAAAATATTAGAAAGAAAATGAAACAGGCCAAAGAAAAATGGGTAGCTGATCAATGTGAGTCCATTAATACGGAGCTAATAAAAGGTAACAGCAAGGCAGCTTTTGACACATTAAGAAGACTATCAAAACCCCAACAGCCCAGGGTAACTGTCATAGAAGATAGCAATGGGACTCTGCTCAATGAAAAAACAGCTGTAATGAGAAGGTGGACAGAATATTGTAAAGAATTATATAACTGTAAACTCGACACTGACTATAGCATATTAAACAACATTAAGTGCGAAAACAGGGAACTCGGAAATGCAGCAATATTACGGGAAGAAGTGGAAGAGGCTATATGTTCGATGAAAGGAGGGAAGTCACCGGGTGTGGATAATATCCCAGCAGAACTCTTGAAATATGGAGGACCAGATATAGTAAAAATCATGACAACAATTTGCCAGAAGATATGGAGTACAAAAAATGGCCAAAAGAGTGGGCGCAATCATTAGTAATACCGCTTCCAAAGAAAGGAAATCTAAAAATGTGCAAGAACTACAGAACCATTAGCCTTATTAGTCACCCAAGTAAGGTGATGTTAAGGATACTTTTGAACAGAATAAAACAGAAATCAGAAGAAATCTTGTCCGAGGAACAGGCTGGCTTTAGACCAAAAAGAAGTACATCAGAACAAATCTTCAATATTAGATTACTGATCGAAAAACATCTCCAGCATCAACACGATTTATACCACAACTTCATCGATTTCACAAAAGCCTTCGATCGAGTATAGCAAATAATGGGAAAATTCAATTTTGATACCAACATCGTAGATATCATTGAAGCACTATACAAGGACGCAAGCAGTGCTGTTTTTGCAAGCAATGACATTGGAGAATTTTTCAAAACAACTGTAGGAGTTCGCCAGGGATGTATCCTGTCTCCAGTGCTCTTTAATATATATCTAGAACATATTATGCAGGAGGCTCTCTACGATTATAAAACAACCATATCGATTGGAGGCCGACCTCTTTGCAATCTACGTTTTGCTGATGATATCGATCTGATAGCCGGAACAGAATCAGAACTTCAAGACCTTACCTCTAGACTGGAGAAAGTAACAAGAACGTATGGGATGGAAATTAATATAGAAAAAGCAAGATATTGGTGAATACCCATAAGAAACATGTTCCGACCAACATTATGTTAAATGGGCAAACGTTAGAAGAAGTTAACACCTTTAAATATCTCGGGTCCACTATATGTAGTGATGGAAGATCAAGTAAAGAAATCAAGACAAGACTTGTGATGGCCTCAGCTGCCATGACAAGGCTGAATGTGATCTGGAAAAGTAACATCAGTTTTCCTGTGAAGATCAAATTATACAAATCACTCGTATTATCTATTCTCTTGTATGGGTGTGAGGGCTGGACACTCACTGCAGATATGGAGCGAAGGATTCAGGCTTTCGAGCATAAATGTTATAGAAGAATTTTGCGCATTTGCTATAAAGAGCACAAAACAAATGTCTATGTTAGAGAGAAGATAAACACATATGCAGGCCACCAAGAACCACTTTTGTCAGTAGTGAAACGTCGAAAGCTTGCATGGTTTGGGCATGTAACTCGTCATGACTCCCTTTCGAAAACGATCCTCCAGGGAACAGTCGAAGGTAAACGGAGAAGAGGAAGGCAGAGAAAATCCTGGGCTGATAACATCAAAGAATGGGCAGGACACGGTTTTTCCACACTTGTACGCATTGCTGAGGATAGAGAGCATTGGAGGACCCTGTCTGCTGATGCTTCCACCATGGCACCCCTACGACCCATGACGGGTTACGGTTTGAGATGATGAGATTTTATTGTAGTCTGACCATTTCTGCATCATACGTTATATTTCCGAAACAATTCAACATTAAATAATAAAATTATGCAAATTATTGAAATGTTACATAACTAGGCTTTTTTTCTAAATATTCAACAACAAAAATCTTCCACTGAATACATTACAGTTATTATAAGTAGCTGCAACATCTTAGCTAAATTAATGAAATATGGCTTCAGTAGACACATTTCTAGTGTAACACTGTATGATCACTAACACATAAGTAAAATCATTTATGAGGGTGACATAATAAAGACTCAACACATCTTTATATATTTCCTACTAAGGCTTGTGGTATTCTGACAGACGATTCCTACCTGCATGAAAACATTAAAAAGTATCACAAACTTTACATTTAACTTTTGTTTTTCTTTCTATCTTTACAGTCTGACAGCAAAGCTTACAATTTCTTTTTGTTTTTGAAAAACCGTGGGTCCATGGCGTGTCGAGAAAAAACTGGTGGCTTTGAAGCGAGTGGTACATCATCATACAAACCTATGTTCCCCAATTCCCTGATTAGTTCTTCTGTAAAATCTAGCTGGTCTTTTCAGTTCTTCTACATCTGGGTTATTTTTCTGCCAGTCTTGAAATAAAATATAAGCATTTACCCTAGCAATATCCAGAAAGTGAAAAAAAGTTTTTTCCAATATTTATTGGTCTTTCTCAAAACATTGTACTTGTTAATCAGCTGTTCACTCTTGTCCACTACTTTCATGTATATATTGTAATCCCTTACAAGATTTGGCTGTCTAACAATAAGTTCTCGAAAATTCCCATTAACCTTAGTTCTAAGCTTAGCGAACCTATGGCCATTTGCTTTGTGAATGCTTGAAACCAGTGTTATAGTTTTATTATCTGTCCACTACTGTGCTAGTAGTTCTTCATCTCTAACTCTAACTGCACCTCTGATACTATTTTTTTAAAATTCCTTTATATTTGAAAGTGCAGCTGGAAACCCCATTCTGTTTCTAAGAAATGTGCCACAAGCTCAAATCCCTAACTTCCACAAGTCCTTCATTAACTGAATGGATGTTTAAAAATTATCAAAATAAACCCTATATCCTTCTCTCACCAAAAATTTCATAAGATTCATAACTACAGTTTAAGCTAAACTAAATGGTCCATTTGCAGGGTTCCTACCTAAATAAACATCAAAGTCATAAGTATATCCACTAACAGCATCAGCAAGAACCCATAACTTCATCCCCCATTTTGTTGGCTTGTCTCTATTATACTGTCAAAAAAAAATAATGCCTTTATTTCTAACCATTCTTTCATCAACAGAAACATTTTGATCAGGTTGGTATAGCTTTTTCACTTCATTCTAATATATGTTAACAACATTCTCACTTTACATAGCTTATCTTGAGGGTCTTCAGTCTTTGGGTCTGAAACTTTTAAAAAACTCATTATTGCTTTGAATCTTAACATAAATGCCCTGGCCCACAATCCTTTGTAAAGACTTTTTTCTTGACCAAAGGCTATCAATACTTGGGGCTGGTACAAGACCAGTATACATTATCAAAGCAGAAAAGTGATAAAACTCCTCTGGAATAACATCATACCATCCAGTAAAAACAGTAGGCTTGTTAGGTCCATGCTGCTGTGCATATTCATTTGTAAACTGACACAGGTAACCAACAATGTCAGCAGTGAAATACAGCTTGAAGAAGTCAATAGGCCTAAAAAACTGCTTTGCATTTTCTCTGGTCCTCACCTCTGACAGTTGCAGACCTGGAACCCTCTCAGACAAAAAGGGTGGAGGCTTGAAAGGTGGGCCTTCATCAAGTCCATCATAACCAAAACATCTGCAAGAAGAACAATTTAAAATTAATTTTTACAGATCAACAATAGAATTCAAAGTTACAGTTTAGTGTACACAGAAAAATTGACACATATTACATTTTCCGTACAAAGGAATACTGTCAATCATAAAGTCATATGATGTAAATAAAATTTTAAAAGCAGAGACACTGGTGCCGTGAAACGAGTGTGTAAACCCACTACTTTGTTAAATCCCTATGTCAAGAGCCCAACCAATCAACGAGCAACGTTCACCAGTCTCTGAGACAGAATATATTAGCCTTAAGCCCTGTTTTTCGGAACTCGGTTGTGGCCATCTTGTTCACGCAATATGGTGGAAAAAAACAGAATAAAATTAGGCTGTACGAGGCATGGGACCAAACTGCAGATAACCAATCAGCTTGCCCCGCCAGGAACCAACCAAACGCTTTCACCTGCCTATATAATCGGGCGAAATTTTATGCTAAAACATGCAACACCAACACGAAGCCAGATACCGACCGACTGAAGAGGAGAAGCTGTCAACCTTGATTTGTTGCTTACCTGAGTGCATTGACCTGCAGCCTGCTTCCTAGTCGAGTCACTGGCCTGTTTAAATCTTAAGAGGGTAAATATATTTAGTATAACTTGTAGGAAAATAGGTTTACAGCAGATATATAATGTTGGTATTTGCTGTGTATCATTTATACTACCTACACCTGTATATAGTTAATGTAAATTGCTTCTATATGAACGTATCAGGTTACTGATTGTATCTTGGGGAATTAGATATAATGATTGTATTTCCTGATATGATTGATGAAGACGAAGACTAATAGGACTCATACCTCAATCTATTGTCTCCTATAACTCAATCTATTGTCTCACATAACTTCAGTCTATTGTCTCAGATAACTCCAAACTGGAATATAGCCAAAACAGTCCTTGTTAGGACTCACCAATCTATTGTCTCATATAACCAATCTATTGTCTCATCTAACTCCAACCTGGAATATAACATAACAGTCCTCATTTCATATACTCCTATCACAAGAACACAACAATATTGTTAGGATATATGGTACCATCACTTGTCAGAGAGGGCCTGGTATATTATCGGGGAAAGGACATTGTTGTATCACACCTAGGTGTACATATTATTGGATGTATTCATGTATTGAATTTATATTATTGGATGTATTCATGTGTTGAATTTATATTATTGGATGTATTCATGTATTGAATTTATATTATTGGATATTCATGTATTAATTTATCAGAAAGAATGTTTTGCAAGTAGACACCTGTCTTGTCTCGCTATTGCTAAATCATACTGAGCCATGTTGTCATTTATCCTACATGCAGACACCTGAGACACGCTCATATCATATACAATAGAAATAGGTGGGCTTGAGGACAGAAATTAGCCCCTATTTTACCTTGTTACAGGTTTTATTCTTGTCATCAAAACTGAGATCGTGGGTCGTCAATCCAGCTGCCTGGAACTCCGCAGGAGCATAGAGATTGCACAGAATCTACATCTTTAGTCCCCCTCAGTCTTGGGTGGGCTAAAGGAACGGTTCTCAGCCGGGTTGTGTGAACCAAACTAAGAACAGAACTTTTGAGAGATGAGTACACATTAGTACCATTTCTGTCAGCATTGTGAGCAAAAAGTTAGTGTCAGTGACGAGAAAGTGAATTAGCGTAGCAAGAGACAAAATTAACAGCATAGCTGATAAATATTATATACTTAATTAACAGCACAGCTGATACATGTACTATAATTTAATAACAGCACAGCTGATATAATTTTTGTTCCTATCATTGGAAAACTTGTTGTAATATATTTATATATCTATATAAAATATAAATATTTGTAAACTTACAAATCCATTACATTCCATTTTTCAACATTCACCCTTCAGCACAAGAGTAGATAGTGTTTATACTAAATAAATAATAAGGAAATTGTATTTGAAGACTTGTCAATTTTATGATTGTTAAGTAAAATCTGTTTCCTTGTTTTAATATCACAGTTAGTTACACAGCGGGGGTGGCAATTTATGTCTGTCTTCTCTCTACTAATGTTTCGAGATCAGATCATTCACAGCCGTAACTAATTTGTGATACCAGTAGTTCTCTCAGACACTGGGACTTCACCATTTTCTGCAGAAATTCTATTTCTGTAATTGTCAGTACTATACTGATCCTAGAGCCAAATAAAACCTCACGCCACAACTGGGCAAATGAGGTCAGAAAAATCAGCTGATTCACAGGATACGTCCTACCCCCTTTATATTTATTTCCTGGTGCCATGAGTTCTTTGTTAACTGTTTGAATGGTGAAATATTTGTTTCTTTTTTTTTTTCAAAAACAAACAGAAAGCAGCTATAGTGATTACAATAGCCCACTAAAACGACTGTTTTACTGCTTTTCAAAATCAGCTGTTATCATTTCGGTAACGAAGTAACATTACCTTTGCATGTACGGCTGGTAATTTGAGTTGTTCTGAGCTGTATTTTCACCATCCGACTCATCAGATGTTTCCGAAGTCCTCTGAATAATCATCAGAACAGGAATCTACATCACTAGATGCGTTGTAGTCACTATCAGACGGCATTTTGTTTACGATATGTTAAGACAAGTTGTTTGCAAAATATCCAAAATGGCGGCTGGACAAATGTGGTGCTTACGTTTTTCCTTATATAATTTCAAAGTCAAAATAAGTGAAAGCTGTATATTTTTTAGCACAGATATAATTGTTAACATGTATTCTAAATATAAAACATTGATATGAAGTCAAAATTAAAAAGTAAATGTGCTTTTTTTTACTTCAAACATCATCGTAACGATCGAAACAATTTTTAAAATTTCCGGTTGAGTGTTAATGACTCTAATAAAGGCAGAAGTCCGCTCAAGTTTCCTGACATCTCCAAACAGTTTTTCGTTGACAGAAGTGGGTTGTTGCCATATGCTACTCCGTTGATTGCTGTATTGATTGTTGGTTCCAAAGGTTGTTAGTGCCAGGAGTTGAAGTGAGGATAAACTCTCACTGCAGATAAATGCTTCTATGGCATGCGCCTCAAATAGCCTCTGATAACTTAGCCCAGCTCCCTGCCTTCATGTGTGGTTTAATTTGAGCCGGGCGGAACTGTTTTCACTGACGGGAGAAGGGGCGAAGGCGAGTCACTGGTGCCTTAAAACAAGTAGCTCCGGGCAGAAAGGGCTTGTGATCCTTGGTTGGTAGCCTATCTAAGAGAAGGTAAAACTCTGAATTCAAACCACCGATGCCTAGCGGGAATATCCATTTATGGGAAAGGCTTCGGGAGTAAACCCTGAGGATAAATCCGGAGTTCCTAAGGCAGTCTAATGTCGATTCGACATTATTCTGGCAACTTCTGCGACGTGGCTGGTACCAAACTGCCGTTCCTTTGGATCTACCTTCTTCGTGGAAAGGGGGAACATGCTGCATGGGCAACAGCTTGATCTCCATATAACTGTGCCCAAACTTGCACCCTCGAGAGGTCACTCTAGCTCCCCCCTATAGGTGTCGGCAAAACACGGGAAGTACCAGTTACCGGTTATAAGCATTTTGCGTAGGGCATGGTGCAAGGGGCTACTTCCGACAGTGGGAGAGGTTCTAGGATCTCACTGGACAGCTACTGCCTGCTTCAAGCTGGGCAGCCCCGAGTCAATTAGGTGTTGTCCCACCACTGTCTGCTTTCCCCATTGGGTGCATTTGGATTAGGGTCGAACAGTTGACATAAAATTTTGTAGCAAGCTATTATCACAAAACAACAAATAATAGAAATAAACAAACTATTGGGATGCGGGAACGTCTGGACTATCTGAAAACCTACAGGACATAAATGATGTCAGGAAGACAGCTGTAATCAATGATGAACTTAAACGATTTTAGGCGGGTTTAGCTGCACTTCAGGAAACGTGCCTGGCAGGGTCAGGAATGGTGAGCGAGAAGGACTACACATTTTTTGGCAAGGGAATGACCTTAATAAAACTAGAGAACACGGAGTAGGTTTTGCGGTCAAAAAATCGCTAACTAAAATGGTTGAACCAGGTGAGAATGGATCAGAACGCCTGTTAACGCTCTGCCTGCAAACTAGCGCAGGTCCCATCACCCTTGTCAGTGTAATGTGTATATATTCTTACTCTGTACTCTGCCTCAGAAACTAAAGATGAGTTCTACGAGAATCTAGCAGTAGTTATCAAAAGCACACCTAGGCAAGAACAGCATGTTCTCCTTGGTGACATTAACGCTAGAGTGGGTGCCGATAATGTTTCATGGCCTTCATGTCTGGGCAGGTTTGGCATTGGCAAGATAAATGAAAATGAACAATGGCTCTTGGAGCTGTGTGTCCATCATGACCTCTGCGTGACCACCTCCTACTTTCAGACAAAACCCCAGCATAAGGTGTCATGGAAACACCCACGATCCAAGCACTGGCACCAACTGGATCTGATTCTCTTCAGAAGGCCACTTCTTAGGTCTATGCTCTCCATGTGCTCGTACCATAGTGCAGACTGTGATACAGGTCACTCCTTGGTTTGCTGCAAAATCAGAGCACAACCAAGAAAACTCCATCGTGTCAGACATGAAGGGAAACCATGCATCGATACCAGCAATATGTCAGACCCTGTTATGATCGCTCAGTTTACTGCGACCTTCAAGAAAGTGCTCAGTAGCCCACAGCATGGTGATACTGTTACAGAGAACTGCACTTACCAATTTTGGTAAGAAAACAGCGAAGTCAAATGACTGGTTTGACGCTTCATCAGATGTGATGACACCTGTCATTGAAGCTAAGCGCAGTGCTGCGATTGAGTACAAACATTCACTGACTGCTAGAACTTTACAGATCCTGAAGGCTGCGAGAAGCAAAGTTCAAGAAACTGCATGACATTGTGCAAATAATAAGCTGTCACCTCTGTAATGTTATGATGTATGTATATAATCATTACCTCGTCATCTACACAAGCACACACGTTTCAGAAGGGACTCAGTAAAAGCATGTTCAATTCGTAGCCATGTTTATTTACAGAATATCGTACATGTGAAGATTCGCATATTATTACAATGTGTGGTTCGTATTATTAATGTATCATATTATATTACATCCCCCCTTTTTTGAAAAAAAAAATGTGTGCAAACATTTCCAACAAAATGTTTCATGTGAGAAAGGATAAGTATGTGTAATGCTCAGTGTGAGTATATATATGTTACTGTCTGTATCGGCTGGGAGGTGTCACTGTACGGCCAGAACGAGTGGTGTAAAGTGCTGGTGGTTCTGCGGAAGTCCCTGGTTTAGCTTGAGTTGGTTGTGATTTCGGCCTTGGCGCTTGTTGGTTTTGTGGGGCACCAAGGTCTGGAGTTACTGCATTGTCTGTTGAAAGCATGGGAATTCTCTGTTCTGTTGTATTCTGTGGGATTTCTCTTATGTCCACTCTGTTTCGCCTCGGGATGTTGCTGCTGCTGTCTGGTCTTAAAGTATAGCTCCTGGGTTCAGGGTTTCTGGAAATGATTGTTGCTTTTGACCATGTGTCATTGTTGTGGTTGTAGGTAGTCACATGCTGACCAGGATATAATGGTGGTAAGTCTTTAGCACATTTGTCATAGTTGGATTTCTGAACTTGCTGACGATGCTGAAGTTGATCATATGTGCTGTCTCTATGTTGTGGATGGAAGTGGACCTTAGATGGTAGGAGGTCTTTAATTCTTCTATCAAACATAAGTTCTGCTGGACTGTCGATCTTACTGTCTACCGGTGTTGTTCTCCATCTCAAGAGTGCTAGGTGTACATCCTCTGTTCTTGTTTTCTTCATGATTGACTTGATAGTTTGTATCTGTCTCTCAATGAAACCATTAGATTTAGGGTATCTAGGTGATGATGTTGTGTGTTTGATCTTCCAGTCCTTAGTGAAGTTTCTGTATGTTTGACCTGAGAAATGTGGACCGTTGTCTGATCTAATTTCATCTGGGATGTCAAACATGCTGCAATACTTCTTTGTAATGTCTGCAATAACAGCTGATGGTGAGGGTTGTGGAAGTTTCTCAATGATGGGAAATTTGCTGTAGTAATCAGCAATAATAAGATAGTCATTATTGTCGATTGAGAAAATATCAGTTCCTATAATGCTCCAAGGGCTCAATGGTATGTCTGATGGTATGAGAGGTTCTCTGCACTGCCTATTTGCATGTTCTTGGCAAATTGAACAGTTTTTTACATAGTGTTTCTATGTCCTTGTTTATCTGTGGCCAGTAAACATCTTTCTTTGCTCTCAGTTGTGTCTTCACAATACCAAGGTGACTATTATGGAGCTGTTTAAGGATGATATCGCGTTGTGTTTCTGGTACAACAATGCGATCTCCTTTAAGGATCAGACCATCTTCGATGCTTAACTCGTCCCTCATCGAGTAGTATGGACGGATGTGTGTTGGAACTTCCCTGATAGAGCTTGGCCATCCATGGTATATCAGTTCTTTGAGAGAGTTAAGGATAGGATCTCTCATTGTGTCTTCTCTGATGTGTTCAAGCCGATTATCGCTAAACTTGACAAAATCAACTTTGATGTTTGGGGTAAGATCTGCTGTCTTGTTGGGGTTTGGTAATCTGCTGAGAGCATCTGCAAGACCTATATCCTCTCTAATGTTGTTAATAGTTACCACACTCAGCTTTTCGCACATTGGTAAACCCAAAATTGCAGGTCCTTCAACATCTACCAAGTAAAATGTTGACGATGTCCATTCTGAGCCTCTGTATGAACATTCAAGTGTTACTGCTCCAAAACAGTCTATACTTGTTCCATTGTAAGCTCTTAGCTTTGTCCTGCCACTTCTACGTTTTACATCCCTTGTGGGAAATCCTTGCTCATCCACCTTGTCAGGCATGATCTGTCTGAATATTCTTAAGGGTAGAGTGTTACCTTGGGCACCTGTGTCTATCTTGAACCGAATATATCTTTCTTTGTGCCTTTTAATTCCTGGTATTCGGAATTGTACCTTGCAGAAAGCCTGCGTTCTCTTTGGTTCATTACTGAAAGTTAGTATCTTCACAGTATCAAAAGTGGAAGGATCACTTTCTTCACTGGAGTCAAGGTCCTCAGTCATCATAGAGTGTGTTTGTTTTGACGACTTTCTGCTGTGAAGTTTGTGTTGAGCACTGCCTTGTTTCCTCTTGAAACATAATTTTATCCAGTGGCCCCTCTTTCTGCAGTAATGACATGTAGAGTCTTTAGCTGGACAGTGGTTTTGTATGTGGTTTAGGCCACAACATTTACACATAGCACCTCTGCTTGTGTTGTGTTTTTCTTGTTGTTTCGAACCAGTTGCTTTGTTGTGTCTAGGTTTATAGCTTTTCACTGCATCCACCTGGGCTGCTAATGTACCTTGCTGAATTTGTTTAATGTTTAGTGCTTGTGCCTCGTGTTTCCTGCCTTCATCCAGAAGTTGTTGTAAAGTTAGCGTATCACTCTGGCTCAGTAGCCATTTCTGGAACTCTGGCATTGGTGTGCTAAGAAGAATCTGTTCAATAATTCGCTCTTTTTCTTCTTCGTTGCTAAATTTACATACTCTTGTTTTCTCCTTAATGCGAGTGAAGAAATCATCTAGGCTTTCACCACGTTTCTGTCGCAGGTGGTGAAGCTCTAATCTTGCCGCTCTAAAGTTTGTGTGCTTTATAATCAGACGCTTTTCAAATTCGTCCAATATGGCTACGGGGTCGGTTGCCGACTCAACCGGCATGGCGGTAGCAAAACTGTTGTAGATTTTCAAACCTTCATCGTCCAATGCTTCTAGGATATATGGAGTTAGGGTTTGTCCTTCCAGACCAGTGGTCTTGGAATATAGATCTATGCGTTGACGCCATAACAAGAAAGCTTCACTCTTATCATCTTGACCGGCAAATCTCATTTGCGGTGCGCTGCGGTAATGTTTAGCTGCCATTGTTGACCTCGATGACGAAAATTAGCCGAATACTGTACTCACGTGTTATCGTGTAGCTGTTTTGCGTCAGTCCGGTATCGACCGCTGCCACCATGTAATGTTATGATGTATGTATATAATCATTACCTCGTCATCTACACAAGCACACACGTTTCAGAAGGGACTCAGTAAAAGCATGTTCAATTCGTAGCCATGTTTATTTACAGAATATCGTACATGTGAAGATTCGCATATTATTACAATGTGTGGTTCGTATTATTAATGTATCATATTATATTACAACCTCATGGGCGCATTCCCAGTCAGTTATGACTGAAGGGGCTATTATTATATGATTGCTTTAGGTTGGGCAGGACTGGACTGCAGCAGGTGTTCGGCTGTCATTGAGCTGGTGCCGCAGGTGCAGAGATCTGTTGCATCAATTTTGTACTTGTGTATTGATGGTGTCTCAATCTGTTGTGTCCAGTGCGTAGGCCGAAAAATTGTGACCTGTTCTCACCTAGACAGCTGATGATATGCATCATTAGCTGCTAGTCTAGTAATTATTTTCATTTTTGGACTGTTTTGCTTCAAAGTGGTTAATTTTACTGACAAGAACTGATTATGCATTTTGTTTAGACCCATGTAGCCTATATTTTCAAGCAAGCTATTAACTTTTTATCGAACTGCATGGTAGGCCTATTTATATTCCAAAAGCTCTTCCTCCCCTCGCCCCTCCAAAAAAAAAAAAAAAAAAAAAAAACCTTTCAAAACTATAATAAGGATTAGTTAGAAAGGAAGAATACTAGGTGAATATTTCTTTATTCGGGAACATTTTTGTTACGACTTATTAATATTGGTTACTTTTCAGTTGCTTTTGATTACTTTTGTCTTATAGTTTTTGTAGTTATCTCTCTTTGAACACAATGTCAGATCCATTTAACAAATTTTAGTGTTTGAGAAAAGCTGTGAACATTGCAATTTGATCGTCAGAACAGGGATGCCAGTTTGGCTTTTTTGACACCAAATTCCACAGATCTTTTTTTTTAAATTGCTTGGTGTTAAAAAAATTATTTGGCTTTTTGGCGTTTGTCTGACTTTTTTTTTTTTTTTAAACATTGGTTAGAGCCGAAAGATGTTTTTGAAATTTTTTTTTTTTTAGTTTTTTAAAACAATTGGTTGGTTTCAGACAAATTCGTTTGGCGCTCTTTTTTTTATTTTTTATATTTTACATGCTAAAATTGCTGGCACTGAAAGAAGTATGCATGTATTTAGTTACTAGCCCTATAGTCAGAAACACAGAAATTGGACCCAAAATAGAAACAATAAAGGAAAATCTGAAAGGAGGCGCAATTAAAACTGCAGTAAGCAGAAACAACAAAAACGAAGACGCAGGAACCCGGACAGCAAACAAACAGACAGGACACAGGAAAGAAGACAACCACGAGACCACAAGCAAAAAAAGTCAGGAAACCAGAGGAGGAGAAAACAAAGAAACCAAAAACAGAATCAAAATAACTCAGATAGCTGGAACAGAAGCCACACTGAGATCTCTCCCGGATGACAAAATCCTGGTCATTCTAGAAGCAATAATAGGAAAAAAATATATTGACAAAGTGCAAAGACATGGAAATGGAGTAACAATCACTATAAACAACACAGAAAAAGGCAAGGCACTGTTACATAAATTAAAAAGTAACCCAAAAGAAGCACAACTCGCACATGGGATAAAGGTAAAGATTGAATTGATCAAGGAAATTAGAAGATTCGTCATCAAAGGGGTCAACTCAAACCTAACAGAAGAGGAGATCCACACTAACATAACGAAAGAAAACCCACAAACAGAGATAGAAAAAGTAGAAAGAATCAAAACCAAAGAGCAAAAGAATACGACAGTGGTAGTGATAAGTGTAAAGGGCACAGAAATACCCAAGCAAGTCAAACTCCACCAGAGAGCCAAAATGACAGAGGTATTCATACCTAGCATTATACAATGCACAAACTGTCAAGGCTTTAGCCATACCCAACATGTGTGTAAAAGAGCAACACGGTGTAGTTTCTGTGCGGGAGCACACAGACATGTGGACTGTCCAATGGCTAAGGAGGACAAAGATTATAAACGAGAAAACAAAAACAGAAAATGTGCAAACTGCCAGGGTAACCACAGTGCCAGGTATCAGGGATGCCCAATCTATCAAGAGACAAAACACATATTAAAAGAATCACTAGAAACAAACAAACCATTCTGGCAAATAAAAGAAAGACAGAAAACTAACAACCATCTCCAAAACTCTCAAGAAAATATCATTAAGAAACAAATAAAACAAATAACCAGTGAAATGAAAGACATAAAGGAAAAAATCCAGAAAGATGATAAAATCAAAACACCCATAAACAGTAAAGAAGATGACAACACAGAAGAGACGGAACATATCCTCATCCAAGCCAGACAGGTACTAGAAGAAATGAAAACAGCACAAAAGGAAATAGAGAGAGACCTCAAAAAAATAGCAGAGATAAAAGAAGCTAATGAAGAAATCCTAAAAAAAATAGAGAGAGAAAGAGCTAGGCCTATAGAAAATATGGAAAAAAAATTTAAGGAAACAGTGGAACTACACCTACCATACCTCGCAGAAAGAGTTCAGAGTATAATGGTTACTTGGAATGATGAGTTTGTAGAGAACATAAGAGGTAAAGTGCAAAACCAAAAAAAGTAGATCCCTTATCAAAAAACCTAATAAAAACAATAACATAACTAAGCTAACCATACTAAATGGGGACCAAAGACTCTAGAGCTATCAAAGTAGTCCAGTGGAACTGTAGGGGTGCCAGGAAGAACTTGATGTCTCTTATGGGACAGTATAAGGAGGCAAAACCCATCTTTACAATACAAGAAACCCTCCTGAACCCCAAACAAAAACTGAACTACCAAGGGTATATAACACTTAGAAATGATAGACCTGAGGGAAGAGGAGGGGGCGTGGCCTTTTTAATACATGAAGACTACAAAATATTAAATTGGGAACAATTCAACACAGAAAATATTGAAGGAATAAGTATAACATTAGACAGTGAGCCAGATAACTTAAAAATAATAAACATTTATAGCCCCAAGGGTAATATAACCGATAGGGACATTGCCACTATTAACACACAAATAGACCAAAGAACATTATTGGTAGGTGACTTTAATGCACACCATGAGGCATGGGGTAACAACAGTAATGATCCAGCAGGAAAAAGACTGTTGGACTACATTGAAAGTGCTGAGCTAATCATACTAAATGATGGCTCAGTGACAAGGGTTAACCCATGCAACAGTGGAGGAGATACAGCAATAGACATAAGTATTATAACACCAAACCTAGCCTCTACTAAATGGGAAGTACTGAATGACTCCAGCTCAGACCACTTACCCATAGAAATAAACCTAAACGACAAATATAGAACTAGTCCAAAAAGCTCGAAACCCACATTCAACCTAAAAAAGGCAAATTGGGAGTCCTTCCAATTAGAGCTAGGTAAACTAAGCATAGAACAAATTGAATCTAACAGTATAGATATATTTGCAGAAAAACTAACAAATGAGATTTTAAAAATAGCAATAAAATATATACCAAACAGGAATATGCCTGAGCACTTAAAACCAACACAAAAAGGTAAAAATAGGAAAAGAAACAAAGATAAAAATCCAGTACCATGGTGGACAGACAGATGTTCAGAACAACTGAAATTGAGGGAGAGGGCCCTTACAAAGTATAGAAAAGCCAAAACTGAAGAGAATTACACAAACTATAAAAAAATAAGAAATGAAACAAATAAAATAATATTCAGAGCTGAAGAAAAGAGTTGGAGAAAATTTTGTCAAACATTAAACCATAGGTCCCAAATAACTACAGTTTGGAGAAAACTAAAAGCAATTAAAGGAGGAAACAGCAAGAAATTTAAAATCCCAACAATTAAAATACCAGAGAGAGCTGAAACAGATAGAGAAAAAGCCAACATACTAGCTAAATACTTTTATCAGGTTAGTTCAATAGACAGTCTAGATAAGGCAGAAATAAATAGACGAAAAACACTGCTAGAAAAATTAAAAGAAGAAAATATGGAAACCACACAGGATGCTAAGTATTTAAATGCAGATATTACAGTAGATGAAATAGAAAGAGCTTTAGCAGAAAAAACCAATACTACCTCTGGGGAAGACATTCTGAGCTATGAAATCCTCAAAAAGGTACCAAATACAACTCTAAGAGTGATTGCATCCCTCTACAACAAAATCTGGCACACGGGAAAAATACCATGTTCATGGAAGACAGCAGTAGTCATCCCCATACTAAAGCCAGATAAGGAAGCACATGATGTCAGCTCATACAGGCCAATATCGTTAACATCACATCTAGGAAAAATTCTAGAAACAATAGTCAACAGCAGACTAAAATTTCATCTCGAAAAGCATAATTTGTACAGTCCAACCCAGGCAGGCTTTAGAAGCCAACATAGTACAATAGAGCAACTGCTGAGGCTGGAACATGATGTTAAAACAGGCTTCAAAAGGAATGAAAAGACAGTAGCTATATTCCTTGATGTAGCAAGAGCATATGATGAGTGTTGGAGGGAGGGTGCACTACATAAAATCAGGAAACTAGGTATAGTAGGCAGAACCTACAATTACCTAGAAAACTTCCTGCAGGATAGATACTTCATGGTACAAATAAACAATGATAGATCTGAGGTATATGAGCAACAGAATGGAATTCCCCAGGGATCAGTAATATCACCATCAATTTTTACGATTATGGTCAACGACCTAGGCGACGAGTTTAAGGACTTAAAAAACAACCTATCTCAGTTTGCAGATGATGCTGCGATATGGAGAACGGGAAGAAATCTCCCATTCCTCTATAAAACAGTACAAAAACAAATAGATAAAGTATCTGACTGGATGAACAAGTGGGGATTTAATCTAAACGTTAAAAAAACCATAGGAATGATTTTCAGTAGAGGGCGTGTAATTAAAAACAATATAATTGACATAAGCATTAATAAGCAAAAAGTATGCACAGCAAAATCAACTAGATTTCTTGGCATGGTACTAGACCAGCAACTAAACTGGAACAAACACATAGACCTTTTAGTGCAAAGCAGTAGAGGACTTATTAATATGCTAAGATATATGAAAGGAAGTGGTTGGGGCGCCTGCAATAAGACAATGTTAACATTCTATAAATCATTTATTAGAGGCAAACTTGACTATGCCAGTGTTGTCTATGCATCAGCCGCCCCAAGCAATAAGAAGAAACTAGACACAGTCCAAAACCAGGCACTGTCAATAATAGCAGGTGCCTCAAAGGAAACATCAGCAGAAGCACTAGAAGTAGCGCTATGCATTATACCCCTGGAGCTAAGGAGAAAAGAACTGAGATTCAGCTACTGGGCAAGAGTGGCAAAAGATCCAACTCACCCGGCACATAAAACCTTTGATAGGGGTAACCAGTACATAGGCCACATTCCATTAAACCATAATAGATACCCGTCAGGGTGGAAAACAATGGATGAAGTGGATCAATACCCAGACCTGTTTAATGCGATAAACAGTAGTGCTCTGTATAAAGCAAAGATCCCACCATGGGAATTAAAAGTGCCAAAAACTGACTCCCACTTATCAAAGATCATAAATAAATCTAACGACATAATCTCAGCAAAAAGTAAAACACTAGAGTACATAGAACGGTATACAAATAATAGCCTAACTATATATACAGATGGGTCCAAAGATGAAGAAGGACAATTAGGAGCAGGAATAGCAATACCAAAATTAAAAATTTATAAAAGATACAAAGTAACAAGTAATACATCTATCTTTACAGCAGAATTAGTGGCAATCCTAAAAGCTTTAGAAATAGCTGCAGAAAATCCACCAAAAAAAGTAACCATTCTCACAGATTCCCTATCATCAGTACTAGCAATCAGAAACAGAACAGAAGGCAGCAGGCCAGACATTATAGAGGAAATACTACAGGTTAATACATATCTACAAAATATAGGATGCAGTGCAACACTAACATGGATACCATCACATGTGGGGATAGCAGGAAATGAGCTAGCAGACAAAGAAGCCAAAGGGGGGAGAACTAGCCATAACCAAATTGAAGTAGGCTTAGGGAAGTTTGAAATTAAGAGCTTAATTGCTCAAAAAATAACTAAAGAATGGATAACAGCATGGGACCTAAGTAAAAAAGCAAGACACTCATATAAAATCCTTAAAAAACCAAGCAAAAAATGTCAAATAAAAGATGAACTAAAAATACCAATTAATAAAAAATTGCTGAGACTCAAGCTGAGAACTGGATATTTCATGATAGAGGAACCCACATGTGAAGAGTGTCAAGAACCAAACACAATTAGGCACTTTCTAGTGGACTGCAAAAAATATGACCAACAGAGGCAAAACATTAAGACATACTGTAGTAACCACAAGGTAGAAATGAGTGTAGAAAATCTCATAGGCACAAAGAGCCCTTCAGAAATGCAAAAGTTAATAAAACACTATATTACAAAAACTAAAGCTAACATATAAAAATCAAATAAGGAATTGAACCAGTAGTCCAAACTGGTGAAAGACTCGCCCCAGAAACATACAGATTAACCAAATAAACCATCCAGTAAAAATCAAAAACATACTAACTTAGAAAATAGCATATATTGGAATTTTTTTTAAAAACCATGTTGAACTATAACTACAAAAGGAAAAATACCGACTAGAGATAATATAATATAAAACAAATACAAACAAAAACATATTACAATAAAAGAAACACGTCCTGATATAACCAACAAATCCATGTACATGGTAGATGGTTGAAAGGGGCGTGCTACAAAATGAAGTAGCAAACACATTAATAAAAAATAAAAATAAAAATGTATTTAGTTATATCTAAGAAATACAAAACATAACGAATGAAGCTAATATAAATTGCAACCCATTATCTATGGTCATATAGACATCTAGGGTACCGTTTCAACCCACTTATACAATTTGACCTGATTGTTAGCATTTTTAATATCTGGTTGTGAACAGGGAAGGTTTGTGTTTGTGGCAGTATAGTCACGAAAGTGACCAGAGTCTGACAAAAAGCATTGGAGGGTGCGTAAACCATGGTTGGTTGTAATAACTCAGTGTGATCTAGATTAAACGATGTCTCCTCTCTGTGTGCAGCTGAAATGTATCTGTCATTCACTGGCTTTGTGCATTCAACATGCAGTTTCCACACTACCATCGCGTATCGGATATTACATGTCAAAAATACCTCACTGGTTTCGCCATAGTGAGTTGAGACGAGAATCGCATACAGAATTGTTTTGTCTTATGAACATAGCTACAGAATCTTAACCTGCTCGAGCTGCTCCTCTCCCATTTAAAAAACCATCATCTACTAGGTGGCTCGTATGAGAAAAGGTTATGTTTAATATTTTGATGAACTAGGATGAGCTGAAGGCTTATTTCACTTCTGCTTTTAAAGGAAATTTTGTCAGACCACAAAACTACCTGTGCTTTGTGTTTGCTGCGCCAGTTGTACAAGAATTTGACAGATTGAATGTTGTTTTTCAGCAAAACAAAGCTAATTCACTCAGTCTGTACCAAGAACTATTCTTGCACAAGCATAGTCTTAGATGAGAACGTGTGATGTCAGTGGGCAGAAGAAAGCATTCATCAAGTTGATTTTGGTATTAAGTTCTTAACAGAATGGTTTAGTTTTCTACAGCAGAACATGGGCATTGAGGCCCATCAACCCATCAAGAAATAAAAAATGTCAAGGCAAGATGTTTGTTCATACAAAAAGAATCTCAATCAAGTTAGATGTAGACTTCCCTCAGCTAGAGATACTTTTCAAAACCCGTCAAAACTGAGCCGTGTGATAATTTTGAACAAGGCTTCAAGGCCGCCATTTTCAGTCACCTTTTATACACATTGCAGAAAACAACATCATCACATTAGAAGAGCAGTATAGAAAAATAACTTTTGATTGGAGAGAAGAACCACAATTTAAGAAAGATGGGCTCCCCACAGAAAGGATTAGTGTAGCCTACTCCATCATAAGGCATGTCTAATATTTCCAGTGAGTAATGCTGTAGTTGAGAGGATATTCTCTCTTGTACCATCAGTTAGATAAAAGCAATAATCAGAATGCAGCGGCATCTGCTTGACACTGTGTTAAGAATCAGAGCCTAATTGTTGTTTTCAAATAAATGTTGTAAGGACTTCACAGCATCGTCAAAAATGTTAAAACACTGTACTTCTGACAAAGTATGTGACAAAGGTTCCATTGGGGATGTCATTGATGACCTTGATCTGGAGCTTTTTTGTGATGTGAGTATACATATCCTATTTAAATAGTTCAGCTTTTTTTTTTTTTTTTTTTTTTTGTTAAAGGTGTTTGACTTTTTTCACATTTTTCATCTGGCAGCCCTGCTTCAGAACTGTTTAATTTTCCTCCTCTGCATATGGCTGCAGAATCAACATAGAGGCCATCATGCAATATGTTTGCAGGTAGTCCTTGAGCATCCTTGGTATCCAGCAAGCACAGACATATCAGATAGTGCAGCTTACAGTGAACAAAGCCATGCACTACATAATATCCAGTGCCTAACGTGGGAAAATGTAATGTAAAGTTGTTCTTTTTTTGTCAAGAATCAGTTCATCCATTTGTGCTGGTTTGCATTCTGTTTGTGAAATACTAGTCTACCATTTGTCATCTTAGTAAAAACATAAATTTGTCCTTCAACAAGTCAGTGAGCGTGCAATTGACAGATTGGTTAGAGCACTGGCCTCTCACTGCAAATGTGCAGGGTTTAAAACGCTGCATACTACATGGTATCTGATTTTGCTGTTGAGTTAGGAAGGAAAAGGCAACAAGGAAGGAAAGTGGTCACCCAACCTCTCTGTTGTGGACCTATTATAGTGAAGTCTCTAACACTTCACTTCCCTACAGCAGTATTGCTTTGGGACTACCTATACCTTTTTTTTAAGAAGCCAACACCATTTTGCAACATTTTGACAGTTCCTGATATCAATATACATTTCAGCAAGCTGCTGATAATTTCAACTGCATATGTGTCTTTTACTCCCAACAAAAATAACATCATTGAACTCAGGGCAAACCTATAGGTGCTCAGTCTCCCTCTGTATATGTCGAAGATTGTGAATGCTTACTATTCCTGTAGCTCGTTATTTGTATACACGACGGATGCATCCTCTCATTAATCCATCTCTGCCAGCCTTACATTTGATGCCAAATTCCAACAGTCTTAACCTTGATGATTCATCTATTGCAGTGTCATTTTCTAACAGGTGATCGTTAATTGTTCTCATCTCTCCCTTGTCCGATATTGTCCCCCCTATGGGTGCTCTTGGTGTTAGTCTATCAGCGCTCTCATTACCACATACACCTGCATGACCAGGACAGTAGATCAAGACCAGCTCCTGCAGACTTAAAACTTCTGTGAATGTTGTCCATTCATTCTGTAGCCAACCATTTTGAACCTTTCGAAGCATGGACTGAGAGTCTGACACAATGACTGCCTTTGTTAATGAAGTTTCAGATATCCACCTTAAAGCTACAGTAACTCCCTCTACCTACATTCTTATGCTGGAAGTTGTTATCTTGTAAGCCCCACTATATGTTCGGTGATGATTCTGCCCTTTACCTTAGCAAAGAAACCCCAACCTGATTTCTCACCACGGATCACAGACCCATCTGTATACACAATGGCATCATTATCCCCAGCATGATCATGTATCACGTGATTAATTTGCACTTCTGCTTTCCCATTGCTCAAGTTCTACATTCTCTGCCAAGGCTGATGATGACCTGCTTGATCATTGTTTCTCCTTGTGCCATCCATGACATCCCTCTCTCTATTCTTGCTCCCTTAATGTCAGCTATGTTTCCATGCAAGGGGTGCCATTTGTCTGTGGTTACTCGCATATAGGCTTTTGCCTGGGCCATCGCATATCTGGATCTAATCGACAGCACTGCAAGCATGTACCTTATTGTCACAAAGGGGGTATCTCGTGTACAGCCCAAGACTATACGCATCCCTTCATTTTGAATGCGTTCTAGTGATTCACATTGTGTTACTGATAGCATGAGTATTCCCAGCCCACACTCAATGACCGCTATGGCTAGCTAATGATAAAGAAGAAATAGTAATCTCTGCTCCAGACGCACCGTGGCCATTATTTTCAGGGCTGCCAGACCTCTCCTGCATTTCTGAATGATGTACTCAACATGGTACTTATATGATAGCCCGTCATCGAATGTAACTCCAAGGTATTTCAGCTTTTCGCGCCTTTCAATTTTCTGCCCATTGAGAGTAATATCTGAAAGGTCTGTTTTCACTATGGAGTTGCTCAAGGAGCACCGCATCACGCAGGTCTTGTTGGGATTGACTTTGGAGCCAGTTTCCTTGCACCAATTAAATACTTCCTGTAGTGTCCCAAGTATGCTATTAACCATTTCCTGTCGGTCAGAGCCAGTTCTGTAAATGACTATGCCATCAACAAAAGTCAGTGTTCGTCCCAACCAAGTTGGCTACTTTTGCTGTATAGATATTAAACAACACCGGTGATAGTGGAGAACCCTGGGGTAGTCCCAGGTAAATTTGCATTGGGTCTGATGTCCACGTTCCCAAGCAAAATGCCACTGATCTGAATAATTGTATAATGCTACTAGAGATATTTTCATCAGACCATTTGTCTAGATGTCAGGACATTTGTTGCCATTTTGAACTGTTGTAACTGTGCACCTATGACATGCATATTCTGCTTGTCTGCTGGGACAAGCTTCAACTTCACATGTGACTATTCGGAAATGGGAAAATTTCTCACTCCTTTAAATATCAACCTTATATTGTTACTTCCCATCAACTCTTTTAATTTGAAAAGCATTTGTCTTTTTTAAGAAAAAAAAACACCTCTAGCTTCATGACTTATTATAATTATTTTTTTTCAAATTATAAGATGAAAAACTGTTTAGGATAAATTGTGGTCGGTTATAAAAATAATAGATAAATTACACATGATTTTATTTATTTCACAATAAACAAAGTCCTTTGAGATTCATTGCAAACATATCAAAAACCAGAAAAATGTAGCATTCTTGACCTAAAACATGTTTCGTAAATGTGTAGGGTGGCCTCAGGGTTTACTCAAGTTAACTGAGTTTCAGTAAAAATCATCCTCATCATTTTCTGACAGTCATTATGAAATACTAGAAGCTCAGTATTCATTTTCTGAATTGTTTACCAACTGACTTTACTGTCATCATCCAAAATAGATCCTTCACGTTTACTTTCCATTTTTGGAAGGCTAAAGCTATTACACAAAAATGTTTGTTAACACAGAAAGGTTGGGTGTTTTAAAAAACAAACAAAAGGTAATATATCTTACTAGGACAATGGAAAAGATAATAACCTACTTTGCAGCCACAAGAGATAAATAAACAGAAAGGAAAGAAAGTGTTAAGTAAAAAAAAAAATATGGAAAATGAGAATGAATAACCCCATGAAATAAAATGGCACACAAAACAGCACTGTGGCTAACAGTCGACAGTATCTGCTTTTACTATAAGCCACTTTTATACACATAAATAAAGCTAAAATAAATAAAAGTTAAAGTTAGTTGCTTGTCCTTTACAGGACGTGGCAATCAACCCCAGCTTTTATTGCCTGTTTGTGATTTTTCTAGGCAATTTTTTTCATTCAGTAGTTTGCCATGGCTTTCTGAACGGTATGTCGCTTATACCATTGTTAAAAATCCACACAAAGCGATCTGCTACCAAACCGCCTGCAGCAGGTTTCGAACCTGGTATATCTGGATTATGAAACTGCGTTCATATCCATTAGGCCACAGACGCCGACAAAATAAATAAACAGTGAATAAATTAATAATGCCTGTGATATTTTTAATGGTGCTGATAGATAATCAATTTTTGGGGGGGGGGGGTCTAAATTAGCAACATTGGTTAACCTAGGGCAGATTTGTGAATATAAATTATAGCCTCCAGGACTACTGGCCGCACAGTTTGGGTAAATTCAAAATTGTTCTTATACCTGTTCTGTTCTTTTCTTATATCGAAACTGTCACCAACCTCCATAACGGAGAGGGTAAGTAGTTGGTTTGGTATTCCAAGTGCTGTGGGTTTGCTTCTCACTGGGAACTTATCATGTCTTCCTTCTCATGTAGAAACCGTAAGACAGTAAAACTTCAGCATAAATAAAAAAGCCCAAAATTATTGAAGTAATTCAACTCAGTCTTCCAGGACAGAAGGAGGTTCTATCAAGGAGGCTGATGACACAACGCAGAGAAAATTGAAAGGAATCTGGGCTGCTCAACCACCTTTTTTTTTCTCTTAAGAGAATCTCCAGGTTTAGCACCTGGAATGTTCATACACTTAACAAACAAGGACACTCATGGAGAAAGATAACTGAAGACTCATGTTAATGGGATAAAGAAGACATGGACAAACTGATAATGGATGGCACATGACAGGATGACTTTGAGAGTATTTGTTGATGTCCTGTGCTTTATGTGGAGTTTAAAGCTAAGAAATGAATCTGCATTGAGTGTTGGCTAAGCCAAAGTGCTCATAAAACTAAAATTTGAATCTCTGTGAACTCCTTCAGGACTGTTGAGACCACATATAACTTACCCATGTGCCCATACAAACGTCATTCTTCACACTTTATAAAAGTTAGTGGAGGTAAAGTTGTTTAAGCAAAAATACATAAATAAAGAAAACAAAAGAGATAGAGAACAAACGTATAACCCAAAGACCAGCTTAGTGAGGTTTATCTAGTTTGTGATTGTGTTACATAAAGCTATATTTTTTTTTTTCACCCTATTTTTTTTTTCCATAACTTATACATTTGTGCCTTTTCACATTTTAGAACAGTAAAGTTCCTTTTTCCTTCGATAAATTGTATCTCATATTCATGATAGTTAGATATTTAATTCTTTTCATAACTGTTGGATTTCTTATTTATTTTTGCCTCGTAGTTGTATATTCTCACTTTTTTCCAAAATTATAATGTGCTATACACAGTTTATTTTTTAGAGATGGTTTTTGAATTTTTCTTTATTTTCAAGATATAACAAGTACACCTGACACAGGAGTTGTTAGCAAGACCAGAGGTTGTATTCTTGAAACCTTCCGGCTAAAACATGAGCAAGGCATCCTCAGAAGTTAAAGACCTGAGACAGCAACTTCCATGTGAGCTACGTATTACTATTAGAGATCTTGAAGATGGAAGGCTGCTGGATGGAGACTGTGGAGCGCCACTTTCTCCACCAAAAGACTTCGACATGGCCAAATTTCATCGTGGGAGACAGTTCTTCAGAGCCAACCTCTTTAGCTGCAGCGTTGGCATGTTTTTCTCTCTTGTGATGGGAATGAGTATCCCGGAATTCTTAGAAGTACTTGTATTCACAGGACAATCTGATACTCCAGTAAAAGCATTTAAGAGATATGCTAAAACCTTTATTCATGTTGCTCAGTGGCACTATGGCAATATTTGGGAGGAAGGGTCAAAAGCCCAGAAATCTATTTGTGAAGTAAGACGGATGCACAGAGCTGTGAAAGAACAGATGCAAAAAAGGAATGAAGGCAGGGAGCCCCGCAAGTTTCTCTCACAGTATGATATGGGGGTTGTTTTAAGTGGTTTTATGGGTAGTGTTATAATGTACCCTGAGGACAACGGTATCAGATGTTCTCTTGATGATCTTGATGACTATGTTTACTTCTGGAATGGTGTTGGTCACCTGCTGGGAATAGAGAAAAAATATAACATATGTGCCTATGGACTTTCACAAGCTTTGACATTTTGCAAAAGTATTGAACAAGACATTGTGAAAAAGGGCCTGGTAAACCCTCCTCCAGAATTTAAACATGTTACAGATGCTGTTATAACAGGTTTTCAAAGAGACAGAGGACCTTGGAGCATTCTCACTTTCCCTGTGATATCAGCTTTGTCATATGAACTAATGGTATTTGAGTCAGAGAAGTTAAGTTTCACAGATACCATTAGGTACCTGATATGGAAATTGATTTTTTTCACAGTGAAGCATGTGCCATGGTTCAGGATGTATATGAATCACAGAATTGAGAGTGCTTCTGGATTAATATTTACTGAAGTGGGAGAAATATAATTTTAGTTTCAGAAGTGCAATGTGCACACAAATGATATGTTCAACATGTAAATACACATATTAAATCAGCAAGAAATTGTTTTGTGAAGGTGAACTTTCCCATGTAAAATTGACAAACTTGTTTACTATGTTACATTTTGAAGAATTATTTTGTCTAGACATATCTTATAATTTTTTGTCTAGAGGAAATATGAGAATTTTAATATATGAATATATGCATTTAATTTGTGTGAAAACTATTTGTACATTGTTACTACTCATTTTGCACGCAGGCTTGCTAAGGCATCGCTGTGCGCAACTGAGAGGTACATGTAAGAGCATCAGTGTTGAAAGCGAACCATTTGTTAAAATGTGACCTATATTTAAATTAGTGGATGACATAGGCATTGTCTGCGGCTGAAAACGAACGGTTAACGTTCGGGGTCAGTCTCTTTCGAGGTGTTCGTCCTAGTGGACAGTGTGTGTTTTAGGAGCTCCATACTGGGGTTCAACATTCTACTAATTTATTGTCAGATTATGTACTGACTCTACTTCGAGAATGTGTGTCTGAGTTATGTGTGGCAAGACGGCAGACAGAAGGTAGTACGGTACTTAATTGTGTAAAACATATTAGCATTCATGACAATGTCATTTCGGACTATTTGCAGACAGTTTGACCTATACTAACGGCCCAGCTGTATAGTTCATCACTGCTTACTGCTGGAGATAATCTATTTATTATGGAGCCTCATTTTTATACAAATGTCTCAATGTGTGAAGTACTCAGTGTTGTAAATATCGTCAATTAAAAATCATGATAATTGTACGATGGACTGAGCGTACTTATTTCAAGTTGGTCTGACTGCATTTACATTTGAGTGTTATACATGACAATGCATGACCTAACAACATGTGTTACCGATAACATTTACAACTACCTATGAACCCAAGGTAACACCCATGTCTGGTGATATCTTTGTTGCTTTATACAAGCTTGTACTAACTTCTCATGGCAGCAACAATAGACAAAGTGGATGAATTAACTTCTTCTTTGATCCTTAGCCGCCAACCATCAAAGCAGTCAGTGGCCATTACGCCTGGTGGCGTCTTGTAGGGCAATAACAAATTGATTCAACTTTGCTCGGTCGGCGGCCATCCTTCGTACAGTGCCCCAACTCTGGTTCATTTTTTGCATCTCAGTTATTTTTGGTCGGCCTCTCTTTCGTTTTCCTTCAAGGGTCCATAGCATAGCTGTTCTTGTGATGGCATCGGGGTTTCTTCTGAGGACATGGCCAACTGAACTCCAGCGTCTGCCAGCTATGATGGTGTGCATGTCCTCTTGCTTGCTCCGAGTAAGCAGATCTTGGTTGGTGATGGTATTCGGCCAAAAGATTCGGAGAATTTTTCTTAGGCATGTTGTGTGAAAAGAGAACAATTTCGACATTTCCTTCTCTGTAACTCTCCAGCTCTCCGCGCCATAGAGAAGCACAGAAAGCACACAGCTCTGATATAATCCTAATTTTGTGCTTGTGCTGTACTGAGAGGACTTCCAGATGTTGTTTAGACTAAAAAAGGCTCTTCTTGCTTTGTTCATTCTGTTGTTGATGTCTCTGCTTGCTCCGCCATCTGGTGTTACTATGCATCCTAGGTATGTGAAGGCATCTGTCTGTTCCAGTTGCTGATTCCTTACTGATATGGGCTCAGGGTTGCTCACATTGAGCGTCATGACCTCTGTCTTCTTTAGGTTGAAGTTCAAGCCCACCTGCTGGCTTTACTTAAGTCTATCCGTTTTTTCCTGGATGTGTTGATGTGAATGTGCTAGCAGTGCAATGTCATCTGCATATTCCAGATCTTCCAATGTAGAAAATGTAGTCCATCTTATTCCTCTTGGACTGCCCTCTGTTGTCTGGCGCATCACCCAGTATATGACTGTTAAAAATAGAGTGGTTGATAAGGGGCATCCCTGTCATACTCCTGTCTTCACTTCAGAGGTTAGGTTGCTCTGCCCAATGCTACATGTAAAGTTGGCATAAAAGGCTTTTTATGATTGACACTATGCAGCTTGGAATTCCATAAGACCTCAGTATTTTCCATAAACTGTCCCTATGTATACTGTCACAAGCCTTTTCAAAATCAACGAAATTAATGTACAGCTGTCTTTGCCATTCTGAGCACTGCTCTATAATGTTCCTGAGGGTAAATATATGATCTACACATCTTCTGTTCTTTCTAAATCCGGCTTGTTCTTTCCTCAGTTTGTGGTCTACTTCTTTTGAGATTCTCTGTATAATTATCCTGCCTAGTATTTTGCTGGGAACTGAGAGAAGAGTGATTCCTCTCCACTTATTGCAGTCTGCAAGATCTCCCTTCTTGGGCAATTTGACAATTATTCCTTTTCTCCACTCTGTTGGTGTTGTCCCTGTTTTCCAGACTTGTGCAAATAGTGGTTCTAATAGTTCTGCTGCTAGCTCTGGGTCTGTCTTAAATAGCTCTGAATTTAAGTTATCATGACCAGGAGCTTTTCCATTCTTTAACCCTTTGATTGCTGTGATGATTTCTTCTTTTCGTGGGATGTCTGTATTAACATCTAGATCATTTTCAGCCTCAGGAACATTCAATTGTGTCTCTGGTGGTTCCTTATTCAGAGTTTCTCTGAAATGCTCTGCCCATCTTGTTTCCTGTCCCTCTACTGTCGTGATGAGATTTCCGTGCTTATCTCTTACTAATGTAATATTGTTTGCACCTCGTTTTCCACTGATGATTTTAGTTATTTTGTATACTGTGCTTTGTTCATTTCTCAGTGCTGCCTCTTCTGCCTGTCTTGCAAGGTCATCCAGAAATGTCTTTTTGTTAGCACGGGTTTGACATTTAACTTCCTTGTCCAGCTGACTGTACTGTTCACTATATATTGCCTTTAACCTGGGAGACTTAGCTTCTGTTTTCTTTCTTTTCATTTCTTTTCTCTTTGCTATGGTGTTTAGCGTATCTGGTGTTGTCCAGTCTTGGCTCTTTCTTTCCTGGAATCCCAAGCATGACTTGCTGCTTTCCTTGTATATTGTTGAGATGGTGTTGAATCTCTGGTCAACATCATCAGTCTCTGTTCTTTCCTGGCTTTTGATAATCTCATATCTTCTCTTTACTTCGACCACGAAAGCTTTTCTGGTGAGGGGATCCTTCAGTTTCGTGATGTTGTATCTTTTCTGTTTGACTGCAACTGGTCTAGCAGCTCTGAGTTTCACTTTCAGTCTTGCTACTACTAGGTGATGATCTCTTCCCACATTTGCGCCTCTTCTTACTTTCACGTCTTGTAATGCATGTCTCCATCTGCCATTGATCATTATGAGATCTATCTTGTTTCTGTCCCGTCCGTTTGGTGATTCCCATGTTAACTTGTGCACTTCCTTGTGTGGAAAAAGTGTTCCTCCAATGACCAGGTTGTTAATACTGCAGAATCTTATTAATTTGTCCCCATTCTCATTTGCAGGATGAATTAACAATCTTCAACTCAGATACCATGGCAGTCTTATTGTATAACTCTGAAACATCGATAACAAAGAGTGACAATCATAAAGTTGCAGACTTTCATAGATTGGTGATCCACAGAATAAAAGGATAAAATTATATGACAAGATGACCGGTGTGGAACTGACAGAAAAACACAACAAAATACCGATACAAAACGTGGTGAGAAAAAGATGTTAGTGTAGAATATTAAACACATTCAGGAAATAAGTTGATGGAATTCTGGAAATACCAGATGGCACACGACAAGAAGCGTTGGTGTGAATTTTTTGAAGGCTTATGCTCAAAATGGAGCTGGAGAATAATAGTTATTTGTACATGTAAGCTAAAAGAAATTATAAATTTGCAATTGACCCTAGCTTGTCTATGACACACATAGTTCCTTTGGGTCTCTGAAACAAAGAAAGAATAGAACTGCTTCTCACTCTGTCTTGTTGTACAGGGCAAATAATGTAATGTGAAGTTTTGCACGATGCTGGTAACCTCATCATGTAAAACAAATTGCTACATAAATCACTGCTGCTAGAGCATGTGCATGTTTCTTCTTCCTCTTCCTCGTTCGTCCTGAAAAGGACGTTGGTTGCGTTGTGTCTGTTTAAAGCGAAGCTGCGATATCTGCGTCTTTTGACCGACACATCTAACTTCAGCACGGCCTTTTTTGGGACCGGGTTTGCCTTCCCTCTTCGATCCCTACTCTCTCAGCCAGATTGCAGTGATGCAGCCTATTTCCAGGACCACTACTTGGAGGTGGAGTAGGATCTTGGTCAGCTCTGGTTCACTGACGTAAGCAGTCAAGCTATGGGTCGCTGACTGCATTCTCAGTTGCTGCGTCTTTGGGTCCCGCATGTGCATGTTTGATGCAAGCTTCCTGCAAGGAGGACCTGCTGCATTGGTAGTTCCATACTTCGTATGGAGCAAAAAGGAAAATGATGATAGCTTGTCTATATTCATTTTTTAGGTTTTGGTGATTTCCATGATTTAGTTACAACACCTTATGGTTTTATACTATTTGTTGTCAGGATGCCTGTTTAAGTTGGTTTTTTTTTATTTTGTACCATGCTTATCTTACAAGATGATAGTATTAGTCACTGGTAATGTTTATTTCAGATCAGTTGGCATGGTAAATTGATCTGTTTGGCCATTTTTAATACAGTACATTGGGCACAACATTTTTAATTTGGAATATTACCACTGCCGCTTACCTTAAACTTTGGCTGCTATGCCTAGGGTGGGCCTATGTTCTTGGCAGCTCCACAGCTGCATATTCTGAATGTCCAGAACTGATTCTACAGCAGTTCTCACATACCGGTATCAATATTTTAATTTATTTTTTAATAATATTTTCTGTGTGTGTATTATTATTCTATCCTTGAATAGAAACATCGAAGCCTGACATAACTCACATTTTTATTAAAATCTCAATAAATCTTTAAAATGTGAGTTGTCAGGCTTCGTTGTTTCTTAATCCCTGTGTCTGAGGATAAGATATATCTTGTAAAGTTAAGTTGTTTTGTTAGTTTTCACTACCTTAGTTCTCTTTCTCTCCCCCCTAAAAAAAATTTCAGTTAGGAATTTTAGGCAGATACCTGAGGGATTTTGTTTTTTGAAAGACTGTAACATAACTCTTTACATATGTTCATTTTACTGTTAATACTCCTTTCTTTAGTTATAATGTTTTGATCTTATAAAATAAAGTCAGTCATATTGCTGTCTTCACTTGTAAGGAGCAGTGGTTTTGTTGGGGAATTTACATTCTTTCACACTTGGCCTATTGATTTTTTATTGAATGTAGCTGACGCTTGCCCGTAATCAGTGTCAATTTACCACTGCTGTGTTGTTAAATATTCTCGATTTAGGAGGGTAGAAAGGGGGTTATATACATATACTAGCCTTTATGATAACTATGCTTGTCAGATCACAGCTGATAATACAAATACTGTGATTGCTTAAGAGGTCATGCTGCAGTGACAAATAACACATCAGGCAAGAGGTTAAATATTAACTGAAGCTTTGGGAGTAATGAACACCTTGATTCATTTTGATATAAATCTAGCTTGTTGAAGTTCATCCATGCATATATCTTCCCTGATAACCATAATTGCCACATTTGTGTGGCTTTGTTGGTGTAATAAAATAAATTACCAAAAATAAAAAAGGTATTTGTAGTTTTTATTTATTTATTATCTTCTTTATGTATATAGTGAAAGATTTTGTTTATTGATTAAACTAGTTTGGGTTCTTCCATTCCGCTACCTGTGCCATGCGGGCTGAAATAGTGTGTAATTCATTCTTCACTTTTAAACTCTCTGTGGAGCATAAACCTGCAGCCTAATCTCTCTTGCGTAGTCCTGTCCTGGGTTTTCCAATTCCTATTCTTGCCAGTTTTATTTATCCTTATTTCTGCCTCTAGTTCTATGCTTTTTCATGTCTTATTCTATCTCCTCTATCCAGGGAATTCTAGAACAGTGGCTGCCTTTGTGAAGCAAATGTTTTTCCTTCTCGATGTGTAGCTTATCAAGCTCTGGCATCATTTATGATCTCTTGTTCCACTGGTAAAAGTTTATTTTTTTCTCCTTATTTCCAAATAAGTAACATCAATCCATGTGTGGCAAAATGAATGTTCCATGACGAAGGAGCCTCCAGTGTGATGAAATGAATGTTAGATAGAAATAATAGATACAGATCCCAGAACTGGAGAAGAGAGCTGATGAACAAGATGTATGGATGGCACAGAACAAGTCAGATAGTTAACTGCTCAGTCTAGATGGTTGCTGTAGAAGAGACCTGTGAAGTAAGTCACCGTTTCGCTAAACCTATCCTTTGCTCCAAGGGTGTCTCTATTAATAGTTGATGTGAAATGTAACTCGTATTTTATCTGTACCAATTTAAAATATTAATTAATTCTCTTAATTTTCACACAGTAACAAAATAAATTTCGAACAAGAACTGGAATTTGACGAAATCAGTCAACTGTGATTTATAAAATATATCTGTACATTTATTAATTTAAAATAGAAGATTGGTAAGACACTTCCCATCCATTAATGATGTGTTGATTTCCATGATCTTTATTTCCCTGGATGGGTAGCCCAATGCTACTATTCAGCGAACTGCATAAATGGTCCTTTAATCACCCACTATGATGCTGTTAAAGTATTGCTACTTAAGAGATTTCAATTGGATGAGGATGGCTATAGACTCAAATTTAAATCACTAGTGCCAGATTCTGCAAAAGACTTTACAGAATTTATTGCCTCAATAAAAATGTACTTTTCTAGATGGATTGATCTTGCTAAAATTAAAAAGACATTTGAAGCTTTGTCTGACTTAATTCTAAGAGATAAAGTTTTGTCCTCCATTAGTGGGGATTTTTTATTCTTTTTGCAGGAGAGAAAACCAGATAAGTTGTCTGTTTGTGGAACCTTGGGTAGACAATACCAGGTCGCACACCCAAACAAGAATTTAAGCAAAGATAACATTAAGAATTCTCTTCAGCAACTTCAGCCAGAGTGATAAATTATAACACTTCTTGGCAAAGATCCAATATCACTGACAATAATTATAGATGGAATCAAAACGTTCAATATGGCAACAATAGAGGCAGATATAACTTTAATAAAAATCTCAGCAGATTCGGAGGTATGAAAACTATAATAATGATTATTATGGACCTCAGTCATCAAACAGATATAATGATTATCAAAATAGAGGAGGTTATAATGCCAGATCAGGCAGAGGTAATAGGTCATTCCACAGGAATAATGACAATTACACAAACAATAGTGCTTCTTTTCAAAACAATAATTATCGACAGGCAAGAAACCCAGAAAATGCTGTCGTGGATGTCAGTAACAGACATTAATGCAAACCAAAACATTGTGCCTATTGCTCATGCAAATACTTGCAGTGTTGACTTAGCTAATAGTACCAACTGTACTCAATGCAGTTCTTTTTTTCAGCCACAGAGAGTACCAAGACTTTTGTGTGGACACCCTTTGCCTGTTATGTCATCTATTGAAAACACGGGTTCCTTGGTACTGGATAAGGGTTTTGTAAACAATAAATTAGTTTCACTGTTGCGAGATACAGGGGCAACAAGGATTTGAAAACGGAGATCGATGGTGGACCCATCAGATGACACAGGAAAAGAAGTTAAATGTATTACTTTTGGTGGAACGGTAGAATACTATCCTACAGCGGAGGTATTTCTGGATACACCTTATTTTACTGGTAGAGTGATGGCATGTTTATTAAATAAACCTGTTGCTGGGATTGTCCTTGGAAACATCCCAGGAATCCATGAATGTTCCAGACAAGACATTGAGAAGTGGGAGAAAAAGTGCTTCATAACGGCTAACGCTGTTACTACCAGAGCACAAGCTCGTGCTGAAATGTTAAATCATAATAGTGATTATATTGTGTTAGAGGAAGGTATCAATGATGATGAGCACACCAATGATGTCATGAGTGATGTTAATGATGACATTGATAATGATGAGGGTAATGAAAATGATAATACTACTCTTGTTGTAGAAGATGATTATTTACAAATTGAATTGATTGAGAAAGAATCTTTCATGCAAAGACAGAGAAGATGACTCTTAAAGAAAACTTTTTCAGTTGGTAACATCAATGAAGGTGATTACTGATGATAAGGCAAAACATTGGTATACCTTAAATAATGATATTTTGGTGAGGAATTTTCAAGACGTTGATTCTGTTAAGAAACAAATAATGGTACCTATTTGTTATAGACCAGAGGTGCTACGACATGCACATGATATAAACGCTGCGGGTCATTTGGGTATCGCAAGGACTAAACAGAGAGTTTTGTCTCATTTTTTTGGGGCCAGGTATGACCAAAGATGTAAAGGTTTTTTTGTCGCACTTGTTTAGTTTGTCAGTGTTTCAACTAAAAGGCCTGGTCATAACGCACCCATTCAAGCAGCAGACATATCCTTGCGTCCATTCACAAAGATGGCTATTGACCTTATTGGCTAGGAGTCATAAATTTGTATTAACGTATATCGATATGTGTACTCATTGGCCCGAGGCTACCCCATTGAAAAAAATTTCCAGTGACGATATAGCGGATGCTCTATATTTAGTATTCAGCAGACTAGGTTTTCCCGAAAACATACAGTCTGATAATGGATCGCAATTTGTATCGGATGCCATGAAAAAAGTAACGAACATGTTTGGAATTGAAAGATCACTCAGTTTTTTATATTACGCTCAAGCTAGTGGGAAAATAGAAAGATTTAATAGGACCTTAAAGCAAATGCTCGATAGAGTTACAGCGAAATATCCGCAAGATTGGGATCGAATCTTGCCAGCTGTTCTTTTTGCCTACCGAGAAATTCCCAATTCAAGTACGAAGTTTTCCCCTTTTGAGTTGGTCTATGGTGCAAAGCCACGAGGTCCCATGGCTATATTAAAACAACTACTTATTGGTGCTAATATGGACGAGGAAGTTCAATGCTCTTATCAATATGTCGTAAATTTAAGGCAAAAGATTATTGACGCATGCCAAATAGCAGTGCAGTCATCGGAAAGGGCAAAAGCAAAGGCTCGACTGTTCTTTAATAAAAACAGGAAACTGCGCCAATTATGACAAAAATATACTACTAATTCTATCCCAACAATTTCACGGAATTGCCTCCCCTGCTTTGCAGAAGTGGTCTAACAGTGGCCAAAACTCAAGACTATCTAATCTGGGTCTTCAAATGCGTCTACCTTTGCACAAGATTACTCTTGGCAGAGTTGTTGATAGAAGGATCATGATGCTTCTATCTCAATAAAGTATCCGTAAGATATTTCAGAAGTCAAGAACAATGCTGCGTTTTGGCAGGGCAATTGTTAACGTATATCTGATCCGCCACCTTTTATGAAGAATTAAGCAATTATTACTTTCAGCTCTTTCAAGCCCCCTCCCTGATTTACTCAGTAGAGTTCCTCTTATTATAGTATAGCTATGTTTAAAGTGTGTTTAGTAAATTGACTGAGACAAACATGCAGTACATCCAAAATGATTAAACCGACGTTAAATTTGTTTATTTACAAATAATACATTTAATAACACTAGTCAACAACCAAAATGTACCAGAAATGAAAATAGCTGATCTTAACTAATTTTGGAGTGCTGAAAACGAAAATGACATTTAAAAATGTTGATTGGCTCTAGTTTTCAAGATATATGCTACTAGTTTATTTAATTACGGTCAATTTATATATATGACGCAACTGTTGTGGGCGATTGCATAATTTTTTTCTAATGACCAATAAAAATGTAACTAGAAGTTGATGATGCAATCCTACCTATGATTACATCACCTTTGTGTATAAATATCTTATCTCTGATAAAATTTTGCCATTAGTTAGTGCATTTGTCCTTATCAAAAGTATCGTAGTTAGAAATGCCTAGGACATGTGTGAACAGTGCTAATAATTTCTGTTATATATGTGGTGAGGTGACATTTGTATCACAAAAACGAAATATAACTAAAGTGATTAAGAAGGCGTACAGTTTGTATTTTGGCTGCAGAATAGGAGATCAAGATAAGAGCTGGGCGCACACATATACTGCAATAAATGTGCAGCACATCTTAAACTGTGGTTGACTGGCAAAAGGCAAGCTATGCCTTTTGCAGTCCCAATGATTTGGAGAGAGCCCACTGATCATCTCAACAACTGTTACTTTTGCATGGTCCCTCCAATTGGGAAAGGCATATCAAAGAAGAATAAATGGACTCTGGAATATCCAAACATCCCCTCTGCAATACGTCCAGTACCACATGGCGATGACCTACCAGTTCCCAAAGTGCCAGAATCATTTTCAGCTGCTTCCACTGATGAAGAAGAGGACATTGGTGGTCCTGAACCATCAACCTCAAGCGACCCAGATTTTGAGCAAACTACATCCATTAAACCACACTTAATAACCCAAGGTGAACTGAATGATCTTGTAAGAGATCTGAATTTACCGAAGAACAAGGCGGAGCTTTTGGGTTCCAGATTGCAACAGTGGAATCTCCTGGCAGAAGATGTTACAATTTCTGTGTATAGGAACCGCCAGAAGCCGCTTATTACATTCTTTTTCAAAGAGGGTGACCTTTCTGCTTGCCACAACATTTCTGGTTTAATGGCAGCCCTCAAAATCAATTACATACCGGAAGAGTGGAGGCTTTTCATTGATTCATCCAAGACGAGTCTTAAAGCTGTTTTGTTGAATAATGGTAATGTGTTACCGTCAATTCCAGTTGGTCACGCAGTTCATATGAAAGAAACTTATGAAAACGTTAAGCAGCTTTTGAAGTGTATAAACTACGATCATCATCATTGGTCATTTTGCGGTGACTTAAAAGTGGTCGCTCTTTTGCTTGGACTACAGGGTGGATACACCAAGTACTGTTGCTTTCTCTGTGAGTGGGATCACGAAGTGACCATTACATCAGAAGACATTGGCCAATCAGGCAGTCATTGCAGCCTGGCAGTAAGAACGTTGAGAACCCAGCACTTGTCGATACTAGCAAGATTTTGTTGCCACCCTTGCACATTAAGCTGGGTCTCATGAAAAACTTTGTCAAGGCAATGGAGAAAACAGATGAGGTTTTCAAATACCTCATCAGAAAATTTCCAAGACTGAGTGAAGCTAAAATAAGAGAGGGAGTATTTGTTGGTCCGCAAATTCGAAAACTTCTTCATGATGACGAGTTTCTTTGCGTGTTGCATGGCAAGGAAAAAGCAGCATGGCTAGCACTTAAGTCAGTGGTGGACAATTTTCTTGGAAACAACAGATCTGATAATTACAATGAAATTGTAGAAAATCTCCTTCTGAAGTATAAGAGTCTTGGCTGCAACATGTCTCTGAAAATTCATTTTCTGGATTCTCATCTGGATTTCTTTACGTCAAACTGTGGAGCGGTCAGTGATGAGCATGGTGAACGATTTCACCAGGACATTGCTGCTATGGAGACAAGGTATCAAGGCAATTGGAGCCCTTCAATGCTTGCTGATTACTGTTGGACTGTGACAAGAGACACCTCATCGATTGACTACAAGAAGCAAGCAAAGAGAGCTCGAACAGTGACTGAGTAATGACGGAATGGGTTCAAATGTGCCTTTTTAAAACATGATATGTGAACTTTAAATAATGTTTTTATTTTTTCTATCATTTTATGTTGAAATATCTGTTAATTGAGTATGTAACCACAATTTTTATAATGCTAAAGTAGAAAGACTAGCTGTTCACCCCAAAGAATTAAACAAGCATACATTATTTGTATTACTGTAATGTAAATTCATCATTAAAAAAAAAAACCAGAGCCAATTGGTGAATTTCATTATGATATTTGAAATCAGCATGTCAAAATCAATAAGAAATGGTATATTTAATTTCTGGTACAAATAACTTTTGAAAATTCGTTGACTAGTGTAATCAACTAAGTTTTAACAGTTTAATAAATTGAATAATCTTTAACAGAAAATACTCATCATCGTGTGATGGTAGGTTTTTTTTTTAGGTAAGAAGTCACTCGGCAGCTATTAGGTTTGACTTAGCTGCAAATTGTAGTTTCTTCTCCCGCTGGGTTTTTGGGTTCTCTGCAGATAGCTCACCGGAGTTCTCGCATCTCTGGTCAACATTAAATGCGCAGCACGTTCCAAGTAAGATCAGTGAGTAACTGCAAAGCTTGTCCAGCGTCTCTGGACAAAACATCGGCAACGACATTGAGATTCCACTTTATTTATCTAATGCTGTAATCATACGGCTGTAAAGCCAGGCTGGCTCTAGCTGCCTTTGGATTAGTAAAACGAGCTGTCTGTAAATAACCCAAAGCTCGATGATCAGTCTCAAGAGTGAAGTGAGCTCCCAAGAGGTATCTTTGAAGTTTATTGAAGGCAAAAACGGTAGCCAAAATAATGCAGATCTAGATGACCTATGAGAAGTGATCCACAAACTATGTGAATGATTCAAAAGGTTTGTGATACAGTGGATTTCATCTCATTGTAGCATCCTCTGCAATGAAGAGGCTGACTAATTGGCAAAGGAAGCTATCTCAACTTGATACTAGCATAACCTTTGAAAAGGCAAAGAGTTTTATCAGAACCAGATACAGAAACAAATGGGATACAGAGCACCCAGGACACACACAAAATGATGCATATTACCAGCTCAGCAAAAAAGAACAAGTGTTAATCTTCAGACTCTGCACGGGCCACAGCAGATTGGGAAATCATCTATTCAACAATCTAAAGATGGGAACTACTGATGAGTGTAACTGTGGCACAGATAAAATGACTGCTGAACATCTGCTTCAAAGATGCCCAACTTATGAACAACAGAGAAAGCACTTTGGCCGTTACCAGTACCATTCCTAGAAAAATTATGTGGAGATACAAATAGCTTCAAGCTGGCCATCGCTTTCTTTGAAAATATTCAAGTAGACGTCTGAGAGTATATGAAGAAGAAGAATATTTGCTTTGGGATCCCAGAAGTGACTTGTAATTTGATCAGGATGCTAACGGTGCGGCCAAATCAGATGTGGATATTGAATAAAGGCCCAATTTAGACTCTGACAGGGTTGCTGACAAAAGTAAAAGAAGTAATGGTTTTGATGAAAGATAAAACGAAGGGGGCTGACCAACAAAGTTTACTCCAGTTGAAATTTGTGACTTTTTAAGAATTCAAACGTGTATTGCTTAATTAAGATATTTTGAGAAAAACATAATGAAGCAGCAAGTTTATATCTGAAGGCTACCAATATGCTTTGGGAAGGGCGGAGAGCAACACTGACCAGTTTCTTGGATTGTTTTTTTTGGCTTGACTAATTCTGGGGAACGTTTTTTAAGATCCAAACTGGGAATACATTTTTCGACCTATACTCAAGTATATATGGTGATTTAAATGAGTTAGCATACATCATTGTTCTTTTTCTTGTATGTGCTCATATAAAAAATATGTTTGAAAAATTCTTCATTATAAATATTGCAAAACCAGTGATAATTTGCTAATTCACTTTTGAGATGAGTTGCACTTCTGTTTTTTGGATAGTGAGTATGGAGCAAGATTTAGCTGCTAATCTTAAACCATACAAAAATGGCACAAGAGCAGTACAGCCTCCGGACCATGTCTTTTGTTTTTATTTTATCTTTAATCACTTAGCTAATTAGCCTGATTTAACCTTCCTTTATCAAAAAGCAGATTAAAATATTGACCCAAAAAACACAGTCGTGATTATTTACTCCCCAGTTGAAATCTGACCGACATTCCCCATTAAAGCATTCACAGCTGAACCACAAAATATAAATTTTCTTAATCGTTATGCATTACACAGCCCTACCAAAAAAAAAAATTTTTTTGGTGCCAAACATTTTACTCTTGATTGTACATAAATGAGGCCTGCTCAATCCAAATATCACATTTACTTGTCTGTAGCAGCTCTAGTTTTTGAGATACAGACATTTTTGTATTTCATTAATACAGGGTGACCAAAAAAAAAAAAAAACGGGCCCGCGCGCGCACTTAGTGTGCTCGCGCGGGCCCGTTTTTTTGTTTTAGGGGTCACCCTGTATTATTACAATATTTTCTATATAACGCTATGTAAACAAACTATTGCTGTCTAGTCCTTTACAAAAGAAAACTGCTTGTTTACTCTCAGTTTGTTTTCCAAGAATCTTCCCAGAATTGCCTTTTTTAGATTTTGAGCCACTGCATGCATGTTAGTATTCTACTTATTTTATTACACTTCTAACAGAGAATGGCATTATCTTCAAGAAAAGCATGTTTTCTTTCACTGCATTTATTTTGTTATATTTGTGGAGAGTATACTTTCAAAGAAGAACAAAGGAAGCATATTACTGTTTTTGTGAAAAAGGCATACTTTGCTTACTTTAAAGTAAAACTAGGTAACCAGGACAAGTCTTGGGCTCCTCATATTGTTTGCAAAACATGTGTTGAACACCTGGACAGTGGACTTGTGGGAAAAGAAAAGGTTTAAAATTTGGAATACCAATGGTTTGGAGAAAGCCCAAGAACCACTATGATGACTGTTATTTCTGTGTTGTGAATATTAAGGGAATTAATGGAAAAAATCACAAAAAAGTGGAAATATCCAGATTTAGATTCTGCTAGGCGACCTGTTAAACACGGAGATGACATACCAATTCCAACTTTCAGTCAGATTTCGGATTCCTTGCTAGAAGATGAGACAGCAGTGGCATGTGGAACGACAAGTGACAGTGACAGTGATTTCGAAGATGATTTTTCAGATGCTCAACGCTTCGACCAGCTTGAACTAAATGATCTAATCCGAGGTATATATCTCTCCAAGGAATCTTCAGAACTTTTGGCTTCAAGATTGAAAGAAAAAAATACTGACTGCTGAAACAAAGGTTACATTTTATCGCAGCAGAGAGCAAGGTTTTATTCCATTCTTTTGTAAAGAAAACAACCTTGTGTTTTGTACTAATTAATGTAGGAGGTCTTGTTAACAAAATGGATGTAAAATATACACCAGATGAGTGGCAACTTTTCATTGACAGCTCTAAAAGAAGTTTGAAGGGTGTTCTCTTACACAATGGTAACAAATATGGCTCAATTCCAATTGCTCGTTCTACTACAATGAAGGAGGAGTATGCTACAATAAGCACAGTTCTGGAAAAATTGAAGTATTTAGAACATAACTGGATGGTTTGTGTAGATCTTAAAATGATGAACTTCTTGCTTGGCCAGCAAATGGGATTCACCAAATATCCATGCTTTATATGTTTGTGGGATAGCAGGGCAAAAGATATGCACTGGACAAAGAAACAGTGGCCGTTGAGGGATGAATTTAAAGTTGGAGAAAAAAATATTGTCAATAAGCCTCTCACTGATCGAAAAAGAGTTCTACTGCCATCATTACATATAAAGCTTGGCTTGATGAAGCAATTTGTTAAGGCACTGAACAAAGATGGTACCTGTTTTAATTACTTATGCAGAAAGTTTTCAGAATTGAGCATAGACAAACTTAAAGCTGGAATTTTTGGTGGACCTCAAATTAGAAAGTTAATAAACGATCCAAATTTTTCTTGATTCCATGAACAAAACAGAGTCCACAGCCTGGTCATCATTTGTTTTAGTTGTGCAAAACTTTCTGGGTAACTTTAAAGCAGACAATTATTCTGAATTAGTTGGAAACATGCTGTCGAGTTTTTGTGAACTTGGATGCAACATGAGCATAAAATTGCACTACCTCCATAACCATTTACATTTATTTCTGGAGAATCTTGGCGACTTTAGTGAGGAGCAAGGTGAAAGATTTCACCAAGATATAAAAACAATGGAAGAGAGATACCAGGGACTTTGGGATGCCCACATGATGGCAGATTACTGTTGGACCCTTAAGCGTGACTGTCCGGGCATATCACATTCCAGGAAGTCCTCGAAAAGATCCTTTTTGCGTGTTGACTAAACAAGTGCTAGTGATAAAGTTTTATTACATTTTTGGTAATATATGCACAGTAATTACATATAATATGAATGCAGACTAAAGTCAAAATGCCACTGATAGCACCTAACTCTAGGATTGTACATAACAATTGCCCTACTAATATGGTCATTCTTAGTTATCTCAAAAACTAGAGCTGATAGAAAAAATCTGATTACATTTTTGGAATCAGCAACCCAAAATTACCCAAGAACAGCTATAAAATTTAAGGCACCAAAATGTGTGTATACCAGTGTTATCCTTGTCTCTTCTACATAATAATTTTTCTATTTGAACCAAAATTAACTTTGGTATATTTTCAGATGAAAATTTGTTCTCTTGTAACTTAATAAAAATAAATTTAGGTCACAGGGTTTTCTTCGATAGTTCAGCAGACTCCATGTACAACCCAAACAATTGTTTTTTATATTGACCAGCATTCTCAACAAAGAAGAAAAAGAAGCCTTTATTAAGTGGTAAGTCATTTAAACCATTTTTAAAAAACTCATCCGGTATATTTGCATTCAGTTTTGTTGCATAAAGGGTAGGTTACTGTTACCTTATATTTATTGAAGGCTATTGGGTACCGAGTATATTAATGTGCTGCACTGGTCTTGTAAGATATTTTGATATAATAGACAACAGTCTCAACAGTAACGTACGGAATGGCCAGCTTGAATAATCTTGATCAACAGCTTCTTGTACGTTTTATCACATTTAATATGTCACAATACAACATAAGTGTACTTCACTTCTTTTGAGAGCATATGATGATATGACGTTACATCAGTAATACAAATGTGTTCAGTAGCAGCCATAAGCAATAATGTCGTTGTGCCGGTTTAAAGTCAGAATGTCTATGTATCGTCTACAACGCCTTCATACTTTACAAATCCATATTGATTCAAATTACTTACTGTCCATCTCCTTAAGCCACACACAATCAGGCACACATCATAATGAATTGAGTCAATTATCCTGACTCGGAAATATTTTATAACAATAAACACTGGTCTGTCGCTCTCACATAAATATCCGTACACTTCGAAAACACAAGCCAGACACAACTGTCCTAACGATCACCTTCGTTCCCCCCCGCAGAAGACCCTGTCCACGTCATACACTAAATACCTGTGTCACACACATTCCACAACTCGCACGCTTTTACAATCGAAGCGTATTCGCGTTCTGCTCCATTGCGCACAGCGATGAATTACCAGCCTGTGAGCAAAGTGATAGGTAACACTTTTACCCCGCCCCCCCAGCGAAAACTGAAAGTTTTCCATATAGGAAGTCATTTTTAGAAAATGCGAGAAGTTACCGTCCAGTCTATGTCATACCTGAGCAACAGTCTATGGAATGTAGTCAGCATCATGGAAAAATGAGAAAAATCAATGAAAATGTGAAGAAATATGATAGTGAAATTGTGAAGTTTTGGAAAATGAAATATCTGAATGCATTTAATTAAAAGATGAATGAAATGAAAGATCTAATTAATTAAATAGTATTAAGTAAGTATAATAATTAACAAAAAAGAACGTTCAAATGGCGAAGTTCTCCATAGGCGTATCGAATCGATTGTTTCTTGTGTGAGATTTCTTTTCATATGTTGCCTCTTTAGTGTCACAGTATCTGAGCCCCAATATTTTGAAGTTCGTTTGCTGGAATAAGAAATATGATCTTTTTAAAGTTCTGCATCCCAGTCATTTTGTGAAGGATTGCCATTAAGATATGACAAAGAGCCTTATACTGTTTATCTGAGATTGTGGTTGATTTGGTTCATTTACCGCATACGTCATGACTGTCCGGAAATCAGAACATGTGTACTGTTCATGGATCTGGATGTAGTGTAAAACGATTTGAATGTATCCACACAAAACGTCTCCTATCTTGTCTTCAAATGACTTGATTTGTTTCTCTTGATAACGATGGTAATATGTATCTGGTTATGGATATTGTCAAGATAGTGTTTTTAAGTTAGCGAGGTATCTGTAGACTATCAGCAGTGTACCTTGGTCAATGGGTCGCAGCAATGTCATATCCTTGAGAATCGGGCAAGTCTGTCTGTGTACATCTCGACAGAACATCTGCAAGCACATTGGACTTGCCCTCAATAGGTCGAATGATATAGTCATATATTTGCAAATTAATTGCATAACGTGCGACTCGTGCGTTTTTCATGTTGAATTTTTGAAGGAACGACAGGGCCTTCTGGTCTGTCTCAATGGTGAAACGAGAACCAAGAAGGTAACGCTGAAGCTTTGTGACAGCCCATATGATCGCGAGAAGCTCGCGCTCAATAATTGGATATCTGGTTTCTGTCTTTGTGAGCTTCCTCGACACATACATCACTGGATGAAGCATTCCATCTACTTCTTGCATCAAGGAGCCACCAATACCGTACATCGAAGCGTCTGTCCTGAGAATAAATGGGAGATGAGGATCAGGGAGTTTTAAAATTGGTGCACATGAAAAGTAATGCTTTAAATGGACTAGAGCTATGTTGCAGGCCTCCGTCCAGACAATTCTATTAGGGGAGCCTTTCATAGTTAACTCAGACAGGACTGACGTAACTGAAGATAAATGAGGCATAAATTTATTAAAGAACTGTATAAGGCCGAGAAGACTCCGCACCTGCTTCTTAGTCTTAGGAATTGATAGGTTAAGAATCTTCGAGATAGTTTTATCCTCAGTTTTCAGAAATCCATGGCCCACTCTGTGACCTAAGAAAGAAATTTCTTTGAAACCTATTTGAACTTTCGAAGGATTCGCTGTAAGATTATTAGAGCGAAGAATTTCGAGAAGAGATTTCAATCCAGAAACATGTTCGTCCCAAGAGTTGTGGAACAAACAAATGTCATCTATATAGGAGATGATATCAGACCTATGAGAAAATAGTTTCCTCATCATCCGAACGAAAGTCGCTGGTGCGTTTACCAAGCCAAAGCACATGAAATTATACTGAAAGAGACCCTTAGGGGTAGCAAAAGCAGTGAAAGGTTTTGCTTTTTCCCTGAGAGGTATTTGCCAATATCCCTTGGCTAAGTCAAATTTGCTAAAGTAGGTTGCTTTCGAAAGTTTTGACAGTAATTCATCAAGAATTGGCATTGGCTCTGCGTCAGACTCCATTATGGAATTGAGTTTACGAAAATCCATGCATAATCTGATATTATTATCCTTCTTCTTGATTATAACCATTGGGAAAGAATAAGCAGACTCTGATGGTGCAATAATGTTAAGCTGTAACATTTGACCTAATTCTTTTTTCAACCTGATCCTGAAAGTGGATAGGGATAGGGTAAGGCTTTAATTTAATAGGTTTGTGATCTGTGAGTCTAATATCGTGAGTGATTATAGACGTTCGGCCTGGAATATTAGACAGAACTTGCTGATATGACTCAAGAATAGAAAGAATTTGAGATTGTTGTTCGCTGGATAGATCCGGACAAATAGATACATTTACCCATGATTCTGTCGGATAAAGAGACATGACAGGAAGTTGCAAAGGTACATCATGAAAAGAAGTGGGTTCTTCTTGAATCACTGACAATGAAAAGTAAGATGAAGGATGATCAGCAATTACTTCATTAACAGCATCTAAGATAGGTTTGAGATATTCAGGTCTATCATAGAATTGTTTGAGCATGTTGATGTGAAAGGTTTTATTCTTGCCTTTCACGTCAAGAATGTAATCAACATCTGTCAATTTTGAAATAATTTCATATGGACCACTCCACGAAATGAGAAGGCTATTCTCTCTCGTTGGTAGCAGGACGTAAGCTTTGTCTCCAGGAAGTAATTTCCTTAACTTTTTCCAACGGTTTTGAAGAGATCTAGCTTTTTCTTTTGCCTTTTCAGATGAATCAGTCGCTATTTTCCAAGCGTCTATAAGTGTCTTTCGTAGATTCACCACATACTCATAGGATGACTGGCATTCCTGAGTCATCTCCGAACCTGTAAGTAATTGTTTTATTATCGACATGGGTCCTCGCTGTGGAGCACCATACATGAGCTCAAAAGGCGAGAACCCAGTGTGTTCGTTTGGGACTTCCCGATAAGCGAACAGCACTGCTGGGAGCACTCTATCCCAGTCTTGTGGTTACGTCGTGGTCACTTTCCCCAGTAGTTGTTTCAGCGTTTAATTTAAACGTTCTATCATGCCATTGGACATAGGATGATAAACAGAGCTAAGAGATCTATCAATATTGCATAGTTTCATGACATGCGACATGACATCTGACACAAACTGTGTTCCTCTATCTGATAAAATATTGTCAGGGAACCCCACTCTCGTAAAAATGAGGAATAGTGCATCAGCCACATCGGTGGTAGCAATGTGTTTAAGAGGTATTGCCTCCGGCCACCTGGTGCACATATCAATACAGGTGAGGACATATCTATGACCTCTGGCTGACGGAACTGACAGTGGACCTATTAAGTCTATGGTCATTTTTTCGAATGGTCGCACCGAAATATCCACAGCCTGTATAGGTGCATTATGGTAAGCACCCTTTGTAGCCACTAGTTGGCATGTCTTGCACGAACGACAAAATAATTTGACATCCCTGACTACTCCAGGCCAATAAAAATGTTGTAAGACTCTATATTTCGTCCTAGCAAAGCCCATGTGGCCTGCACAGTTTGTATCATGCGCATGTCTGATAATGTAAGGTCGAATATTGGTTGGTACCATAATTTGCTGATGTACCGATGTAGCATCTCTAGCATTACGAATTAATATGTTATTTTTAATTGTATACCAAGGTTGTGACCTTTTCGAGCAACCGACATCATCTGATTTTACCAATTTGAAAAATCTTTTTAAAGAATTGTCATTCTTTTGCATATCAATAAATGATGTCTTCGTTAACATCGGCATAAGATGTTGATCTTCCTCCTTGTCATGATTGTTAGTCATTTCTTCTTCCTCTTGGGCCTGTGCCTGTGCTCTTGTAACGACCATATTAGCGAGTAGTATATGCTGACGTTCCCAGATTTCAATATCTTCGAGTGAACACGCTTTTATACCCACAATATTGCCCATGATTATGTCAGCAAGTGGTTCTGTAATAAACAAGCTTTCACTTGACCTGAGAAAAATGGAGTATCAATGTGCACAATGGCCACAGGATAGAATTCCACCGTGCCTCCAAATAGGACACATTTTACATTCTCCCCGGTGCAGCAAGATGGGTCTACCAACGATTTGCGTACTCCAACAGTTGTGCAACCTGTATCACGCAAGACTGAAACTAGTTGATTATTTAAAAAAACCTGTGAAACATTAGCGAGCCTTTCCCATCATGAGAGGCTAATGCAGGTAACAACGCGGGCACAGGATGACCGCAGGAAAGTCTGGAGACCACATCTGGCTGAAACAGAGTGCTGCATTCTGAACAATTTGATGGATTAAATAAATCAACTGCACACGCATTTGCAATATTTGTGTTTTCCCCATTGGGATTAACTGCTCCTGTGTTACTACTCGTATTATGATTCCAGTTCGAGTTTTTTCGATCCATGCTCCGAGAGCGATTAAAGTTGTTATTACCCCGGTAATAATTCCGACTCTCTCTCTACCATTCTGAGGATTATTAGAATGCTGAGGACACGTACAACCTGGACAGTGTTGAGATGGAGAAGAGTTTTGGTTGTTCTTTGTATAATAGGATCTGTCTCCTCTGTTCATGTAGGTATTATCAGATCTACGCCATCCTCTGTTAGATTGAAAGTAACCCTGTGATGGTCTATTTCCATCAAAATATCTTTGGGAGTTTCTCTGATATTGATAAGGTTGATTGCCAAAATTGTACCTTCCTCGGAAAGATCCACTATTTCGGTCATTATTCCTGCCAAAATTTCGATCCATACTTTGCGGTCGAGCTCTAGGGTTGTTTATCTGCACTGAATGAGCTGATGCAACAGGTAATGCCTCTTTAATAGTAGAGTTGTTCACACTCTTCCCTGGGTGTGTCGTCATAAACTGGCGCCCTAACAACTCAAGGGATTGTAACGATTCTGGCTTCCGTTTATGTAAATAGGCCAAAAAATCAGGGCTAATGGAAGAAAGTACTTTGTCTCTCAAAATAAGGTCCATCAAGTCCTCATATGTATGTTTGATTTTAGCCAACTCAATCCAACGATTGAAGCATAACTTTATAGTTGAAATGAACTCACTAAAGTCCTTGTTGCTTTCGGGTGTGAGTTTTTTAAATCTTAGCCTGTATCCATTCTCGTCTAATTGATACTTTCTTAAAAGTAATGTTTTAGCTGCCTCATAAGATTTTATGTTTTCCTCATCCATTGTTGACACAGCTGTCAACGCTTCACCTGTCAGTAATGACATTAAATGTATCACCCATGATGATTTTTCCAGTTTGTATTCCTCACACACTGTCTGGAATCGGTTTAGGAAGCACGAAATGTCGTCTATATTTTGATTAAATTTAGGTAAGTGAAGTTTAAATGATGAAGCATGTTCTCTCTTGACCGAACCTGCACCTTCTTGATTACTCTGTTTATTACTAGCTTCCACTTTGAGTCTCTCCAACTCTACAGAAGCCATTTTTTCTTCATGCAGAAATTGGGCTTTCTTAGCCTCTAAATCTATCTCATCTTGTCTTTTTTTTTCTGCCATTTCATCTTGTCTTTTCTTTTCTTCAAATTCTTCTTGTCTTTTCTTTTCTGCTATTCTTTTCTTACTGAATTCGTTCATCTTTTTCGATCTCTCTCATTCTTGCTCTATCATCCCTCTCCAGTTTCTTTTCTTCTCTTTCCAGTTGCTCCATGGCAAACTCTTTAAGCTCTTGGCCTTGCATTCCCATCTCTTTACCTAGCTGGATAAAATGCTCCAGACTAGACATTATGTAAGTTTAAGTATATATATATATATATATATATATATATATATATATATATATATATATATATATATATATATATATATATATATATATAAGTTACTTAGTCTGAATATGAATATGGGTACTGATGAGCGATAAACAGCACCAATGCCAATTCGTTAAAATTCAGTACTCTGCAAATGTTACTTAGCAAGTAATCAATGCAAACAAAAAAAATTAGTGTCGTACACTATAAGACAGAACACGTAGTACGATAGTGTAGCAACAGAAGAAAATACTAAGGTGTAGAAAAAAGGATAATGTTTGAAATATATGCTTACACTATAAGGTTAGACTAGAAAAGACGAATTTACAACAAAAATCCATATATCAACATAATGATAGCTAGAGAAGACCAACAATAGACGTACAAAAATGGAGAAAACTAAATTTAAAAAAACAACTGACAAATACAAACAACAGTGAAAAAACAGGACAGCACGTCTATAACATAAAGTAAATATAGTATATTCACAAAGAGCGCTTTCCACACAGCATTTTGAGCCGGGCCTCTTTGAGAAAATATTACATAAATTTCCCTACTGACACCCTTGATTGCAGACCCGTCCGAAGATGAGATGTAATTCTGCTTATCAAGGTCCTACAAACCCCAACAAACATAAAACAGATAAACAAAAAGGCTCTACTATAGAATTGTGTAAGACTAAGGCTACAACAAACTAGTCCACTTATCTTTTTATGATCCTTCCTCCGAAGTATAAATGCACGTGACAGTATTGTTGCCTCCAACATATGCAACAGGTAGAGTGAAATTTCTTCGATGCAGATTGCTCCCACATGTAGAACTATCCATCTTGTTTCACTGGTTGAATGACTGTGCTTTGTCTTGACTGCAGAAATGTTGTTTGATTACTTTAATTTTTCCTGACGAATCCAACCTGGAACTGCGTAGAGTGATGATAACTTTCGTCTCAAAAAGGTTGATGAAGAAAATACGAACTTCTATTGGTAAAGTTCAGCAAATATTATGATTGAAGTGTGCTGTTTACTCTTTAAGTTTCTTTTTGCCGGCCCTAGTTTGAAGAAAACCGGTTGGCATAGGTTGCGCAGAAATTTCTATTGCTTTTCGATATTGTAAAATTCGTCGATGTGGCTAGGGACAGTAGTATCATTTGATAAAATCTTGTGGGTAGAACGAAATCCCGTGTACATTGGCCACCACTTTATACTGTTACCTTATACTTATTGAAGGCTATTGGGTAACGAGTATATTAATGTGCTGCACTGGTCTTGTAAGATATTTTGATATAATAGACAACAGTCTCAACAATAACGTACGGAATGGCCAACTTGAATAATCTTGATCAACAGCTTGTTGTACGTTTTATCACATTTAATATGTCACAATACAACATAAGTGTACTTCACTTCTTTTGAGAGCATATGATGATATGACGTTACATCAGTAATACAAATGTGTTCAGTAGCAGCCATAAGCAATAATGTCGTTGTGCCGGTTTAAAGTCAGAATGTCTATGTATCGTCTACAACGCCGTCATACTTTACAAATCCGTATTGATTCAAATTACTTACTGTCCATCTCCTTAAGCCACACACAATCAGGCACACATCATAATGAATTGAGTCAATTATCCTGACTCTGAAATATTTAATAACAATAAACACTGGTCTGTCGCTCTCACATAAATATCCGTACACTTCGAAAACACAAGCCAGACACAACTGTCCTAACGATCACCTTCGTTCCCCCCGCAGAAGACCCTGTCCACGTCATACACTAAATACCTGTGTCACACACATTCCACAACTCGCACTCTTTTACAATCGAAGCGTATTCGCGTTCTGCTAAATTGCGCACAGCGATGAATTACCAGCCTGTGAGCAAAGTGATAGGTAACAGTTACCTTGTGCATCATACACCCTGAGCGAGTGTGGATCGCAATGGGAAGGCAAACCCGGTCTTAAAAAATGCTGTGCAGAAGTCGGATGTGTCGACCGAAAGGTGCAGATATCACAGCTTAGGCGTAAACAGACACAACGCAACGACCGTCCTTTTCAGGACGAACGAGGAAGAAGAAGAAGAAGTAAAGTAAATTTGATTTTAGGATGATTATGCTTTGTCCTTGACTTGGTCCCCATGTCACATTGTCTGCTGCAACTGCAGAAGACAGCTGAACTGGAAATCAACTCCTGGAAACTTGGACCACAGATATAACATCACCCAGTTCTCTTTATCGTAAGTGTTAAAACAACTCAGTCACTATTTTTTGTCTGTGAAGACCTGTGTAGACAGTTTAAAGTCAAAATAAAGGAGCACAGAAGGTGTTCACAAAGGAATACAAAATTGCAAGGGGCATGGCTTTTAACCCTCATGGAAATTCTTACCAAAATAATGCTCCTTTATCAAAGTGGATGTAATAGCACACTATTACATCCACTGCATATGGTGCTGTGCCAGTGCTGGGAAGAGACAACTATTCCTCAAGACATGCGAGATGCCAAGATTGTAACACTGTATAAAAATAAAGCAGACAGAAGTGATTGCAATATTTACAGAGGCATCTCTCTTAGTATTGTTGGTAAGGTTTTTGCCAGAGTCATCTTAATGCGACTACACAAGTTAGCTGAGGGCATATATCCAGAGTCAAAGTGTGGATTTCGAGCTGGTAGATCAACAACAGACATGATCTTTTCTCTCCACCAGCTTCAGGAAAAATCAAGAGAGCAAAAAAGACCTTCATATATTGCCTTTATAGACCTCACAAAGGCATTTGACCTGGTTAGTAGAAATGGACTCTTCAAAACCCTCCTGAAAATAGGCTGCCCTGCTAAATTCCTGGGAATGATAAAGTCATTCCATGACGACATGAAGGGAATAGTCCAATATGCTGGAAGCACATCACAACCCTTTGACACACAAAGGGGTATTAAACAAGGCTGCGTTCTGGCTCCAACCCTCTTCAGGATCTTCTTTGCCTCACTCTTGAAACATGCATTCAGAGATGCAACTGAAGGAATATGCCTTCACACGAGGTCAGATGGTCGTCTGTTTAATCTTTCAAGGCTAAAGGCAAAAACAAAAATCAGAAGGGTCACTATAAGAGACTTGTTGATCGCTGATGACGCTGCAGTCGTCACTCAAAGCCAACAGGAGCTTCAGAGCTTGATGAATCGCTTCACCCACGCATGCAAGGACTTTGGCCTCACAATAAGTCTAAAGAAAGCAAATGTGCTGAGTCAGGATGTGGGTGCTGCACCAGTTATCACTATCGATAACTATGAATTGGCAGTGGTGCACCACTTCATATACCTGGGGTCTACCATCAATGACAAACTCTCACTGGACACAGAAATTGATAACAGCATTGGCAAAGCTGCAGCTACCTTTGCCCGCCTCACATCGCGTGTTTGGGGAAACTCCAAACTCACAATGAAGACCAAAGCTGCGGTATATAACGCCTACGTCACCAGCACACTCCTATATGGCAATGAGACATGGACAACCTATGCTAAGCAAGAAAGAAGGCTCAACACCTTCCATCTATGGTGCCTATGCCGCATCCTTGGCATTTCTTGAAAAGATAAAGTAACAAATGTCGAGGTGTTGTCACGTGCTGGCCTTCAAAGCATGTATACACTGCTTAGACAGCAAAGACTACACTGGCTTTGCCATGTCCGCCGCATGAAACATGGTCGCATCTCAAAAGATATCTTCTATGGCCAACTAGCAGATGGCAGAAGACCAGTTGGGTGACTGCAGCTGAGGTTCAAAGATGTGTGCAAGAGAGACATGAGGGCACTGGACATAAATCCAGCAATGTGAGAGGATGAAGCTTACCGATCGCACCAAGTGGCGATGCTATCTACTGCGCCACCTCAGATTGAGCGAAAAGAAACTCGCACAACAAGCAGAAGAGGAGAAAACGTCGAAAGGAGCACCAGGAAAATAAGCAGCTGAGGGTGTCACGTCAGGGGCGCATTCCCATAGTCAGTTATGAATGAAGGGGCTATTATTATTATCATCAATTTGGGAAATCTGTGGCACTGAGTAAGTCACCGCTGAAGGATTTTTTTATATATCGCTAACAAAGAAAGCGCTTATGGTTCTCACTGTAACAATTCAGGACACGCTGCATGGAGGTGTCATTAACCTTAAGCTGACAACTGCTTTCATCAGAAATAATACCAAGACACACAAATAACATTATAGTTAGAGATTTTTTTTTTTCGTACGCCCGCTAATACTCGAGGCGAAATCTCAGGTTATTATTAATGTCTAACCTGACAATGATTTTACGTGAGTATCCCTTTTTCTTGTACAGAGACAGGTGTCCCTCGCCATTCAGGCAAATATTCGCCGATTTCGGAGGTATCCATTAGAGCTGGGTCGGCTCAGGAGCCACCAATCCCTGGTCGACAACACTCCTTCAAATATTCTCGCCAGGTCTCAAGTTAATCCAGTCCAAATCCCGGTCGGAGAAAAATCCTCAAATGCCGTCGCCCGGGTTTGATCCTGCATCACCCGGTCCCCAGAGCAGTATTGTAACCACTACACTAGCGCGGCTCCATATAGAGATAAAGAGCAGAATAGACCAGGCAAAGACAGCATTCCAGAAATTGAAAACTTTTTAGCATAACATCTTTTCCAGTGGAAGGAAGTGAGTGAGTTCTTCAGGGCCAAGATGCAAGGTCATGGTGTTCATCCAAATATAAAGAATCTTTTGTTCTCAGGAAATTTATATTAATAATTCCGCAGGCAGCTGAGAAGACTAAAGGGGATATCCTCTGCAGACCAATGTGTAAGAGAAGATTACAACATACACCAGAAGGAAGCAGTCCAGATTTTGTAGGCATGTATTGAGGAGGAGAAGAAAGAACAAACTATGACAGCAGGCAAAATTGCTTTAAAAAGAAAAAAGAAAATGCTTTAAAATAAAAAAGAAGAGAAGAGTGTGAAAAAGATAGAAGATACCAGACAGTTTAAAGTTATGGCATGTGAAAAAATTCTAGAATCAAAGTGATGAACAGGGCTAGAACATGAAGTTGTGGAGAGACACTGTCACCTGTGCCAGTTGGAATGGTCCTAGAAGAAGAATAATGTTCCCCATATCAAATTGTTGGTTGATATCCACTCATTGGGAGAGGGATCATTGTATTAAGTTGGAAAAAGAAAAGCAGTTATAATTATAACAATACTGTCACTGTTAGCTCCATTAATAGACTGCCATGAGTATTTATTTACAAGTTTTCAGTTCTAACATTGTTAATATTTTCATTATTGTCTTTGAGATGCCTCTGTCCAAAGATGCATAACTGTAGTAAAGTAGCCATCGGGGAACACATGTTTCCATAGTTTGAGCTTATCACTGTTTTTAGTGTTATCAGTATATCAGTATTGTTATTTTTACTTGAATTCTTATCTATGTTTAATTTACCACACTCTTATATTGTTTCTTCCCCATAGTAGGCAGTGATGTTTTTGCAGCTGGCACTTCATCTGTTTGTCTAAATATTTTATATTTCTAATAACCTGTCTTTTCGTGCTTTGCAGATGTTTTCTTAAACTGCATTATTATTTTAGTACTGTCAATCCTTCTATTGACATTAGCTTCTGATACAGGGTTTCTTAACCATTTTTGATCCACGGACACCTTTGATAGTCTGGTGAAGACTACAGAGCCCTTTGATTGTCCTTTGAAGGCTGCGAACCCCATCTCAGGAAAAATGTTCATAAACACAAAATTTAAAATGTTACATATAAATATAAATTTTAGGTTGTATACATGGACCCTCTAGAAACTGGGGGTCGGAGTGGCTCAGAGATATGGCGTATGGAGTGGCTCAGAGATATGGCGTATGGAGTGGCTCAGAGATATGGCGTATGGAGGGAGTATAATTGATGGAAGTATTTTTCAGAACCAGTGGTACCTAATGATGTCATATGCCCTCCCCCCACCCCCCCCCACCCCTTGATCTCCTGGGTAGTGAGATCGGATGCTTAGTCTTTTTGAATAAGGGCGAAAAAAATAGGAGGCCCGGTGTGCAAATTGCACACATGAAAAATCCCTCGGCAGTTAGAAATTATAAAGAGTAGGTCATACGGCCTCTTCCCTGACAAAATTTTTAAAAATTAGGAAACCTACCCACCACAAAAATATTTAATCCCTCGGCAGTTGAAAATCATAAAGAGTAGGTCATTAAAAATTAGGAAACACAAATATTTGTAGCATGTATGATTCCTGTATACACATATTGAGATTCTTGCCGGTGCTGCGCAGGATCATGCACCGTGCTGAGATCCTCGTGTGATCTAAACGAGAAGATTGGAGCACTGATAGAGTTGTCCGTGTGCAATGAAGTTGGTCCTTGAAATCAAACCAAGCCAAACCACCTAGAATACATTGATGGACACCCCCCCCCCCCCACTCCCCTCAAGGGTTCCGTGAACCACAGGTTAAGAAACCATGTTCTAACATTTGATGTGTTATGTAGAAAATATGAAATGTATAAACAGCTGTGACTTTGATAGTTATCTGTGTTAGCATTAAACAACATATAAAAATAACAGAGTAGACATCACTTAAATGAACTGTGTAATGTAATACTGCTTATATTAAGGTAAATGCATGCTTTGAAATAGTGAATACATAACACTAACCTCTTCGCAGATAAACCTGTTTTATATTTTAGCATTCACATAATTTATTAATTAAATGCAAATGCAGAATGTATCATTTTGAGAAACTGTTTCACCAAGGCACAACAAAAGCAGTATAAAAAAATAAAGCTTATTACACAGGTGCTGTATAAATTGTTTTATTTCATATAATGTTCAGACAGACTCATATGTTACTTTGTCTCTGATAACGTTTCCTTGAATACTACTAGGTTGACTGGCAAGAATCTAAATGTGATGAACTTTGGTTCCTACAACTACCTGGGTTTCGCTGAGAACACAGGCCCCTGTGTCGGCCAGGTAGAAGAGACATGGGTATGCTGTTTCTCTTCTGCCCAAATCCAGTCAGATACTTTATCGCTAACAGAAAGTTTGACGTATATGAAATTTCAGGGGAACAAGTGATTAGAAGTAGAAGCTGGAGGTGGATAGGACACACATTGAGGAAACCTGGATAGGACACTCATTGAGGAAACCTGGATAGGACACACATTGAGGAAACCTGGATAAGAAATACATTAAGGAAACCCGTTGACAGCATTGCATAGCAGTCCTTGTTCTGGAATCCCCAGTATAAAACAAGTAGCTCGAGATGGAGAACACGTGCAACTAGAATTGGAGACAGACATAAAAGATATGGGAAAACTTTGAGCTGATGGCACGGGACAGGAAAACCTGGCATAAGTTTGTTGAAGGTCTTTGTTCCTTGGGGAGCTGATGGCACGGGACAGTGTTGCAAGTGGCTGTTGCAAGTGGTGTGTTGCAAGTGCGTGGTTTGGTTAGCTCTGAACAATGTTCCATGTGATATTAATAAAACAGTTATAAATGTCTGGCCATTGTTTTATCTTCTTGATATTCTTGAGTGATCGTGTATCGTGCCTTCTATGTAAGATTACGCGAATGCAGGGGTGGAAGATTCTGAATAATAATTGAACCTTGGAATACGATTGATGTGACAAGTCGGTTCATAGAGTCCACAAATATTTAATACAGTTTACACGTCAAGACGATTCATGCATGTTGATCACAAAGGTACATATTATAACTTGAAAATATATGGCATAGATATGTAGATATCCTATCAGTCCTTGTCCAATAATCAAATTACTGTATGCAGATTGTCATAGCTGTATGCACGCGCGGTTGGGGTTTTCCAACGGCCGACAGTGAGTCTATGAGTCTGGCAAAATCAAATACTATGGACTGTAATTCATCCTTCCTTAATTTTCACTTTCGTACTGACCTTTAATCATTTCAAATCTTCGTAATAGCAATGGACTGACCCATATCCGTACTTGCATAAAATATATCTGTATGTCAATACCATGCTCAACATTGGAAGGAAAGTCAGACGCGTCTTAACAGCTTGACGGTCAATGTAAAAAGGGTATGGTTTCTTAGTTACCGACTGTGTCCTAAACAACGCTATACACGTCATAATCGATCGTGTATGAAGCGTTCAGTAATTGAAACATCTATCGCAATATATTAAATGTCTTAACCTTTACAATTGCACGTCTGGTAACCTTTAGCAGACGGCGTTAATATCATATACCGTAACAATTCCCTGTACACCGGGGAAAAAAAAATCGATAGATTTTTTTTCAATATCTATCCGACTTAACAATTTTTCAAAAAAATTTAACACAATTGTGACATATGGCCGACGATGTTCTGAGTAGAACCGTGTTGCGGTCGTGTCAACTAACTATTTGTCATAGTCATCTAATCATAAATCACATTATATATCAATATTATACATATCATTATATCAACTAAATAAATGTCCAATGTTAATAGTGAATGAGAAAATTAAATTAAAGTAAGGTCTGTCGTATTAGTATGTCATATAGGAATTAATTTGACTAATTAAAATTAAATTAATTAATTAAATTAAGAGTTAAATTATTAAGGTTCTAATGTAACGCGATGTTATGAGAGAAGAAAAGACAAACTAAGTAAGAAGAAATAGAAAGAAATTCGAATATAAGTTTTAACTTAATTGTGTGTGTTAAGTGTTAGTGAATAATAACTATCTAATTTAACTAACTAAATAATGTATAGGTACATTAAAAAAAATTATTAATCTAATACTTGTGTGAGATTTATTTTCTCTTTTCATAATTTCTTCTTTTAGTATTTCGTTCTCTTTTTTTTTGTTCTTTCATTTCATTTTTTTCTCACATTTCATTTTATTGATAATAATTCAATTAAGAAGTTAAGTTAACTAATTAATTAGTATAGGATATGATGATCCATCCGTAGTCTTGATCCTGATGAATTCTTTTAGGCAAAAATGTTCAAACGTTTACGTTGGAAAGAAATGTCATTTATCCTAGCATCCAAGAATTAAGTATACACAGGAACATCAGTTCGGTTTGTCGTCAGATATAAATCCATGATTGTTCAAAGAGTATTCATATCTCGTGTATGGACGTTAGACGAAGTTTGAATGTCTATATATACCTTGATTGTCTTTTAATTCAATTCTGTGATGCATATAGTGTTTATAAAGTTTAAATTGAAGGCAAGGTTAGTTCCTTTATAGTTGATACTTCGTTCAATCCAATGTAGTGCTGATTGAAATAGTTTAAGAGTGTCAATGTTGATTATTCGTCGTCAATAGGATTACGTGACAATGCATCTGCCACACAATTTTCAGTGCCAGGAATATGTTCAATGGAGAACTCGAATGGCTGTAGGATGATTGAATATCTGGCAAGTTTCTGGCTCTTATGATTAGATCGACGCAAGGATGCTACAGCACGTTGGTCCGTCTGTATGGTAAAGGGAGCACCGAGCAGGAATTTTTCAAGCTTCGTTATTGCCCAGATCACAGACAAAAGTTCCTTGTCGACTGTTGAATACTTTGTTTCTGCCGGCTTCAGCTTTCTTGATATATATAAGGTGGGATGTAGAATGCCATCATGGTTCTGGAGCAGGCATGCACCAATGCCGTAGTTACTAGCATCTGTTCGTAAGAAAAATCTTTTGGAAGCATCGGGAAGTCTTAAAATTGGTTCATGTGAGAACAAATTTATAATTTTGTTGAAAGTTTCATTGCATGTACCAGTCCATGTCACCTTCACCGGCATATCTTTTTTTAACAATGAAGACAATACAGCCGTGATGGATGACAAGTTTGGTATGAATCTACTGTAATATTGAACAAGTCCTAACAAACTCCTGACCTGTTTCTTCGTCTGAGGAATTGCTATGTTTAGAATTTTGGAGACTGTACTAGGTAACGTTCGGATATATCCCGATCCAATGATATGTCCCAAAAAGGTTATCTCATTACACGCGATTTGCACCTTTGTAGGTTTAGCAGTTAGATGATAATTCCTTAGAGTGTCAAAAACATATCTAAGTCCCGAAACATGTTCCTCAAACGACGAACTAAACAAGCATATGTCGTCAATATATGTAATAACGTCTGGTCTACCTGATAAAATTTGTCGCATCAGGCGAATGAAGGTAGCTGGCGCATTAACAAGCCCAAAAGGCATCACATTCCACTGGTATAGACCTTGTGGAGTGGAAAATGCGGTGTAGTACTTAGCCTTTTCGGTCAGTGGTATCTGCCAATAACCTTTAGTTAAGTCTATCTTACTAAATATAGTTGCGTTGGATAGACGTGGCAGTAAGTCGTCGATAAGTGGATGTGGTTCGCTGTCAACTATAGTCTTAGCATTTAATTTTCTATAATCAACACATAGTCTGATGTTATTGTCCTTCTTCCGGACAATCACTAATGGAGAAGAGAATGGCGAATTACTAGTCTCAATGATTCCCAGAGACAACATCTGTTCAAGTTCCTTAGTAGTTTTAGCAAGGAAATGTAAAGGAACAGAATAGGGATGTACACGAATAGGTGTATCATCATTGAGAGTAATGTCATGACTGATAGCCGATGTGCGACCCGGGACGTCGGTCAACACATCTGGATAAGATTGTAATAGATTAGCAATCTGTAGACGCTGTTGCGGTGTAACCGTTGAAGAGATGGTTACATCCCGCCAAGATTCAGTAGGTTGAACTACTGGTACAGGTAACGGTAACTGTACCTCAGGAAAAGAAGATTCTTCTTCCTGGATGACAGATAAGTTAGAATAATGACAAGTGGATACTGTGTTGTCATCTAGTTCATGAAAAATTGACTGTAAGTGTTCAGGACGTGTATGAAATTGCTTGAGCATGTTAATATGAAATATCTTTTTGTGTCCCTTGATATCTAAGACGTAATCAACGTCGGAAATTTTATCAATGACTTTGTAAGGACCATTCCAAGATATCAATAATTTATTGTTATTGTGAGGAAGTAACACATAAGCCTCGTCGCCTGGGAATAATTGGCGTAATCGTCGAGACCTATTTTGTAGAGATCGAGCCTTAGCTTTTGCAGCCTCAGAAGAAGCTGTTGCCAACTGGCAAGACTCAATAATGTTCTTCCGAAGATTAATCACATACTCGTAAGATGACTGAGTGTCCTGAGTCATCTCGTCGTCAATTAATAAGTCTTTTATTAGTCCCATAGGACCTCTTGGGGGAGCACCAAAAACTAATTCAAAGGGAGAGAAGCCAGTTTGTTCATGCGGTACCTCCCGATAAGCAAATAGAACAGCTGGGAGTGCTCTGTCCCAGTCATGAGGGTGCTTAGCAGTAACCTTATGTAGTAGTTGTTTAAGTGTACGGTTAAGTCTTTCAACCGCACCATTACTCATCGGATGATAAATACTACTTAAATTCCTATCAATGTCCCAAGTTTTCATGACTTCCTTCATGGTGTCAGATATAAACTGTGACCCATGGTCTGATAAAAGTTTTCTAGGAAACCCTATTCTAGAAAAGATGAGATGTAGTGCATCAGCTACATCTGTGGTAGTGGTGGTCTTTAATGGGATAGCTTCTGGCCATCGTGTGCACAAATCAATGCACGTAAGGACGAATCTATGTCCTCTGGCCGATGGTAGCAATGGACCAATAATGTCTATTGCCATCTTGTCAAAAGGTCTCACTGAGATATCGCAAGCCTGAATAGGCGCCGTGTGAAAAGCTCCACGTGCTTTCACTTCTTGGCATGTAGTACAGGAACGTACATACTGCGAAATATCTCTTGACACCCCTGGCCAAAAGAATGAAGACAGTACTCGAGATCGTGTTCGAGTATATCCCATATGTCCAGCACAATGTGAGTCATGTGCATGTTGAAGAATGTACCGTCTAAAAGTATATGGGACCATAACTTGTTGTTTCATTTGTGATTTGTCATTAAAACATCTAATCAATATGTCATTTTTAATAACAAAACAATGTTTGTTATTATTACCTGAGGATAGATTGTCAACTTTATCAACCAACTTAAAAATTTTTTTTAAAGATTTATCCTCTTTTTGTTTGGTTGCAAATGTTTCCCTGTCAATAGGTGAATTGACTACAAATTCCTCTTGGTTGTCTGCATCCATTTTATTATCATCAACTTTCTCCATGAGTTGAGTCTGCGCTCTAGTCGTCACGGCGTTTCCAGTGCATAGGTTATGTTTCTCCCATTCTATAATCTCATCTGGAGTACAATCTTTACTGCCGTGTATACGACCAACCATCAAATCAGCTATAGGCTTTTTTAGCATACATACTTTTACGTTCCCTGTGAAAAAAGGAGTGTTAACATGAATAATAGCTGTGGGGTAAAACTCTATTGTTCCACCAAAAGTCATGCAACGGACATATTCCCCCGTTGCACAGCTGGGATGTACCAGCGACTGTCGTACACCAATCGTTGTGGATCCCGAATCCCTCAACACTGAGACGACGGATCCATTAACTAATCCTCTGTTAAAAATTAGTAGGCCTGTTCCATCGTTGACTGCAAGACCTACCTGTGGTATAATATGTCCGCAGTTAAGCACTGTTTCTTTCGCCTTCTGAAAAATAAGATTGCATTGCTGGCAACTATTTGCCACATTATAATTAATAGCAAAACATGCAGCAGAAGACTGTGTTGTATTATTGTCAAGTGGGACCTGAGCTATAGGGGTAGTATTATTTGTAACTGCCGCCCCTGTATTATGGTTGTAATGAGATGATCCCCGAGAATGAGATCGATTCCGAGTATAATTGTTAGAATTATCTCGTCGTCCTCTATAGTAACTATTATCTCGATGTCTCGAGCCATGATTATTACCATTCCAGTTACTATTATTATTGGGAGTATGTGATCGATTATAATGAGTGTTATGTTGACCATTGTGGTAGTTTGTTTGAGGTGAATAATTTCTATCTCGTGATCTACCTCTGTTGAACTCATTTTTATTGTTGAAATCATTATTATGTCCCTTCTGAAAGTTAACATTGTGATTTCTTTGGAACCTGCTTCTGTCTACACTGTGATGTCTTTGTTTGTTATTATGATTGTAGGCCATATTAGACGCCACAGGTAGAGGTTCTCTTAATGAGGAGTTAGAAATGGTTGCATTCGGATGTGCCGAACAGTAGTTTAAAGAAATTTTTTCTAACTCATCCATAGTACCTGGTTTACGCTCCTGCAAATATGCAAAAAATGGCTGGCTAACCGAAGATAATACCTTATCCCGCAGTAGTAAATCAACTAATTTGTCGTATGATTTGTTGACTTCTGCCAGTTCAACCCATCTATTAAATGTATTGCGTATGTTCGCAATGAATCCTGCAAAATCCCTTGGAGATTCAGGTAAAATTCCCTTAAATTTCAACCTACAGTGTTCCTCGTCCAGGTGAAACCTTCGTAAAAGCAAGGACTTAATAGCACCGTAGTTATTAGCTATTGATGGGTCAGCATTTTGAGAAGCTGTCAGTGGTTCTCCAACCAAGAATTCATTTAATTTGAGTACCCATGACTCTTCAGGCAAATGGTTAGATTTGCAAGTCTGTTCAAAACGTGCCAGGAACGATGAAAGGTCGTCGACGTTCAAGTTGAAAATGGGTAATTTAAAGTTGTAGAAGTGTTTAGGTTGGCTGGATGATGATCCATTTTGTGCGTTATTATTCTGGTTTGCATCAGCACTTTGTGCTTGTAATCTTGCTGTCTCCAATTTAATACGCGCCAATTCCATTTCTTGTTGTAAAATAATTTCCTCTCGTTTCAATTTATTCTCTTCTTCCTGTTTGGCGATTGTTCTTTGCTCTTCTCTTTCACGTTGAGCAATCTCTCTCAATCTATTTTCCTTGGCAATTTGCTTCATCTCAAGTTCTGCTTCCTCTTTCTTTAATGCAGCTTTTTTCTCTTCTTCCTCTTTCTTTAATGCAGCTTTTTTCTCTTCCTCTTTCTTTAATGCAGCTTTTTTCTCTTCTTCTTTTCTTTCATATTTTTCCAGTTCTGATTCAGCAAACTGACGAAGTTCTTGAGATTTATAACCATATTCACGACCAATCTTAACGAAATGGTCTATAGTAAGCATTTTGACTTTTATCTGTAAGTAATTATTGATAATTACTGATTAAAATAGTCAATAGTAGCTTCAGAGTAATTATTATACTTACTCAACTTAGAAATATTCAATATAAGTAATCACAATAGTACTGAACTTAATGTCTAAGTTCAACTAATAGACAATATTTTGTAACAATATTGTATCTAAATAATACTATATCATAAATAGTTATGATATCTGTTAAATATAATGTAATTATATCACACAATTAATCTCAATATCCAATAATGTTGGGTATAATTCCTAGTAATTATATTGTTCAATGTACTAAGTCACTCTCTTAGTACCAGAAAAGTATATTAAATAATATACAATGGGTCTATTACCTCAAAGGTAGCTATAAGATTATTTATTTTGTCAATATATATATTATATTATTATGCCCTAGGCATCTATGATAAATTGTAGTGCTACTTTCTTGGACTATCACTGCATAATTATGCAATGTCCCATATTAACCTTAAATTTCAGAAAAAATTAATTAAATTAAATTACAAGTGTATTATTGCATATAATTATCATATTATTAATGTAATATTAATATATATTATGAGGACAGACAAGCAATGATGCAACTAAAGGGTACAAACAATGTTAAGACGCAAACAAGACATTTTCACAATTAAAAATGAATTTATGAACTAAATAAAATAAGCGGAAATGTCACAGACCAAATGAAGGGCAAGGTCTGACCGGAGGTCAACTGAATATTCAAGGTACACACAAAAAAAAATGACTGCGAAAAATGATGACGTCACAGGACTCATAACGGACGAAAATTTAATAATCATAAAATAAATGATAGTCAGAGGAGAATGGACGAAATAGTAACGAACATGGTACAGAACTGAATAAAATTATTAACTGAATACGAATAAAATACACCAATTATCTACGGGACAGTACAGCTAACGCAAAATCGTCAAACGATAGCAGATTTGGACAACAAGTCCAATGTCAAACCTCAATGGGGTTTCCAAAGGTGCAATCGTTTAACTGCCCTAAGAAACGACCGAAATTAATTCAGGCATCGTGAGAGCCGCAGAATTTAATTTCAGTTCATCCTCCCTACCTCCAACGATTAGTAACAAATACATACGATGGAAAACAAATTTAACATATATACATGAAAATACATAGACATGCCTGATCAAAGCAAAATGGACTCAGTATTACGGTTTTGCAATGACGACAATTTAAACAGCTAGACTTATCTTTCCCGTTGCTTCGATCAGTGCTATAGGTCGTCAACAGCTAGGCTAATGCCCCTGACTGCCTGCTCCTGTAGTCCATTTCTTGTGTCTGCTTCAAATGACTTATTTTTCCCTTGGTTAGGCTTAAAAGAACGACTTCAGTTTCTCCGATAGTTTCACCTACACGAATTTCAGTGACGTCGCGTTGTTAGGCATTAGACTGAGTTCCACGTCATCTTCAGCTGGATCATGTGATCGAAAACTGATCGTAAATATTTCCTTCGAAAGTCATTCAAAAAATTTTTTTGTTTTTGGTTGTTTTCTCGTCCCCAGACACCGGGCACCACTGTTGCAAGTGGCTGTTGCAAGTGGTGTGTTGCAAGTGCGTGGTTTGGTTAGCTCTGAACAATGTTCCATGTGATATTAATAAAACAGTTATAAATGTCTGGCCATTGTTTTATCTTCTTGATATTCTTGAGTGATCGTGTATCGTGCCTTCTATGTAAGATTACGCGAATGCAGGGGTGGAAGATTCTGAATAATAATTGAACCTTGGAATACGATTGATGTGACAAGTCGGTTCATAGAGTCCACAAATATTTAATACAGTTTACACGTCAAGACGATTCATGCATGTTGATCACAAAGGTACATATTATAACTTGAAAATATATGGCATAGATATGTAGATATCCTATCAGTCCTTGTCCAATAATCAAATTACTGTATGCAGATTGTCATAGCTGTATGCACGCGCGGTTGGGGTTTTCCAACGGCCGACAGTGAGTCTATGAGTCTGGCAAAATCAAATACTATGGACTGTAATTCATCCTTCCTTAATTTTCACTTTCGTACTGACCTTTAATCATTTCAAATCTTCGTAATAGCAATGGACTGACCCATATCCGTACTTGCATAAAATATATCTGTATGTCAATACCATGCTCAACATTGGAAGGAAAGTCAGACGCGTCTTAACAGCTTGACGGTCAATGTAAAAAGGGTATGGTTTCTTAGTTACCGACTGTGTCCTAAACAACGCTATACACGTCATAATCGATCGTGTATGAAGCGTTCAGTAATTGAAACATCTATCGCAATATATTAAATGTCTTAACCTTTACAATTGCACGTCTGGTAACCTTTAGCAGACGGCGTTAATATCATATACCGTAACAGACAGGAAGACCTAGCATACGTTTGTTGAAGGTCTTTGTTCCTTGGGAAGCTGACGGCATGGGACAGGAAAACCTGGCATATGTTTGTTGAAGGTCTTTGTTCCTTGGGGAGCTGATGGCACGGGACAGGAAAACCTGGCGTAAGTTTGTTGAAGGTCTTTGTTCCTTGGGGAGCTGATGGCACGGGACAGGAAGACCTGGCACAAGTTTATTGAAGGTCTTTGTTCCTTGGGGAGCTGATGGCATGGGACAGGAAGACCTAGCATAAGTTTGTTGAAGGTCTTTGTTCCTTGGGGAGCTGATGGCACGGGACAGGAAGACCTAGCATAAGTTTGTTGAAGGTCTTTGTTCCTTGGGGAGCTGATGGCATGGGACAGGAAGACCTGGCATAAGTTTGTTGAAGGTCTTTGTTCCTTAGGGAGCTGATGGCACGGGAAAGGAAGACCTGGCATACGTTTGTTGAAGGTCTTTGTTCCTTGGGGAGCTGATGGCAAGGGACAGGACAACCTGGCATAAGTTTGTTGAAGGTCTTTGTTCCTTAAGGAGCTGACGACACGGGACAAGAAAACCTGGCAAAAGTTTGTTGAAGGTCTTTGTTCTTTGGGGAGCTAATGGCACGGGACAGGAAGACCTAGCATACATTTGTTGAAGGTCTTTGTTCCTTGGGGAGCTGATGGCATGGGACAAGAAAACCTGGCATAACTTTGTTGAAGGTCTTTGTTCCTTGGGGAGCTGATGGCACGGGACAGGAAAATCTGGCATAAGTTTGTTGAAGGTCTTTGTTCCTTGGGGAGCTGATGGCACGGGACAGGAAAACCTGGCACAAGTTTGTTGAAGGTCTTTGTTCCTTGGGGAGCTAATATCATAGGACAAGAAAAACCTGGCATGAGTTTGTTAAAGGTCTTTGTTCCTTGGGGAGCTGATGGCTTGGGACAGGAAAACCTGGCATAAGTTGGTTGAAGGTCTTTGTTCCTTTGGGAGCTGATGGCATGGGACAGGAAAACCTGGCGTAAGTTTGTTGAAGGTCTTTGTTCTTTGGGGAGCTGATGGCACGGGACAGGAAGACCTAGCATAAGTTTCTGAAGGTCTTTGTTCCTTGGGGAGCTGATGGCACGGGACTGGAAGACCTGGCATAAGTTTGTTGAAGGTCTTTGTTCCTTGGGGAGCTGATGGCTTGGGATAGGAAAACCTGGCATAAGTTTGTTGAAGGTCTTTGTTCCTTGGGGAGCTGATGGCACGGGACAGGAAAACCTGGCATAAGTTTGTTGAAGGTTTTTGTTCCTTGTGGAGCTGATGGCACTGGACAGGAAAACCTGGCATAAGTTTGTTGAAGGTCTTTGTTCCTTGGGGAGCTGATGGCATGGGACAGGAAACCCTAGCATAAGTTTGTTGAAGGTCTTTGTTCCTTGGGGAGCTGATGGCTTGGGATAGGAAAACCTGGCATAAGTTTGTTGAAGGTCTTTGTTCCTTGGGGAGCTGATGGCATGGGACAGAAGAACTTGGCATAAGTTTGTTGAAGGTCTTTGTTCCTTGGAGAGCTGATGGCATGGGACAGGAAAACCTGGCATAAGTTTGTTGAAGGTCTTTGTTCCTTGGGAGCTGATGGCATGGGACAGGAAAACCTGGCATAAGTTTGTTGAAGGTCTTTGTTCCTTAGGGAGCTGATGGCACGGGACAGGAAAACCTGGCATAAGTTTGTTGAAGGTCTTTGTTCCTTGGGGAGCTGATGGCACGGGACAGGAAAACCTGTGATAAGTTTGTTGAAGGTCTTTGTTCCTTGGGGAGCTGATGGCACGGGACAGGAAAACTTGGCATAAGTTTATTGAAGGTCTTTGTTCCAACAAACCAAGACCAGAAACAGTTTTGGATCTGTTGCTGTTAATGTATGTGATGTCACTAACATGGAATCCTAGTTGTCTGTTGTGTCAGTAAAATGGAATCTTAGTTGTCTGTGATATCACTGAAATGGAATCCTAGTTGTCTGTGATATCACTGAAAAGGAATCCTAGTTGTCTTGATTTCTTTTAGTGTTCATCATCAAGTTCTGTCTTGCATCTGGTTATGGGGCAAAAAGAGCCAGATCTACAATATATTTAACTTATCTGGCTGAATTAAGTTTCTATTGGTTAACTTTACTGTTTCATAATCCAATACACAGCAAGTAAGACAAATGGTGAAAAGAGGCATCCCTGCCACACTCCAGTTCTTATTTCAAAGGGTTCAGCAAGTTGTTTTACATGAAAGAGTAAGCAAGCAGATAAGCCTGTACAGCACATGGACCAAGCTTTTCGTTATTCTGATAAACAGCTATAGTTGTTTTAGAAGTACTTCTGAACTCCGCCTAGGCAGGTCCCAAGCCCAGCTGAAAAAAGAGAAGGGCCGCCTGCATGGAGGCCGTAAGGAGGTAGTCCCTCCACCATGCAAAGGCACAACAGGCCAATTACCTGTTTGCTTTAAATCATGATTACGCGAACTACAAGAGAGAAAACCGGACTGATTCTAAAGGCGACGAACTGGAATGGACTACGGACTTTGACTTATGGAGCTTGGAACACAAGAAGTATAAATGGGAAAGAAGAGGAGCTGGTGGAAGAGATGAGGAAAGCAAAACTAGAAATCCTGACTATAACGGAAAAAAAGAAAAAGGGACAAGGAGTCATGGATCTCGATGGGAACACGCTGCTCTACAGTGGTGTACCCACATCTGAAAGAGCTAAAGGGGGTGTGGGTTGCATTGTGGCCAAAAACCAAAAAGATAGTATCAAGGGATGGAACTTTGTCTCGGAGCGCATTATGGTTGTAAAACTAAAAGAAGGAGAAACCATAGTCAACCTGGTCATAGTGTATGGGCCAAATGAGGATGAGAGAGCAGAGGTCAAGGAGGAATTTTTCGAGCTGCTTCAAAGGACAGTGGATGACTGCCTAGATGAAATTATCATGCTCTGAGATTTCAATGCCAGAGTTGGAAATGACCATGCTAGATGGGGTGGAGGTATCGGATGATATGGAGAAGATACTCTCAATGACAATGGAAAGCGACTCCTTAGATTCTGCAGTGAGCAGAATCTGATCATTACAAACACAAATTTCCCCCATAAGCACATACATGCATACACTAGATGTGAACCAACAAATAATGAAAGGTCAGTGATCGACTATCCCATTGTTAGGAGGAGCTCATTCAAATATGTCCGGGATGCTAGAGTCTGGAGAGGGCCAGAGATTGGAAGTGATCTCTACCTGCTTACAATAAAAAAAAAAAAACAACTGAAAGAGTTGCTCAGCCTAGGAACTGCCCAACATCACGCAAGAAACCAAGTAAACGAACGGGAGAAATGAGCATTAAGACCTACAAGCTGAGAGAGCCAGAAATTAAGACCAGATACCAGGGGCTTATTGCTACAGCGGTGAAAAACTACAGAAGAACAACCTGATGACTTGGAAACCCTCTGGCTTAAATTCAGGGACATCATAAAGATAGCTGCAGCAGAAGCATGTGGTGAAGTCCGACTTGCTAACAGGAGAAAGAGGACACCTTGGTGGACAGAGGAAGTCAAAGAGAAAATAAGAGAGAAGAAAATGGCATGGAAACGTATTGTTAGGAGCTAAAAACACGACAGGACAAATAGCGAAATATAGAGAATATGCGATACTCAGAACAGAAGCAAAGAACAAGGTGCTAGCAGCAAAACAAAAGTCCTGGGAAGAATTTGGAGAAAAGGTAGAAAAAGATGCGCAAGAAAACCAGAAATTGTTCTATAAGACCCTACAGAACATGAGGAAGTAAAAACAATGCCCTCTCAAATTTATAAAAGACAAGCAAGGCAAATTGCTTACAGCCCCGAAGGAAGTAATGGAAAGATGGAAAGAATATTTCTCAGAACTCCTTGATGGTGAGCAAGGTCAAGCATCAGAAATGATAACCACTAGCAATAGATTGGGTTATGAAAACATCGAAATCACACAACAGAAATGGAATCCAGTGGAATTTGACTAAACAGCTTGATGATCTGGATTTTGCAGATGACTTGGCTCTTCTGTCCCATAACCATAATCAGATGCAAGAGAAAATGAAAATTCTCAATGAGAGGTCACAACAAGTGGACCTGAAAATACACGGGGAAAAGACAAAGATTATGAGAATAAATCCAGGAAAAAATGGATAGACTTAATATGTTTAGCCAGCAGGTGGGCTTAAACATCAATTTAAAGAAGTCAAAGGTCATGACGCTCAATGTGAGCAACCCTGAGCCCATATCAGTAAGGAATCAGCAACTGGTACAGTCAGACACCTTCACATACTTGGGATGCATAGTAACACCAGACGGCGGGGCAGGCAAAGACATCAACATCAGAATGAATAAGGCAAGAACAGCCTTTTTTAGCCTAAACAACATCTGGAAGTCCTCTCAATACAGCACAAGCACAAAATTAAGATTATATCAGAGCTGTGTGCTTTCTGTGCTTCTCTATGGTGCGGAATGCTGGAGAGTTACAGAGAAGGAAATGTTGAAATTGTCCTCTATTCACACAACATGCCTAAGAAAAATTCACCGAATCTTTTGGCCGAATACCATCACCAACCAAGATCTGCTTACTCGGAGCCAGCAAGAGGACATGCACACCATCATAGCCGGCAGACGCTGGAGCTGGATTGGCCATGTCCTCAGAAGAGACCCCGATGCCATCACAAGAACAGCTATGCTTTGGACCCCTAAAGGAAAACGAAAGAGAGGCCGACCAAAAACAACCTGGCGGAGGACTGTGGAGGCTGAGATGCAAAGAATGAACCAGAGTTGGGGCACTGTATGAAGGATGGCCACCGACCGAGCAAAGTGGAATCAATTTGTTGTTGCCCTACAAGACGCCACTAGGTGTGATGGCCACTGACTGCTTTGACGGTCGGCGGCTAAGGATCAAAGAAGAAGAAGATGAGAATAAATGCAAGAAATAATAACAAGGTTGAACTTGAAGAAACACCACTAAAAGATGTAGAATCGTACACATATCTTGGAAGTAATATAGACAAAGTTGGAGGGACAGACAGTGATATCAAAATAAGAATACAAAAAGCAAGAGGGGCTTTCATTGCATTGGGAACCATATGGAGAACAAGAGAAATAGTGTGCAACACGAAAATAAGAATCTTCAACTCAAATGTGAAGTCAGTCCTTGTTACGGTAGTTTAATTGGCATTGTCTGCTAGAGGTTAGCAGCATGCGATTTTAGGGGTTACAACGTTTAATGTAATGTAAAAGTATTATTAGCCTAGTGAACGCTGTGACGTTTCAGCGTTGGTAGTCACGCACGGTGACCAAGAGACGGGACCCTTTTTTGAATGACCGTCGAACCGAGAAGACGTGTCCTTGTAGTATTATAGTGTCGGACATGGAGTGCCACACAGTTATATTGTATTATATAATGGACATGGGTCAGTCCACTGTTATGATGAAGAAAGATGAATTTACAGGTTAGTAATTGACTAAACCTTGTCGAGATGAATTAACAGTCCGTTTTAGTTATACTAGTGCCAGACGCATAATCTCACTGTCGGTCGTTGGGATTACCAACCACGCGTGCATATAGTTATGTCGTTCTGCCTACAGTAATTCAGATGTGTGAGACAAAGGACTGATATGCAAGATAGCTAACTCAACATAGGAATCTAATTTATATTTCTGATGTAATTCATGATCAACGTACGATGTCTACTGAATGTATAATAAATTGTTTGTTTGGACTCTAGCCATGACTTATCCTGTCTATGAACATTTGGGAATTCAATTAGTGCTATCATGGTTTCAAAGTATTTAAATCCACATTCGCGTACTTAACATCAAAGGCACGATGCACTAAAAATGATGAACTGTAAACCAGGTTACCACGATTGACTATTAAGCTTTCAACAATCCGTTGGGCTAATTTTCCGACCGCAGCAGATTTGGTTGGCCATCGCTGGGGATTCATTCATTCATTCATAACCCTCCACTCCCAAAGGAGCATAGGCCTTCAACAAACACATGCCAAGTCCTCCTGTCCCGTGCCATCATCTCAAGTTCTTTCCATGTTCTCCTCATCATTTTCACCTCTGTTTCCAACTCTCTTCTCCATGTACTTCTTGGTCTTCCTCTGCCTCTCTTGCCCTGGGGGTTCCAGAACAAGGACTGCCTTGTAATACTATCAACAGGTTTCCTCAGCGTGTGTCCTATCCATCGCCATCGTCTTCTTCTTATCTCTTGTTCCACTGGCACTTGTCTAGTTCTTGTCATCAGTTCCACGTTGGTAACCTTGTCATACCATTTTAATCCCTCTATTCAACGCAAGCACCCATTTATGAAAGTCTGTAGCTTTTTGGTTGTTGTCTTTGTTGTTCTCCATGTCTCTGAGCCATACAATAGGACTGACTTCACATTTGAGTTGAAGATTCTTATTTTCGTGTTGGATCCTATTTCTCTTGATCTCCATATATTTCCCAATGCAATGAAAGCTCCTCTTGCCTTTTGTATTCTTATTCTGATATCACTGTCTGTCCCTCCAACTTTGTCTATATTACTGCCAAGAGATGTGTATGATTCTACATCTTGAATTGGTGTTTCTTCAAGTTCAACCCTGTTATCATTACCTGCATTTATTCTCATTATTTTTGTCTTTTCCCTGTGTATTTTCAGACCCACTTGCTGTGACCTCTCATCGAGTGTTTTCAATTTGTCCTGCATCTGGGGAACGAAAGAAAAAAGGAAAATTTTTCTTGTTTACATACTTTCACTTGAAGAAACACCAATACAAGATGTAGAATCATACACATATCTTGGCAGTAATATAGATAAAGTTGGAGGGACAGACAGCGATATCAAAATAAGAATACAAAAGGCAAGAGGAGCTTTCATTGCATTGGGAAATATATGGAGATCAAGAGAAATAGGATCCAACACGAAAATAAGAATCTTCAACTCAAATGTGAAGTCAGTCCTATTGTATGGCTCAGAGACATGGAGAACAACAAAGACAACAACCAAAAAGCTACAGACTTTCATAAATGGGTGCTTGCGTAGAATAGAGGGATTAAAATGGTATGACAAGGTTACCAATGTGGAACTGATGACAAGAACTGGACAAGTGCCAGTGGAACAAGAGATGAGAAGAAGACGATGGCGATGGATAGGACACACACTGAGGAAGCCTGTTGATAGCATTACAAGGCAGTCCTTGTTCTGGAACCCCCAGGGCAAGAGAGGCAGAGGAAGACCAAGAAGTACATGGAGAAGAGAGTTGGAAACAGAGGTGAAAATGATGAGGAGAACATGGAAAGAACTTGAGATGATGGCACGTGACAGGAGGACTTGGCATGTGTTTGTTGAAGGCCTATGCTCCTTTGGGAGTGGAGGGTTATGAATGAATGACATACTTTCACAAACTGTTTATGATTACAAGAAAGTCACATGATTTGCATAAATACGACGTTAAACGCATGACTACGAAATGCCAATCTGACGTCACTACATCATGCGTAGATGCCGCGCTTCGAAAAGTACAACCTTCAACGCATTCCAGGTTTGATGAAGATTTACATGATCAAGAAGACCAGACGATTGAATACGGTTATCAACAAACCAGGAGCAAACAGTACTAGGCATTAATCTAGTCCGTTGATGAACTGGACATCGCCGGAGCCTTTTAAAGATAAGTTTAGACTTAGGACGGTTTACATTCATTAGCACAATACTGAGTCCATTTCTCTGTGCAGGCATGTCCACTCTATTTGTTATATATCTATGTTATATCTGGGTTTTTTTCGTTGATATTGTCCTTTATTCGTTGGTATGGATGGGCGGCGGATTGAAATCAATTCTATGGCTCCTTGGATGCCACGAACTGATTTTAATTGTTCTTAAGGCCGTTAGTTAATTGCATTTTACGAAGAACCCATCGATGACTTTCCGATGATTTTTGTTCGTTCGTATTTGCAATTAATTGACCTTGCATGCTAGGTGTCTAGTCGTGTTATAACTGGGGTATTCTAGTGTATTTAGTTCTAATTTTTATTCAGTTCGGTAACAATGTTTGTAATCTATCGTGTTTTTTCTGACCTTACTATCATTCAGTTTATATTTTTTGTACAATCGTTAATGAGTCCATGTATACGTCACTAATTTTTGTGTACGCAGGTTAATTTTCTATTCAGTTCATTCTTTGATCTCTCACTTCCGGTTTATTCAACTTAGTTATAAATGCAGTTTTATTGTGAAAATGTCTTTGTCGTATGGTAATACTGTTCTGTAATCCTTTGTTAACACATTGTATTGTTTGTCTTCATCTCATCCATTTATAATTTAATATTAATGCTATAATTTATTCATTAATAAGAGTGTAGATTAATATGATTAATTTTTTATGAGTTTTAAGGAGGAATTAGGGACTTTGCACCAATTTGCAGTGGTGGTCCAAGAAATGGGCAATGCACTTTATAGCTCATGATTATGACATAATATACAATGATTAATTATTATAACTTTATAACATATTAAGACATATTAAATGTTAATTAGGACACTTTCTCAGTACTACAGTGTGAACTTAATAACTATTAAGATTAAATAACCTAATTATTTAGGGATAATACCCATAATTATTGAATACTAATATTAAGTGCATGATATAATTTCAGCACCTTAGATAACTAACTATCATAATTATTTATGATAGATATTAGTGGTTATATATATAATATTTTTACAAAATATTATAGATTTGTGGAACTTATAAATAACGGTACAGGAATACTGCAATTTCTTATATTGATTATTCATACGTTGAGTAATTACAAAATATACATAGATTCTAGTGGTGATTACTAGACATAAGTGATTGAATACTTAAATAATTCAACTTCAAGAATGCTTACCTTGGATCATTTCATTAAAATTGGAAAAGATTGTAATAAAAAGGGAGATGCACTCCTTGAATTTGCGGAACAACAACTTGCAAAATATAAGGCAGAGATGGAAGAACTTGAAAAAAAAGATGCTGAGAAGAAAGCTATTGCTAAGGCAGAGATGGAAGAACTTGAAAGAAAAGAGGCGGAAAAGAAAGCAGAATTAAGACAAGAGGAAGAAAGAAAGGTGGCGAGAGATGAAATCCTACGGATTGAAGAAGAGAATAAATTGAAACGACAGGAAATCATATTGCAGCAAGAAATGGAATTGCAACGGCTTAAATTGGAAACAGCAAAAATTCATTCGCAGGGTGCTGCAGCAAGCCAAAATGATAATGCTCAATCTGGATCTTCTTCCAACCGACTTAAGGGCAATTATTACTTTAAGCTACCACCTTTCATGTTACACGTTGACGATTTGTCATCAGGTCTAGCGCGCTTTGAGGATATATGCAAGGTCAATAACCTTGACAAAACTGCATGGGCACTTAAACTCAAGGAATTTCTGGATGGCGATCCTGCAAGTGCAGCACAAAATATTGATCCGACATTAGCCACAGACTATGAGACCATTAAGACTTTGTTATTACGTCGTTTCCACTTGAACGAAGAGGCATGTAGATTACGTTTCAAAAGTTTGTTGCCAGATAATAATAAAGACTTTACAGGGTTTATTGCTAACATACGCAATATTTTTAACAGATGGGTTGAACTGGCAGGTGTCAACAAATCTTACGACAAGTTAGTCGATTTGATATTGAGGGATAAAGTGTTATCTTCTGTCAGCCCACCGTTCTTTGCTTATCTGCAAGAACGTAAACCAGAAACTATTGATGAGTTAGAAAAAATTTCATTAAATTACTGCACCGCTCATCCAAATGCTAACATTTCTGGCTCTTTGATAAGAGAACCTCTACCTGTAGCCTCCAATATGGCATATCATATTAATAACAAACCAAGAACACACAGTGTAGACAGAGGTAGGTTCAAAGGAAACTATGACATTAATTTTCATAAGGGACGTAATAGCTTTAACAATAACTTTAATAGAGGAAGACCACAAAATAGAAATTATTTACCTCAGTCCAGATACAACAATAATCCACGTAACTCAAGTTATAATCGGTCATATAATTATAATAATGGTAACAATTGGAACAACATCGATAATTATAACTCGAGACATCGAGATAACAGTTACAATAGAGGACAACGGGATAATTCAACTGATTATTCTCGTCATCGTTCTCATTCTCGTAGATCGACAAATTATAATCATAATACGGGGGCAGCCGTTACTACTGCTACAACCCCTGGGGTTCAGAGTTCACCTACTAATAACAAAATACAGTCTTCGTCTACTTGTTTTGCAATGAATTATAACGTGGCAAATAGTTGCCCAGAATGTAATCTTATATTTCAGAAGGCAAAAGAGACAGTTCTGAACTGCGGACACATTCTACCAGAAGTCAATCTAGCAGTCAATGACGGAACAGGCTCTCTGATCTTCAACAGAGGAAAAGTTAATGGATCCGTCGTCTCAGTTTTAAGAGATTCGGGATCGAAATCGATCGGAATCCGTCAGTCACTTGTTCATCCAAATTGTGCAACTGGAGAACATGTCAGGTGCATGACCTTTGGTGGAACCATAGAATGTTATCCAACTGCTATTATACATATTAATACACCTTTTTTCACAGGCAACGTTAAAGCATGCATGTTAAGAAACCCAATTGCCGACCTTATGGTGGGATGTATACACGGAAGTAAAGATTGCACACCAGAAGAGATTATCAAATGGGAAAAAGATAATCTATGCATCGGAAATGCAGTAATAACCAGAGCACATACGAAACAATTAGAGACTATGGACACTGAAAACAAGGAAACAGACAAACATGAAAATATCGAGGTTCATTCTACTATTGACCGAGTATCCTTTGCTGCAAAACAGAAGGAAGACAGGTCACTAACAAAATTTTTTGCACTGGTCAACAAAGTTGACAATCTTGCTATGAACAATAATAATAGTCATTGGTTTATTATTAAAAATGACATTTTATTAAGATGTTTTATGGATAAAACTCAGGTAAGACAACAGGTCATGGTACCTTTTGCTTTTAGACGGTACATACTTCAACACGCACATGATTCTAAGTGCGCAGGTCACATGGGATATACTCGGACACGTTCTCGAGTATTATCTTCTTTTTTTTGGCCGGGAGTGTCACGAGATATTTCACAGTACGTACGCTCCTGTACGATATGCCAAGAAGTGAAAGCACGAGGAGCCTTTCACACGGCGCCTATTCAGGCTTGTGACATATCTGTGAGACCCTTTGACAAGATGGTGTTACGTACATTTATTACCTAAGGGGGTAGTCTTCGGTCCTGCCAAATGTACGCACCAGTTTTATATAGTTATATTATTTCAGCGTTCGATTGATTCACGCACTGACGTGCACAATGCAGTGTGAGTTGCTTTGGACGCACGGGTAACCTAGTTTGGGAATTGTGACGTCATGTTTTGTCGGGGCTGTACGGACCATGTTTATGTCCGATATATATTTCCTTGGAATTTTGCTGGCAAGTTTGGAAGAAGCCATTATGTTGTATGATCTCTACTGGTTCATGTTGAAGCCAACAGTAGTAGGATCAAGTAAGTGTCGCCCCATGTCATTAAATGTTTATTGAGTAAATTAAAGTGTAAGGCCGCTCATAGTTCTGATCTAGCGGGAAATCCATCACTGTATGTTATTTTCTAGAATGGACAGACGGAGTCGGTAGCCTTTTGAATTACCGTAGAGGAAGAATACCTACGAGTACACAAAGTTGATTGAATTATATGCTTCTCATGTTTTATATGCCGTATGTTAGTCAATGCCAAAGTCATGGCATGGATATAGAGAGGTTAGTCAACACAGAACTCTAACCTGGTCGTATTGTTGTGGATGACTTTATTTGGATATTTATATATATATGCTGCCTAAGTATTGTAGGAAGGAAGCCTGGAATCATGGCAAGTCTGATAAGAAATATTACTCATTGAGTATGAATCCGTTGGTCATAAGATACGTCCTTGAGAGAAGGTAAACGGACGTTATTACAATACATATACTATGGCAAAGGAAGGGATCCTTAGACACTTGAATAAGAGGACTTAATTGTTAGAGAATCTTCATCCCTTGAAAAGTGATGATCAACATTGTGATGTATGACCTTTTTGCACCTGTAACTATGACTGTCTTGTTCAACGCCGTATATGTCACGTTCAATAAAATCTATGTACATTCATCACAGCCTTGCGTGCTGCCTATCAGTGACCAGTTGATCACTACTTGTTGGAGTTCGTTTCAACTTAAGAACATTTTCTGAAATATTTTTCATTGAGAAAACATTCGCGTAATGAAGGTCTTTACCTCTAGAAGAAACGACCCAACAGATGGCCATTGATATTATTGGCCCACTTTTACCATCAGCCAGAGGACATAGATTTATTCTCACGTGCATCGATTTATGCACACGATGGCCAGAAGCCATCCCATTGAAAACCACCACCACCACAGATGTAGCTGATGCACTACACCTGATCTTCTCTAGAGTAGGTTTTCCTAGGAAACTTTTGTCAGATCATGGATCTCAATTTATTTCTGAGACTATGACAGAAGTAATGAAGACTTGGAATATAGATAGAAATCTCAGCAGCATTTATCACCCAATGAGTAATGGTGCAGTAGAAAGACTTAACCGCACACTCAAACAAATGTTACATAAAGTTACAGTTAACCATCCACAGGACTGGGACAGAGTACTCCCAGCCGTGTTATTCGCTTTTCGAGAGGTACCACATGAACAAACTGGCTTCTCTCCATTTCAATTAGTCTTTGGCGCTCCACCAAGAGGTCCTATGGGACTAATAAAAGACTTATTGATTGACTCCGAGATGACTCAGGATACCCAGTCATCCTATGAGTATGTAATTAATCTCCGGAATAATATTATTGATGCCTGCAAAATGGCAACAGCTTCATCTGAGGCTGCTAAAGCGAAAGCTAGAACTTTCCAAAACAGTAGTAGACGATTACATCAATTATTTCCAGGAGATCAAGCTTATGTGTTATTGCCACATAACGATAATAAACTACTCATCTCGTGGAACGGTCCATACCAGGTTATCAATAAGATTTCTGATGTTGATTATGTCTTGGACATTAAGGGACATCACAAAATATTTCACATAAATATGCTCAAACAATTTCATACTCGACCTGAACATCTACAAGCTATTTTTCATGAACTAGATGACACTTTCGTACCTAGATGTCACTATTCTAATTTGTCTGTTATCCAGGAAGAAGAATCTTCTTTTCCTGAGGTACAGTTAGCATTACCTGTACCTGTAGTACAGCCTACTGAATCTTGGCGGGATGTAACCATCTCTTTGTCGGTTACACCGCAACAGCATCAACAGATTGCTGAACTTCTACAATCTTATCCAGATGTGTTGACCGACGTTCCAGGTCGCACATCAGTCATTAGTCATGACATCATTCTTAACGATGATACTCCAATTCGGGTACATCCATATTCTGTTCCTCTACACTTTCTTACTAAAACTACTAAGGAACTTGAACAGATGTTATCTTCAGGAATTATTGAAACTAGTAATTCCCCATTTTCTTCTCCATTAGTTATTGTCCGAAAGAAGGACAATAACATTAGACTATGCGTCGACTATAGAAAATTAAATGCACAAACGATAGTTGATAGCGAACCACATCCACTTCTCGACGACTTACTGCCACGTCTATCGACAGCAACTATATTCACTAAGAGAGACTTAACTAAAGGTTATTGGCAGATACCACTAACCGAAAAAGCTAAATACTACACAGCGTTTTCCACTCCGCAAGGTCTATACCAGTGGAATGTTATGCCTTTTGGGCTTGTTAACGCTCCAGCTACCTTTGTTCGCATGATGCGACACATTTTTTCAGGTAGACCAGACATCATTACATACATAGATGACATATGCTTATTTAGTTCATCTTTTGAGGAACATTTTTTGTGTGTTGAATACGTTTTGGACACATTAAGAAGGAACAATTTAACTGCTAAACCCACAAAATTTCAAGTGGCGTTTCATGAAATAACTTTTTTGGGACACATCATTGGAGCAGGATATATCCAAACACTACCCAGTACGGTTTCTAAAATTTTAAACATTTCCGTTCCTCAAACGAAGAAACAGGTTAGAAGCTTGTTAGGTCTAGTCCAATATTACAGTAGATTCGTACCTAACTTGTCATCTATCACGGCTGTCTTGTCCTCATTATTAAAGAAGGACATGCCAGTAAAGGTGATATGGACTGGTGAGTGTAATAATGTATTCCTTAATATTATTGATATATTTTCAAACCCACCAATTTTGAGACTACCTGATGCTTCCAAAAAGTTTATTCTCCGCACAAATGCGAGTAATTACGGAATTGGCGCATGTTTGCTCCAATATCATGACGACATCCTCCATCCATCCTTGTACGTCTCACGGAAACTGAAACCACCAGAAGTCAAATACTCCACTGTCGACCGCGAACTGTTAGCAGTGGTGTGGGCAATAACGAAATTGGAGAAGTTCCTGCTGGGAGCCCTTTCGTAGTACAGACAGATCAAAAAGCCGTAGCATCACTACGACGGGCGAATCATAAAAGTCCAAAGCTCACCAGATTCGCTATTCTCCTTCAACCTTTTGACTTCTCAATCGAATACATCACAGGATCAGATAACGTCTTGGCAGATACTCTGTCTCGAAATCCTACTGATGTCGAGTCCTGAACTATAGTAACGTCGCAGATACTTACTCAAGAGACATAGCACTATAATGGCTGTTCTACATAGACATGAACTATTGCCTACAATACAAGTATCTGTTTACTAAAGACATATTATATACGAAATGAACGAAATCAATTGACTCTATGTTCGTATTTACGCCAGGACTTTGCTTGATATCCATCCATGATAAAACTATTGGAAACATTTCGTGCATCAAGTGAAAATAATAGAAAACACTATCAAAGTAACTCAGTATGCGACATGAATTATTGTCAATAACGTCGATACTTATGAACTGAAACACTTAAACATTTTTTCTAATCGGAATTCACAAGGATCAAGCCTACGGATGGATCATCATATCCAACTTTAATTAATTTTAATTAAGTCGTTAAAATAATGGAAATTAAAATGAAAGGTGAGATAAATATGAAAAAAAAATGAAATTTGGAAAAAAATGAAAGAAAGAAAAAAAAAATAAGAACTCACATGATTCTTAGATAGTGTTATTGTATGTAACTATTATATTATATAGTTAATAATTATGTTGATACATTACATACTATATTATTGTTTAAATTAGTTAATTTATATAGGTATTAACAACTTAATACTAACCTTAATTAATGTCCAACACACATAACTAAGTTAAATTTATACATTACTTTCTTTCGCTACTTTATTCTTCATTTATTTATTTCTCTCCTTAATATATCCTTTCATTTTTCTTACATTAGATTTTCAACAACTTTATTCTTATTACACACTCAATATAATTAATTAGTTTAATTTTAACTCTTTAGATTAGTCTGACGTGACATTTCATTGCGACATATTTTAAGTTAATTAATTATTTAATTAGATATCAACATTAGCCATTCTCTTTTAGTTCATATAAAATGTATGTATAACATTTATGTATAATATGATCATTAATATATTAGATGACTGTTAGTAAGTCGACATGACCACGACACTGTTCTAGACAGAACATCGTAGGCCATATGCCGCATTTTTGTTAAATTTTTTGATATTCATTCAGATAGGTTTTTGAAAAAAAAATCTATCTAATAGATTTTTTTTCCCCCGGTGGACAAGGAATTGTTACGGTAGTTTAATTGGCATTGTCTGCTAGAGGTTAGCAGCATGCGATTTTAGGGGTTACAACGTTTAATGTAATGTAAAAGTATTATTAGCCTAGTGAACGCTGTGACGTTTCAACGTTGGTAGTCACGCACGGTGACCAAGAGACGGGACCCTTTTTTTGAATGACCGTCGAACCGAGAAGACGTGTCCTTGTAGTATTATAGTGTCGGGCATGGAGTGCCACACAGTTATATTGTATTATATAATGGACATGGGTCAGTCCACTGTTATGATGAAGAAAGATGAATTTACAGGTTAGTAATTGACTAAACCTTGTCGAGATGAATTAACAGTCCGTTTTAGTTATACTAGTGCCAGACGCATAATCTCACTGTCGGTCGTTGGGATTACCAACCACGCGTGCATATAGTTATGTCGTTCTGCCTACAGTAATTCAGATGTGTGAGACAAAGGACTGATATGCAAGATAGCTAACTCAACATAGGAATCTAATTTATATTTCTGATGTAATTCATGATCAACGTACGATGTCTACTGAATGTATAATAAATTGTTTGTTTGGACTCTAGCCATGACTTATCCCGTCTATGAACATTTGGGAATTCAATTAGTGCTATCATGGTTTCAAAGTATTTAAATCCACATTCGCGTACTTAACATCAAAGGCACGATGCTCTAAAAATGATGAACTGTAAACCAGGTTACCACGATTGACTATTAAGCTTTCAACAATCCGTTGGGCTAATTTTCCGACCGCAGCAGTCCTATTGTATGGCTCTGAGACACAGAGAACAACAAAAACAACAATCAAAAAGCTACAGACTTTTATAAACGGGTGCTTGCGTAGAATAGAAGGACTGAAATGTGACAAAGTCACAAATGTGGAATTGATGACAAGAAACAGACAAGTGCCAGTGGAACAAGAGTTGAGAAGAAGACGCTGGCGATGGATAGGACACACATTGAGGAAACCTGTTGATAGCATTACAAGGCAGTCCTTGTTCTGTAATCCACAGGGAAAGAGAGGCAGAGGTAGACCAAAAATCACATGGAGAAGAGAACTGGAAACAGAAGTGAAAATGAGAAAAACACGGAAAGAACTTGAGCGGATGGCACAGGACAGGAAGACTTGGCATGTGTTTGTTGAAGGCCTATGCTCCTTGGGGAGCTAAAGGGTATTGAAAGCAGCAGGTAAAAGGTAAAGGATCCCGTTACACACCCATTGAGGCATATTCGGAATATGGAGTTAGGCCCATATTTTCTTGACCATCAGCACACTAGGGGTGATGTGGTCAGCATCACGCCGACCGCCTTAACCTTCCCAGAAGTTGCTCTGGTACGCAATTGGGGCTGGGTCGACCCAGGAGCCGTTTGTGGCCTAAAACAATCCCACCTCATTTGGGGATTGAACAATAGACCACTGAGCAAGGAAGCCTGTGCACTAACCACTATGCTACAGCGACTCCCAAAGCAGCAGGGCATGATGGTATAACACCAGAAATGGTTAAGTACATGGGAGCATCAGACGACCTATTACTCTTAAGGGTCCTACAGGCAGCGTGGTGCAAGAAGACCATATCAAAGGATTGGGAGATTGCCATCATAACACTAATTTTCAAAAAGGGTGACAATCAACAATGTGGAAACCATAGAGGCATATCCCTTTCTCAGTGTCCCTGGTAAAATCTACTCTAGAATCCTAGAGCAGAGACTCCGACGCCTAGCTGAGCCACAATGGAAGAGGTCCAGTGCGGATTCCGAGCTAACCGAAGTTCTCAAGACCTAATCTTCACACTCAGACAGCTGAGTGAAAAAGCCCTTGAGTATCAGAGTGAGATCCATCTTTGTTTCATAGATCTGGAAAAGGCGTTTGACAGGGTCCCCTGGAGCAAACTTTGGGACTGTTTGGCAAGGAAGAACATTCCAGCACCTCTGATTCATGCTATACAGAGCTTCTGCAAGTCTTGCAGAAATTATGTGAGGATGGCAAACCATAAGTCAGATGAGTTAATGACCACCACTGGTGTAAGATAAGGTGATATCCTGTCACCTTATCTTTTCATACTCCTCATGGACGATGTCATCAAGGCATGTAAGGAGAGAACAAGAAAGTATTCAGTGGGGTACTAGAAGAAGAGACAGGTCTGTATTTCAGAGCTGGCATTTGCTGATGATGTTGCCCTGATTGGTAAATCAGAGGCACATCTACAATCCAACCTGCAAGTCTGGAAGGAAGAGCTGGAGAAGAGAGGGATGGTCATAAGCAGCTCTAAAACAAAATCCATGGTGATGTCACGAGAGGAAAGAAGACATCAGATTAAGCTGGGAGAACAGGTCCTGGAGCAGGTCGACCACTTTAAATACCTCGGAGATATTATAGACCGAAAGGGAGGCATCAAAGAAGAGTTGGCCACTCGAAAAGCAGCAGCTGGGAGACTTTTTCAGGCCATAAATCGAGGATTCCTCAGTAAGAGAGAGGTTGGTAAGAAAACGAAGATGGCTGTATAACGCTCCACCTATGTCCCAGTCTTGACATATGGATGCGAGTCATGGGCAATGACTACAACCCACAAAAGCCAGATCCAAACCTCAGAAATGAGGTATCTGAGGAAGGTGGTTGAACTAACAAGAAGAGATATGGTCCGCAACCAGACGATATGTCAAGGCCTAAAATCCCACCCCCTGCAGACCCAAGTAGAACAGTCCCAACTAAGATGGTCTGGCCATGTCTGCAGAATGGGAGAAGATCAGCTACCACGACAAGCATGGGAAACAAAGAGCCAGGAACCCAGACCCCCAGGACGACCCAGAGTCCGCTGGGAGGACAACATTAGACAATCTTTGAAGGACCAAGGACTAGAATGGAACCAGGCCAGGAGGAAGACAGCTGATAGGATAGTCTGACGCTCTCTCTTCCAAACCTCTACACCTCACGGTAGAAGGGGAACGATTAAGTAAGTACTTCTGGAGTGTTAATCTAAATCCTTGCTTAACACATTGTTGGTGCAATCTAAATGATTTCTGTGGGGATACTTTTGATTCTGGTTGTGGTGGGTTAACACAACACTGGTGCACAGATGGCAAAATAAAACAACAATAATGTAGACACATTCACCTATGAAGAAATGAGAACGAAATATGAAGCAATGATGAAATTTGGCACCAAAGCGACTGAACACTATTTATTTTTATCCACAGACATGGTCACCTATAAGGATGATAATTTAGCAACTAGACTAAAGCAGATCTGCTACAGCAGTGGCCACTTTTTTAGTGAGAACATCAAAGGTTGGATCTGCCATAGCAATAATAAAATATGCCACTCCATTTTTAACTGGTGGTATTTGAATAAGAAGCAAAGATTACAGTTAGTAGGTTTAGTCCTTACTTTATTGATAAAATTTAATTACTTTTCCGCTAAGGTCTTTTCAAATGTTTTGAGGTACTTTGAAAAAGAATGTTTCTCATGCTGTAGAAAGTTATCAGCATAGAAAGTCTTTATCAGTATTGCAAGGTTTCTTAATTTGTATATAGGGGGGGGGGGAAAGGTGATACGTCTTAGTAGGACAAAAGATAAGGGAAAAACCTACGTTACGGCCATAAGATCTTCGTCAGGGATAAACGAACAAAAATAGAAAAGAAAGAAAGCAAGAACTAAGTAATAAACATGAAAAATAAATACAAAATTCACATTTTTAAAGGTTTTTAATAGTTATAAAAAATCAAAATCAATGGAGGGATTTGACTACCTACAAAATGAGGAACGCACCCGTGTGTTACCGGGGCCCGAAAGGGGAGCAAAGAATAGTAACACTGTTCCCTGCCAAGCATTTTCGTAGAAAGCGACTAAGGAGGGTTGGGCTTAAGGCCGTTTACCACATCTTGTAAAAAATTTAAACCACAAAAAACTTCAACAAACATGGACAAGTCAATTAAAGAAAAAAACACAGCCATCCAAGACAGGGGAAGGTCCTCTTGCAGGGAGGCTTATGATGCAACACAGAGAAAGCCGAAAGGAGTCTGTGTTGCTGACTAACCTTCTTTCTTCTAGGAGATTTGGCACCTGGAATGTTCGGACATTAAACGAACAAGGGAAAGTGGCACAAGTAGCAGCAAAGATGAGGGAATATAAAATCGAGGTTCTGCGAATGTGTGAAACAAAGTGGAAGGGGGTAGACAGGAAGAAACTTATCACAGGTGAATTGGTGCTGTCCTCAGGACATGAAGACGAAAGTTCACACCACAGTGAAGGGGTAGCTCTTATGTTATCTAAAGAAGCACAGAAAGCACTCATTGAATGGGAAGCCGTTGGATCCAGTATAATAACAGCTTCTTTTAAAACAGCTAAAAAGAAAATAAATGTAAATGTCATCCAATGTTATGCAGCAACTAATGACAAAGAAGAGTCTGAGAAAGAAGCATTTTATACTAGGCTACAGGAAATTATGGAAATAGTAAAAAGAAGAGACATCACAATTTTGATGGGTGACATGAATGCAAAGATAGGTACAGTCAACACCGGCTTTGAAGAAGTCATGGGAAAACAGGGGCTAGGAATAATGAATGAAAATGGGGAACTATTCTCAAACTTCTGTGCTTCAAATCAACTGGCTATAGGAGGAAGTATGTTTCCACATAAGAGAATACACTAGGCAACATAGATATCACCAGACCATAGAACAGAAAATCAGATTGATCATATATGCATAAACAAGAAGTTTAGATCATCATTGCAGGATCATACATGCCACACGCTATGGTTTACCATAATCTGTACAAGGTGTTTGCGTTTTCAGATGTGTACGGCCCGTACACAACGTCTGTACGGGTTTTTTCGCCTAATTATTAAATATACATATAAATCGATCGTCTTGTGCCACTACCATAGCCGTAATTTGAGTCATGAGATTCGGCGAGATTTTAAGCCAAGTGGATAAAAAAAATCAACAAATGAAAATCAAGCTGCCTTTTTTTCAATTGCTGCGGGATGTGCAGTTGTTCATTTACCATTTTTCGATAATGCTAGCTTCTGGTTACTGATTATTTGAACATTTACGCAGCACTGAGTTCTTTTCGGAGTCGAGTCTATATTTTAGTATTAATTTCCAGTTTAGTATTGGTAAGTAAAAGCTACAGACTTTCATAAATGGGTGCTTGCGTAGAATAGAGGGATTAAAATGGTATGACAAGGTTACCAACGTGGAACTGATGACAAGAACTAGACAAGTGCCAGTGGAACAAGAGATGAGAAGAAGACGATGGCGATGGATAGGACACACGCTGAGGAAACCTGTTGATAGTATTACAAGGCAGTCCTTGTTCTGGAACCCCCAGGGCAAGAGAGGCAGAGGAAGACCAAGAAGTACATGGAGAAGACAGTTGGAAACAGAGGTGAAAATGATGAGGAGAACATGGAAAGAACTTGAGATGATGGCACGGGACAGGAGGACTTGGCATGTGTTTGTTGAAGGCCTATTCTTCTTTGGGAGTGGAGGGTTATGAATGAATTGGTAAGTAATTCATTTTTTTTTTAAATATTACAATAACATTGTTTAGATGAAGTTAAATTTAACTGTCAGATAACTTAGGCCTATGCTTTCTGACACAGGGTATTTTGTATTAAATACACATATGCCTTAGTCCTCGAAATACTACACATGAGAGACAGAGGGGTGGAGTGGAATACATTCAAATAATAACGAACACTAGCAATGTTCCAAACTCTGTCTAATGTATTCAAATAATTATCACCACAAAATCACAACAATATATGTAGTTAGCGAAGTGTAACACATTGATGAAAATCTCAGATAACCGAATGCCTTATCTTCTCTTAACTAAATATCCTCTTGCATTCGACAATACGAGTCGGCCATCATCACCTCAAAACCCCCTCGCTCGCTCTACTCTCTCTTCTTCACTGCCCAATCAGAACGCCCCTTGCGTTCACCCCTGACCTGCTGACCTCGCAGTCTCGTGTTGTTAAGTTAAGTGTATGAAAACACTGCTGACAGCCATGACGTGAAAAATTTTTACCTTGCACTCAAAGCGGTCTATGGTCCAACATCATCAGGATCATTTTCCCTCCTTAATGCAGATGGAAAAACACTAATTACAGACAAGGAAAAAATGCTCCAACGCTGGGCTGAACATTTTAATAATCTTTTGAACCAGCCATCATCTATTAACGACGAAGCCATCATCCGCCTGCCCCAAATTCCTATAAATGAAGCACTAGATGATGTACCAACTCTGGAGGAAACTAAAAAAGCGATTCGTCAACTGTCTAGTGGAAAGGCCCCTGGCTCCGATTCAATTCCTGTTGAGGTTTATAAAGATGGCGGTGCAGTTCTGATAGAGAAACTTCATATGATCTTCCAGCAAATGTGGCAGAGTGAAACCATCCCACACGATCTCAAAGATGCGTCAATTATACATCTATATAAACGTAAAGGTAATCGTTAAGACTGTAACAATCATCGAGGCATCTCTCTTTTATCAATCGCTGGGAAGATATTCGCCAGAATCCTTTTGAATTGCCTTACGGCTCATCTTGACAAAGGTCTTTTACCTGAAAGTCAGTGTGGATTCCGGTAAGAACGTGGAACCACAGATATGGTGTTCGCTGCAAGACAGCTACAAGAAAAATGCCAAGAACAGCACTGTGACCTGTACACAGCTTTCATCGACTTGACAAAGGCGTTCGACACGGTCAGTAGAGAGGGTCTATGGAAGATCATGGCAAAATACGGCTGCCCAAAGAAATTTATCACAATAGTGCAGCAAATGCATGATGGAATGCAGGCTAGAGTTCAGGAAAACGGTGAGCTATCAGATCCTTTCCCTGTCTCAAATGGAGTTAAACAAGGGTGCGTACTTGCACCGACTCTGTTCAGTATCATGTTTTCTGCTATGCTGACTGATGCTTTTAGAGACGGGGACACAGGAATCGACATTAGTTATCGTATTGATGGAAAATTGTTTAACCTTAGGAGGCTTCAAGCAAAAACCAAGGTTAAATCACACACCATCAGAGATCTTCTGTTTGCTGATGATTGTGCCCTCAATGCTGGCTCAGAGGCTGATCTGCAGCATAGTGTGGATAGATTCTCCGAAGCCTGCGCCAACTTTGGGCTTACCATCAACACGAAGAAAACAGAAATCATGTACCAACCAGCTCCTGGCACAGTTTATACTGAGCCAGTCATCAAGGTTAATGGTGAGAAACTGAATGTTGTGAACAGATTCACATACCTTGGTAGCACACTATCCCAGAACATTGTCATTGATGATGAGGTGAACACCAGGATCTCCAAAGCCAGCAGCACATTTGGCAGACTATACACCAACGTCTGGCATCGAAGTGGCATTAGTCTACAGACAAAGCTGAAGGTGTACAGAGCTGCGGTGCTTCCAGTGCTGCTATATGCATGTGAAACATGGACTGTATACAGGCGCCACGTAAAGAAGCTAAACCACTTCCATACAGTCTGTCTCAGGAAGATAATGAACATCAAATGGCAAGACAAGATCCCGGATACCGCCGTTCTTGACAGAGCTGGTATCCCTAGTATTGATACTATTCTGATGCAGTCACAGATTCGCTGGGCAGGTCATGTAGTCCGCATGCCAGACCATCGACTGCCAAAGATACTCTTTTATGGTGAGATGCAGAAGGGTAAACGCTCCCATGGTGGCCAAAAGAAGCGCTTCAAAGACACGTTAAAGACGTCATTGAAAACCTTTGACATAAACCCAGACACATGGGAAACTGCTGCACAAGACCGAACTGCTTGGCACACATCTCTTCATAAAGGTGCAGTGGCATGTGAATCATCCAGAAGAGCAGCAGCGGAACAGCGGAGACAAGCTAGAAAGGACCGTGAAATAAAACCTTCACATGAAGCAAACATTCCCTGCCCACACTGTCCGAGATCTTTCCAGGCCCGCATCGGGCTCATCAGTCACCTTCGTACCCATAGACTAACCTAACATATTCCTAAATAATTGGATGAACAGAGTGGTCTTCATCACCCGTGATGGACGAACAACAACATAAAAACACCTCTCACACCCAACTGACATTATGTACCCGCCCCCAGCGGAGCACCGCCAGTCCACAGCTGTGTTAATCACACTGTGACATCTACTCTCCCCCCCCCCTCGGGAAAAAAAAACAAAGTTTTTTTTTTCTTTTGAAAGGCGGCTGGGCGCACTCCAAACACCCAACATCCGGCTTTTGAGCCAAGTATACATTCACATCCTTCTTGTCTTCATATATCTTGCATACTCACTTAAACATCGTGTGGGGGGAAAAAACCAAGAAAACAACAAGCATTCTACAAACGAGACAGAGTGTCAGCTACAACGTTGAGCTTACCCTCTAGGGGTAAAACAGTAAATTTGTACTGCTGCAGTAAGAGAGCCCAACGAGTTAATTTCGAGCTTGTCGATTTCGACGACTGTAAAAATGAGAGTGGTCGATGGTCTGTCTGTAATACAAAATGTGCACCTATCAAATACCGGGACAACTTTGAAACTGCCCACACAATTGCCAAGCACTCCCTTTCAATCGTGGAGTACCTAGTCTCAGCCGGAAACAGCGTCCGACTCACATACATCACTGGATGTAAGGTACTCTGGTGGTCTTGCATTAAACAAGCTCCAATTCCTACAGAAGATGTGTCTGTCCGCAAAACAAAGGGTTTGCGTAAATCTGGCATCAGTAAGATGGGTTTCCTAGAGAACACCCTCTTGATTCTAGATAAGGCTATCTCGCAATCTTGTGTCCACACGACCCTATTTGGTATCCCCTTACTCGTTAGCGAGGTAAGTGTAGCTGCAATGGAAGAGAACTGAGGGATGAACTTGTGATAAAAATTCACAAGTCCAATTAGACTTTTCACTTGCTTTTTTGTTTTAGGTGTCTGCAACTGTAAAATCTTTGTGACTGTCACATCTTCCGGTTTCAGGTGATTATGACCTACAGTATGTCCTAAGAAACTTAACTCTTTAAAACCGATGCAAACTTTACTCGGCCGTGCCGTCAAATTATGCTGCCTTAGACACCGCAATAGGGAAGATAACCCCATCATGTGATCCTCCCATGACTCATGAAACAAATATATAGTCGATATATGTAATAATATCCGATCGATGTCCTAACAATCTTCTCATCATCCTCACAAATGTGGCGGGCGCGTTCACTAAGCCAAAGCACATGACATTGAACTGAAACAATCCTTTGGGGGTGCTAAATGCCGTAAGAGGTTTTGCAGCCTCCACGAGGGGTACCTGCCAATAGCCTCTAGACAGATCGAGTTTGCTGAAATATGTAGCGTGGGTGAGTTGTGTTAACAGATCTTCCTGATTAGGTATTGGTTCAGCGTCAACGACGGTGATGCTGTTCAATCTCCGAAAGTCAATGCATATACGAAGAGATGCGTTCTTCTAGCGAACCACAACCATTGGAAAAGAATATGGTGAATCAGATGGAGAAATGATCCACAGTCGTTGCATGTCACCAATTTCTCTCTCGACAGCTGATTTGAAATGCATGGGCAATGGATACGGTTTTACCCTAATAGGCTGATCACATGTCAGAGTGATATCATGCCAAATCAGGTCTGTCCGTCCTGGCAGATCTGTGAGGACATCCTTAAACTCTGCTAATATAATCTGTACTTCCGACTTTTGTTCTACTGTTAGGTCATCCCCGATTCGCACCATATTCCATGACTCCGAAGGAACCAGGGGTACGAGGGATAATTGGATATTCCCTTCCCCTTTTTCATCTCCCGTGTCATCAATGACTGCCGTACATGCCACTGTTGCTTCAGTCTGTGCTTCCCTTGTGACTGCTTTCAATGACTCAGGTCGTTCTACATATGGCCTCAGCATATTCACATGAAATACCTTCTCCTTATTTCGGACCGAAATTAGGTAATCGACATCTGTCATTTTTTTAACCACCTTGAATGGTCCTTGCCACGTAATGCTCAAGCGATCCTCTTTAGCTGGTAAAAGTAGCCAAACTTCCTCACCTGGAACCAGGGATACTAGTTTGGTGTTCCGATTTGCGTACTTCCGATACCGTGCTAACGACCCCGCCAAACAATCACGTGCCACCAAACAAGATTTTACAATACGTTCTCTGAGGCTCACTACATACTCATAACTCGTAACTGAGGTGCTATTTGCACATTTTCCAGTTAATAAATCCTTCAATATGTGCATCGGCCCCCTTGGGTTTGCCCCAAACAGTAATTTGAAAGGGGAAAATCCTGTACTCTCTTGGGGAGCCTCCCTATAGGCAAACAGGACCGCTGGGAGTAATCTATCCCATTCTTGTGGAGATTCTGCGGTCACTTTTGCCAGCATGTGTTTTAACGCACCGTTAAAACGCTCGCAAACTCCGTTTGACTGAGGGTGATATGGACTCGTGAATGTTTGGGCAATACCCAACAGCCCAGTGATTTCTGACATCTCCTTCGAAATGAACTGACGGCCCCTATCCGATAATATCTCTTCCGGAAACCCAAACCTGCAAAACAACATCTGCAAAGCCTCTGCGACTGCTTGTGAAGTAATACTCTTCATCGGTACCGCCTCCGGCCACCTGGCGCACAAATCTACCATCGTTAAAATGAAACAATATCCCCTGTCTGAAGTGACCGAGAGGGGGCCTATAATATCAATCGCTACTTTCTGGAAAGGTCGTACTGACAAGTCCGTAACCTGCACTGGAGCTTTGGGAGTTCTGCTTTTATGCCTCATCTGTTGGCATATCTTACAGGACCTACAATATAGTTTAATGTCCTTGCTAAACAATGGCCAATAGAATTGTGACAGCACCCTCTGGCGCGTTCTAGCCACAGCCATGTGTCCCGCGAAAGGGGAGTTATGTGCAACCTCTAACACTTTTGCTCTAAAACTACACGGTACCACCACTTGGCGCTGAGTTTGTACTCCCTTAGCGAAACACCTAGTGAGAACATTATTCTTGAGCTCGAACCAATGTCTGGCCAGCTTCGTGCATTTTACATCACCTCTCTCGGCAAAGTTGTAAAATGTACGCAATGATCCGTCTGACCGTTGGTGCTGGATAAAGTCCGACACCTGTGTATCCTGACTTCCAGTGACCAATTCCGATGTCTTAGCTTCATCATGCGTCGCTTCTAATGAGTCATCTGCCTTTGACTGCGCCCTAGTAATCACCGCATTGGCCCTAAGCACACGATTGTCCCTCCATTTCCTAATGTCCATCTGAGTACATTCCTGCACACCTTGCACATTACCCACAATCAAATCCGCTTTCGGTGCTTCGAGTACACAGGCCTGTACTCTACCAGATATGAAGGGTGTGTCTACCTCAATAATGGCAAGAAGGTAATACTCAATGTTACCCCCGAAAGTGACACATCTTGCTGTCTTACCTATCAAGCATGAGTCGTCAATGCAGGATCCCGGACGAGCCCCCACCTGACACAGGGTATTTTGTATTAAATACACATATGTCTTAGTCCTCGAAATACTACACATGAGAGACAGAGGGGTGGAGTGGAATACATTCAAATAATAACGAACACTAGCAATGTTCCAAACTCTGTCTAATGTATTCAAATAATTATCACCACAAAATCACAACAATATATGTAGTTAGCGAAGTGTAACACATTGATGAAAATCTCAGATAACCGAATGCCTTATCTTCTCACAACTAAATATCCTCTTGCATTCGACAATACGAGTCGGCCATCATCACCTCAAAACCTCATCGCTCGCTCTACTCTCTCTTCTTCACTGCCCAATCAGAACGCCCCTTGCGTTCACCCCTGACCTGCTGACCTCGCAGTCTCGTGTTAAGTTAAGTGTATGAAAACACCTCTCACACCCAACTGACATTATGTACCCGCCCCCAGCGGAGCACCGCCAGTCCACAGCTGTGTTAATCACCCTGTGACACTTTCTTTTCCCGTAAGATTTAGCATAGCCTAATTTATTATTTACGGCTGCTTAAAAAAAAAAGGCGGATACCACTTCATATTATTTGATTTCACTAAAACTTGTAGAAAGTGCGTAAGAAATGTAAATTTGAATAATAATACAATACAAATTATGGGTAATATCAGAATGACGGTCGCCGAATGCTCTGCATGTATTTTCGTACCATTTAGGCTAGTAACACTAACCTTAAATCTAAATGGTACAAAAATACATGCGAAGCGTTCGGCGTCCAATATTACCAAATTATAAAACTGAAAAAAAAACACACACAAAAGCAAGGCAAATTTGCATCTTAACCCGATCAGAGAAAAGTTTAGCCTATTTGGAGTTAGGCCTATTTCTCGTCTTAGTTTTAATTTCGTTTCTTTAAAAAACAATGCGATTTTGCCTTGGGTGATCATCATTATGGTCAACTAGTGATTTAGGCTATATTTATTAAATAATTATTTACTATCAATGTTTGATTGACACTAAAAGTCGTATGGGTAGGTCTATTTAGAGCTACCAGTTGGGCTATAATGGCTATTCCAATTATTGAAGTTCGGTAGAGACTAGTTGCGCCAGTTTATATTTTCATTGCTAGCTTTACAAAAAAAATATAAATAAATAAATAAATAAATAAATATATATATATATATATATATATATATATATATATATATATATATATATATATATATATATATATATATATATATATATATATATATATATATATATTTGATTTAAGATTCCTAAACCTAACCCATAACGCTTATTACTGGTCTCTTTAGACCTATACTTTTATTAGGCACTATAGAACAGACACCAAACTATTCTTCATTTCCACCATAAATTGTATTAATTTTTTTTTTGCAGAAATAGACTAAATGATGATACAGTCACTGTATTTCTACAATGCAAAATAAATTCTAACTCCTGTTGTTTAGGTTTTAAAGCAAGTGAAGCCATGCTTAAAAAGGCAAAGAGCGCATGTCACTATGATGGTGCAGAACCATCTAATTGAATATATTTTTACATGAGTTAACTCTTTTGTTACGTTTTTCAGTATTTGTACAGGTTTTGCGAGTCTTTGTACAGGGTTTTTTGATTTTTTGTACAGGTTTTTCATGTCTGAGGTGTGGCATATATAAAGGATGTAAAGGTATATAGAGGAGCAGATGTGGCATCAGACCACCACCTTCTGATAGCCAAAGTAAAAATGAAACTCAAGAGATATGCAGCAATGCAAAATTATAGACAACAATTTAATGTAGAACATCTAAGAAATCAAGAAACAAGAGACAAATTTGCGGTCACAATATCCAACAAATTCCAGGTGCTCCAACAGCTGGAAGATGCAGAGAATACAGAAGACTATTGGCAGCAAATCAAAACGGTATGGAATGAGACATGTGAAGAAATACTGGGGAAAAGGGAAAGACAACAAAAAGCATGGATTAACAACAGAAACCATCAATAAGATCAAAGACAGGAAAAACAAGAAAGCAGATTTAAACACAAGCAAAACCAGAAGTTCCAAAGCCAAGGCTCAAGAAGTGTACACAGAAGCAAACAAAGAAGTAAAAAGAAGTATCAAAAGAGACAAGAGGAAGTATATTGAGGAGTTGGCAAGAAAGGCAGAAGATGCTGCAGCCAAAGGGAATATGAGAGAACTGTATAACAGCACAAAGAAGCTAACGGGGAAATACAAGCAAACAAGTTGCTTCATAAAAGACAAGAATGGGAAACTGCTCAGCAATATACAAAAGCAAATGAAGAGGTGGACAGAATATTTTGAGGACCTTCTCAATAGACCAGATCCACAAAACCCCCCGGACATCCAGCCAGCAGAAGAAGAGCTACAAATTAACGGTGAAAGACCAACGAAGGAAGAAATAAAGAAAGCCATAAAGCTTCTAAGAGATGGAAAAGCGTCTGGACCTGATGGCATTCCAGCAGAGGCCATCAAAGCAGATATCGACATGGCTACAGAGATGTTATATAAATTACTTGGTAAAGTCTGGGAAAAGGAAGAGATACCAGCAGAATGGAAGGAAGGATATCTGGTTAAGTTGCCTAAGAAGGGAAATTTACAGGAGTGCACAAATTATAGAGGAATAATGTTACTTTCAGTGCCAGGAAAAGTATTAAACAGGATTATCCTTGAAAGATTAAAAGAGTCAAGAAACTGAGAGATAAACAAGCAGGTTTTCGACAAAACAGATCCTGTACAGACCAGATAGCCACTTTGAGAATAATAGTTGAATTCACCACAATACATCGGATTTGTGGACTACGAAAAGGCATTTGACAGTGTAGACAAAAAATCACTTTGGAAATTGATAAGGCATTATGGAGTTCCCCTGAAGATCATTAATTTAATAAAGAAAACATATGAAGACATGACATGCAGAGTTCTTCATGAAGGACAGCTTACAGAACCGTTTGGGCTAAGAACAGGAGTGCGACAGGGATGCCTCTTGTCTCCATTTCTTTTCTTACTAGCAATAGACTGGGTTACGAGAACATCGATAACACACAACAGAAATGGAATCCAATGGACTCTGACTAAGCAGTTGGATGATCTGGATTTTGCTGATGACTTGGTTCTTCTGTCCCATAACCGGAATCAGATGCAGGACAAATTGAAAACACTCGATGAGAGGTCACAGCAATTGGGTCTGAAAATACACAGGGAAAAGACAAAGATAATGAGAATAAATGCAGGTAATGATAACAGGGTCGAACTTGAAGAAGCACCAATATAAGATGTAGAATCGTACACATATCTTGGCAGCAATATAGACAAAGTTAGTGGGACAGACAGTGATAACAAAATAAGAATACAAAAAGCAAGAGGAGCTTTCATTGCATTGGGAAATATATGGAGATCAAGAGAAATCGGATCCAACACGAAAATAAGAATCTTCAACTCAAATGTGAAGTCAGTCCTATTGTATGGCTCTGAGACATGGAGAACAACAAAGACAACTACCAAAATGCTAGACTTTTATAAATTGGTGCTTGTGTAGAAGAGAGGGATTAAAATGGTATGACAAGTTTACCAACGTGGAACTGATGACAAGAACTAGACAAGTGCCAGTGGAACAAGAGATGAGAAGAAGACGATGGCGATGGATAGGACACACACTGAGGAAACCTGTTGATAGCATTACAAGGCAGTCCTTGTTCTGGAACCCCCACGGCAAGAGAAGCAGAAGTAGACCAAGAAGCACATGGAGAAGAGAGCTGGAAACAAGAGGTGAAAATGATAAGGAGAACGTGGAAAGAACTTGAGATGATGGCACGTGACAGGAGGAATTGGCATGTGTTTGTTGAAGGCCTATGCTCCTTTGGGAGTGGAGGGTTATGAATGAATGAATATGAGGAATGGTACTTGATGTGACCTGATACACGCTCAACTATAATTATTCATATATGTTGTATTCTGACTATGCATGCAATATCATGCACTGTTTTCTCTTAGTTTACTCTGCTTTTTCATTAAGAAAATCTAGATCTTGCAAACTTTCTGCAATGTTTTTGAATTCCTCCTTACTTGACTATTTTGTACCTGATTCACATCTGCAAAACACACATAAATGTTCATATACGTTGTACTTTAGCATTGCACACAATTTCTTACTTACTTACTTAGTCGTTCCTCTTCTATCGTGAGGTGTAGAGGTTTGGAAGAGAGAGCGCCAGACTATCCTATCGGCTGTCTTCCTCCTTGCCTGGTTCCATTCTAGTCCTCGGTCCTTCAAAGATTGTCTAATGTTGTCCTCCCAGCGGACTCTGGGTCGTCCTGGGGGTCTGGATCCCTGGCTCTTTGTTTCCCATGCTTGTCGTGGTAGCCGATCTTCTCCCATTCTGCAGACATGGCCAAACCATCTTAGTTGGGACTGTTCTACTTGGGTCTGCAAGGGGTGGCATTTTAGGCCTTGACGTATCGTCTAGTTGCGGACCATGTCTCTTCTTGTTACTTCAACCACCTTCCTTAGATACCTCATTTCTGAGGTTTGGATCTGGCTTTTGTGGGTTGTAGTCATTGCCCATGACTCGCATCCATATGTCAAGACTGGGACATGGGTGGAGCGGTGTACAGCCATTTTCGTTTTCTTACCAACCTCTCTCTTGCTGAGGAATCCTCGATTTATGGCCTGAAAAAGTCTCCCAGCTGCTGCTTTTCGAGTGGCCAACTCTTCTTTGATGCCTCCCTTTCGGTCTATAATAGCTCCAAGATATTTAAAGTGGTCGACCTGCTCCAGGACCTGTTCTCCCAGCTTAATCTGATGTCTTCTTTCTTCTCGTGATATCACCATGGATTTTGTTTTAGAGCTGCTTATGACCATCCCTCTCTTCTCCAGCTCTTCCTTCCAGACTTGCAGGTTGGATTGTAGATGTGCCTCTGATTTAGCAATCAGGGCAACATCATCAGCAAATGCCAGCTCTGAAATACATACCTGTCTCATCTTCCAGTACCCCACTGAATACTTTCTTGTTCTCTCCTTACATGACTTGATAACATCGTCCATGAGGAGTATGAAAAGATAAGGTGACAGGATATCACCTTGTCTTACACCAGTGGTGGTCCTGAACTCTTCTGACTTATGGTTTGCTGTCCTCACATAATTCCTGCAAGACTTGTAGAAACTCTGTATAGCATGAATCAGAGGTGCTGGAATGTTCTTCCTTGCCAAACAGTCCCAAAGTTTGCTCCAGGGGACCCTGTCAAACGCCTTTTCCAGATCTATGAAACAAAGATGGATCTCACTCTTATACTCAAGGGCCTTTTCACTCAGCTGTCTGAGTGTGAAGCACACAATTTCATGCACCATTTTCTCATAGTTACACTTGGCTATTTCACTGAGAAACTAAATGATGTTGAAAGTTTTTGCAATATTTTTTAACTCTATACTTGCCTACTTTGTACCCGATACATGTCTGCAAAACACATGTAACACAATGATCTGAGCGCCAAAGATAAAGGAAGATAACTATAATCAATATATTGTTCTGTCATTGCACCCGCTAAAGTTGAAGATGACCTAAAATTTCTTGAAATCTGAATGATAGTTATTTACTGAAGTAAATGCTGGATCATTACATTTAAAAAAGGGAAATCAGAAGAATGTATTATCTCAAAATAAAAAAAGAGAAAGAAAATAAAAGAAACAATAGAAAAGAAATGGAAAATGTTTATTATACATCTTGAATGAATGAAAGCATCAAATATTTATGTTATATGTATATATATATATATATATATATATATATATATATATATATATATATATATATATATATATATATGTATATATATATATATATATATATATATATATATATATATATATGTTGCTATAATCCACTATACAATGTAACTTCAAAATGATAACATTTTATGCTCGACTCTCTAACACGAACAATTAATGTTTATAATCACCACACCCAACATTTCACTTATGGCAGAAAACTATGAATGGTTATTATAGGGATACACTTTTTTGTTTAAGACAAAACAAAAAAAAAAGACATGGTGAAGCTTATACAACTCCAGTATACAAAACGCACCGTCCTCTCAGTAATGCTCTGGAAGACACATCCTCTCTACAACACAGATTCTTAATAAAGCATAACTTTTCTCAATAAAACATACCCTTACTCTGTTAGATGTACCCTCTCTCTGCTGCATATAAATCTCTTTGCAACACATAACCTCTATCTTTAACACATATCTCTTCATAAAACACACCAAAACAGATACAGATAAACTGCTAGGTTCTTGTGTCTTTATTCACTGGCGATGAAAATTGTTGAAATGTTGAGGGTAAACGGAGCATCGTACTTTTTCTTCAGTTCGGCAAATCCAATCGCAGTGTCAAGGCCATGGAGTTGTCACATTTTACACGCAACAAAAAGACTTTTGCCACCCCCTTACGCGACGTCACAAATCTCTTCCTCCCCCCTTTCCCCTTCATATTTTTAACATTCTGTTTGTATCCATTATCAAGTTTTTTTTAATGAGTGTCCGATTGACAGAGTGGTTAGAGCGCTGGTCTCTTGCGGCTAAGGTACCGGGTTCGATTCACGGTATCATCATGCTCCAGTCGTCCCAGCTGTGAATGGGTACCTGACTTTGCCCTTCAGTTAGGGAAGGAAAAGGCAGCGATGAAAGGAACTGGTCACCCCCCACCTCTCGATGTTGGACCTAGTAAAGTGAAGTCTCTAACACTTCACTCCCTTACGGCAGTATCTGCTATGCGACTACCTTTACCTTTTTTCATCATCATCATCATGATGCTCCTTTGTGATCTGTAGGGCAGTGATGATAAAGATATACGACCTATTTTCATGTCTCTTTTTGAATACTTTCAACGATTTAACGTGTAGTTCTTGAAATTGTCTTGTTAAGATGATTGTCAATAAATTTTTATTTTTTTTATTTTTTGGTTGGGGGGGGGGGGGGGGGGGGGGGGGGGGGGGGGGG